>NDFG01000083.1:126289-149563 GCA_002167245.1 Sporophila hypoxantha
CCTGATCCCGAGCTCTCAGCAGCCCACTGATGTACCAGGGGTACAGCTGGGAAACACTTGATGTGTCTGCCTGGAGAGACGGAGAGACCCTAACCACACAGAATTCCTGAATTTCCCACATCAGCACAGCTCAAAATCTCCCCCAAAACACCTGCAGAGCCTCAGCTCCCTCAGCATCTCCACAGAGGGTTCCCCTGTCCCACACACACAGATCCATGGCAGGGGAGCAGCGCCCACGTGTCTGTGCCGTGGCAGTTCTGTTCCACATCACCTTGTTTGGTTTCTTTTGCCAAATTTCCCCCTGTTTGGAGAGCAGATGGGGAGGAGGGATTTTGAAATATTGCTGAGTTCAAACCAGGTCTCATYTTGTAAATCCTGTGTGGATGAGTCCTGCAGAGGTGTCTCGGGGTCGGCTGCTTGTTCTCTGCCCCCGAGGTGAGCTGGGTGGTCCAGGGAACAGCCCCAGGTTCTGAAGAACAAGACTGGACTCTCTGGTGTTCGGTCTTCAGGTTGTTTATTTTATCTTATCTACAAAATTTCCTCCCTGCCAGACAGAGGTCTGTCCAGCACGGCAGCCACAATGCTCTCTGGCCCTCCCACGAGGCCGCGTCGTCTTTTATACTACAAATTACGTATAACATATTTACCTTTATTTTCCAATGTCTATCATCCATGTTAGACTGTGCACCTCTATCCCAAACCAATCCCCAGGTGCCAACATCACAKCAGAAGATGGAGAACAAGAAAAAGAAAGAAGAAGGACGAGACATGCCCTGTTCCCTCCATCTTGTCCCCATTACCCTAATACTAAAAATCCTAAAATCTACATTTTCACCCTGTGCACACCTTATAAAAACACCCTTTAAACCCGTGTGATCTTCCAGCCTTCATGCCAAACTTGGCAATTCACTTGCAGGATCAAAGTCCAACCACCAAGTGTTCCGGGCATCATGCCAAGATCTCTGAGCCCCCCGAGGGGGTCTCGGTTCCCAACATGGTCTCGGGATACTCCTCACATCCAGAGTGATGTGCAGAGTTCCCACAGAGRTGGTTAAAGGGCTTTGTGAGAGAACTCAGTGGGGTTTGCCAGRAAACAGCACTGGTGCCTTTTGCAGCCCCAGGAGCCCTTCCTGGCTGCCACCAGCAGCTGCAGGGAGGCTCTGGCCAGGCTGCAGTGACACCAGGGCTGTGACTGCCATCACTGCCACTCAGGGCTGGGTAACTCACCCCATGGGATGCACAGCAGCATTCACCACTGCAGGGGAAGGGTCCCTCTRCATTTTGTGCCTCTGCTTCTGGCCTGGCACACACAGGGGCTGGAGGGGTCAGTGCTGCCCTTTGTGCACTGATTSTCTTCATTTGTCCCTTAGGAACAAACGTGGCAAAGTCATCAAACCTCTGCAGTATCAGTCAACTGTGGCACCAGGCACTGTTGCAAGAGTGGAACCAAATATTAAATGGTTTGGTGAGTTTTGTCAAGCTTCCAGACCCAGCAAGCTTCAAAGCTGTTGAATTTAGTGTGCTGCAAGGGGTTTGTTTCAGAAKGGTGATCTGAGAGCTGTGTGGGAAGGTGAGGGACCCCTGCTGCTCTTGGTGCCTGTTTGGGGCTACCTGAAAAGAGAGGCCAGACAAAATTAAGAGAATAAAGTACAGTTATATTTATTGAAGGTCTTCAGGGACATTTAGGGCAGACAAAGCCCCCCCAGGGCCACCCAAAATGGATGACAGGTCACAGGTTTTCACACTTTTTTATAAGTTTGGGCCATTTGCATATTGGGGGTTCATCTTCCAATTACAGCTTCAGCTAATGAAGTCATTTACCCCAAGTTTGCTGCCCCCAACTCACTTTTGTTTCCATCTCTCAAGGCCTGAGGCAGTGAGGTGTCCTTGATTGCCAGGCCTGGACAGGAATTGTTGGGTCTGCCCAAAATGGGGAAGCAGCAGCTCACACTGTGGATTTTAGAGTTATACACTAAAGAATTACAGGATTACATATATATGAAAAATATAAAAGCTGAAATCCTGAGGCATCATTGTCACCCCTTGCCTGTACCTGTGCTTTGGRGCTTTGCTTTCCACACACTCCCCTGAGGGGGGTTATTTTGGCTCCTGTTATGTTCCCCAAGGTTTGCCAATGTGTATGGCTGTTAAATATCCTAGAGATACTTTTGAAATTTCCTGTAAATGATGGGAAAGAAAGGGATTGGCTGCTTCTTKGGGCTTGGTCTCAAGTAAAACCCTTTTGGTTTTCACTGGTATTTTTGTTCCCAGATGGAAAGTTCATGTTTTATTAGTGTCCCAGTTGGAGCAGTTGAGATCAGGAAAGGCCAGGTGTGATGTTTGTTTTTTACAGGAAATACTCGTGTGATCAAGCAATCATCCCTGCAGAAATTCCAGGAGGAGATGGAGACTGTGATGAAAGATCCTTACAGGGTGATCATGAAGCAGAAGAAGCTGCCCATGTCCCTGTTCCACGACAGGATCAAACCACACGTGGGTATTCCTGACTGCAGCTGAGTGCACAGCTGTGAGCAGCTCTGCTGTCCCTGCTCAGCCTGGAAAACACTGGAAAACACTGCCTTCTGCAAGGGGCACCTGGAGTGGATTCCTTGGGGAAGGGTGGTTCTGATTCCCTGTCACTGTGGCCATCAAGTGTGAGGGCAAAGATTATTTAATAAAAATTCTCGTTTTCCAATAGGAAATTACCCCAGAAATTCTTTCCTGTGAGGGTGGGTAGGCCCTGGCACAGGTGCCCAGAGCAGCTGTGGCTGCCCCAGCCCTGGCCAGGTTTGGAGCCACCTGGGACAGTGGAAAGTGTCCCTGCCATGGCAGGGGTGGCACTGGATGGGCTTTAAGGTCCCTTCCAGCTCTAAGCCTTCTGTGATTCTGTGATAGGYKATGATACTGTCATATTATAATCTGATTTCTGTTAGGTTAATGTGCCAGCTGATGTTCTAATGCCTCTAACAGCTTCTGTGCCTTTCCTGAGGCTGCTGCACCCGACACTCACATGATTAATTTGAACTCCAACACATGTGTTTTATCCTGTATCAGAAATTCTTCTTCATTCAGCCTTCATTTCTAGTACATCAGGTTTTAGTTACTGCCATTTTTTTCACAGTGTCCAAACCATTATTTTGGACTATTGGTAGCTGTTTTGTCATATGGAAACTTTGCAAGTTCATGTCATAAGAACATTATTTAAATTAGGGAAAAGGTTGTGTTAAAACATGCATTACAAAAACAAATTGCTGCTTTCAGCCATGAAGTGTTTGCTGTTCCAAGACAAGCTGGCTTTCATTGCAAGCTTTAAWATCTAGTTTTGATTGTAATTATCCCTGACAAAAATCTGAGAATTTGGCGAGATTTGTGTGCTTGTTAGAAAAACAAGCAGTGATCAAAGATAGCAGCTGAATTTTCATCACGGTGCTTGTAATTGCATTTGACACCATTTATGGTGGAAGAACTGAAGCATGGTTCGTTGGCAAGTGCAGAATGTTTTGTTGCTTATTAAGTATCCACTCTTGTGTTTCTCAAAGCTTGAAGTGGAAAACTCAAACATTGTTAAGGAAGTGCCTGTCACTTACAGGCTGCCAGGGCTGTGTTGAACTTGGGGCTCCTTCCCTGTGTGTCACGAGAGATTGGAAAAAAATGGTGCTTGGGGTTTGTTTTTTTTAACCAACCTGTTTTTCCTCAGACCTCCAGAGTTCACATTCTTGACACAGAAACATTTGAAACAACATTTGGCCCCAAAGCACAAAGGAAAAGACCAACTCTGTCTGCAAGTGATGTGCAGTCTCTGGTGGAGAATGCTGAGGCCTCGTCAGAGTCTTATGACCAGGGCAAGGACCGAGACCTGGTGACAGAGGACACTGGTGTAAGGTGACTGGAAAGGAAAATTATTCATTGTGTACATGTATGAAAAGTCAGCCTTGTTTTTAAAGAAAGATCTGGTACCTCCATCAATGCTGTTACTGTGTGAGGAGGAAGGAAAAGGAGATTAGCTGAATGTGGGATTTTGGYTAAATACCAACTTGGGCTTTGTCCCCTCTTTTGTCTGTAAATGGATTAAGARAAGAAGATCCTGACCCTGTATCTGTGGTGCTGATGTTTCTGGTGATGTCTTCTAGGGATGAAGCACAAGAGGAAATCTTTAAGAAAGGACAGTCCAAAAGAATCTGGGGTGAGCTCTACAAGGTAAATGGCACTTGGATTTTACAGCAGTCACATCTGYCAGCCTTTACACAGTTAGGGCCTTCAGCACAGCACTGAAACAGCAACAATGACAAAAACTCAAACAGAGTAGATTTTAATTTCCAAATCTCTGCCTGACTGAGCTTGATTCTTGAGCTCTTGTCCTRCAGGAACAAACATTCTTAAAATACATGATCTCGAAGAGGACTGGCAGAGTGAAGGTGTCAGTTTCTCTTGGATTCCTGGGTCTTCACCACAAGTAAAAGAGTCATGTTCCCTTAAGTTTCTTTAGGCTAAAAACATCTGGCATGTTGATGGGGTCATCTGGGGAGAGCTCTGACCCTCAATTCTCCATGAGCCACCATGGCTGCCAAAGAAATGGAGACTGAGTGAATCGGGGTGGTATGAGCAGTTTGTGTGCTCTCAGTGACTCTTAGGTGTGAAATTGTTTGACTTTTTGCTCTGAATTTCTGAATGTAGCTTAAAACCTTTTCATTCTGATCTAAAAGCACTGGGAATGGTTGAGCAAAACAGATTTCAGTAAGAGGCTGCCAAAACTGCAGGAAAAAGCTGTGAAACAAATTCACTTGGCTTGAAACAAGTCATAAAATGACAGCTCCCTGCTGTAGTTGCTTCGTGGACTAACAGCAGGTTCCTGCTTGGTTGTGTGTTTCATATTGGTCCAGAAAACATCCTTTTATACCCTGATGCATTATGAAATGGGAGAAGGGAGTTGTTACTGAATGGAGGATGAACACTGGGGGTTTGTGTGCTGCAGCACTTTAGTTTTCCCATTTGGGTGTAGTGTTTTCTTTCCTTGGTGCATAAGAACAGATAAAAGTCATTGAACTGTGCAGGCTGAATTTGGAGGGGATTTAGGAGAGGAGAGAGTAGAGCATCAATGGATGTTAGTCTGAACTTCACTAGGCTGTGGGGAACTAGCAGTTTGTGAAGGATACAAGGTTTTTAAATTAATGATGTAGTTTCAAATATGACTAGTTTTCATTTGGGAGGTACAGATATCTTGCTTTTTGCAAAACCCATTACTTCTGTGTGGATTTTTTTTATTTTTCAGGTGATTGACTCATCAGATGTTGTTGTTCAAGTTCTTGAYGCCCGAGATCCCATGGGCACTCGCTCCCCTCACGTGGAATCCTACCTTAAAAAGGAGAAGCCTTGGAAACACCTCATTTTTGTCCTGAACAAATGTGATCTCATTCCTACCTGGGCCACTGTAAGCATAGTCCTGCCTGTTATTCTGTGGACTTTCTTTGTTCCTGTTGTGGCTGTAGCTCTGTGCCAGTCCCCATGCTGGTCTGGAAAGGCGTACTGCAACTGGGGCGCTGGGAGTTCTCTGCTTGCCTGCAGTAAAAGTAACAATTACCATGTAAATCTGTCCAAGTTTGGCCAAGTTGAGCAACACACGCCAGCCACAAATTCCCTACTTCCTCTGTCTGGATTTAACAGTTCAGCTGTTGTCTCCAGAGTGTGCTAAATGTTAGTCTGCCTAGGATCCATATCCACCCCAGCTGGTTTGCTTTATGTCATTAAACTAATGAGTTTTAGCTAGCAGTGAAGGCGTTTTTGGGAAATTGTTTGTCTTTAATACAAACAATACTCAGAGCTTTTAGCTGTTGGGCTGGGGAAGTGCTTCAAAGGTTCTTCCCTAGCAATGTTCATGTTGCAGTTGTGAGCCCAGTGCAGAGGCTGTGTCCTCCTCTCTGAGCACAGAGTGTCACTGTCCAGCCCAGGTCTCTAACCCAGTCCTCTTTGCCTCTCCAGAAGCGTTGGGTTACTGTCCTTTCCCAGGAGTATCCAACACTTGCTTTCCATGCCAGCCTCACAAACCCATTCGGCAAAGGTGCCTTCATCCAGCTCCTCAGGCAGTTTGGAAAGGTACARAACAATTTTGGGGATCAGTGGTTGGTTTGGGGAGGTTACTGTGTGTTTTCTTTTGCTTTGTTAACATTTGGGGTTCAGGACTGCAGTGGTAATTCTGTCCCTCACTCCAAGATGTAAAAGGATCTGTTATTTCTCACCAGTTACACTCTGACAAGAAGCAGATCAGTGTGGGATTCATTGGTTACCCCAACGTYGGCAAGAGCTCAGTGATCAATACCCTGAGGTCCAAGAAGGTCTGCAGCGTGGCCCCCATTGCAGGGGAAACAAAGGTAGGAACATCCCAGTGCTAAAAACACAAATGTGCTCATGTGAAATCAGCCTAATGACCTTGTCAGGTTCTGCACTGACCTGCACAGGTTGTGTGACCCTGAGGAGRGGCTCATGGACAGTCCCTGCTCTGAGGCCCTGCTCTGGCAGCATTCCCAAATTCCCACCCTACTGTACTCAGGGCTGTGATGGGAATGCTCAGCTGCCCTCACTCCCTGATCCAAATGCTGGGTCAAGGTCTTGGTTTGGAAAGACAGGAGTCTGCTAAGGAAGGCAGGAGCCTCCCCTGAAATGGAAAATGTAAACCCTCCCCACCCCTCCGAATTGCTATCAATTTTAAATTAAGGGGCTCTCAGGCAAAAAATATGGGAGCAGGAAATAACAGTTCTTTAATAGGGAAGAAAAATAAAAGGATAAAATTAACAATGCAGTGAACTAAACCAACAGTGCCAGAGTCAGAACCCAGCCTGACACCCTGTGGGTCAGGGTGCTGGCAGCAGTCCCATTGGAATTGTGGCTCAGCCCTCCTGCAGTGTCAGGGGTGGCTCTGCTGGAGCAGGGATCCTGGAGAAAGGTGCAGTCTCTGCCTCTGAAGATCCAGGGGAAGAGGCAGCTGCTGTTCCTCTGGGAAATCCAGTGCAGRAGCCGTGCTGGTGTTCCAGAATCTCCAGATTCTATCCGGGTAGGAATGCTTGGCTCCTCCCTCTGGGCTCCCATCTCCCAATGGGATGCTGTAGTTCTTATCAGCCATGCAGGGACATTCAATGGCTGTTATCAGCAGGTGTCCCCCCAGAGGGAGGAGTGATTGTGATCACTCAGAGAGAGAGATAAGGCAAACTGCCCACTTGACAAAGATAATCTGCCATACAGATGGTAATAGAACACATCTTGCCTTGCAATCTGGAACAGTCAGGCTCTGTTTCTCTGACTCTGATCCTTTAAAATGAATCAAGGCCTGTGTGGGGGTGCTGATGGGCAGCTGCTGCTCTCTTCCAGGTGTGGCAGTACATCACCTTGATGCGGCGGATCTTCCTCATTGACTGCCCCGGCGTGGTTTATCCATCAGGAGACTCAGAGACAGACATTGTGCTCAAGGGAGTGGTATGTGCCTGCACTGGGGGCTGGGAGGCTTTGCTTGTTCCCACTGTGATGGTCTCAGAGGGCTGATCGTCTACTGATGCTCTGCTGTGCTTTTTCAGGTTCAAGTTGAAAAGATTAAGAGCCCTGAAGACCATATTTGTGCTGTGCTGGAAAGAGCCAAAGAAGAGTACATCAGGAAGACATACAAAATTGAGTCCTGGACAGATACAGAAGACTTCCTTGAGAAACTTGCTGCTAGGACTGGAAAACTGCTAAAGGTGTGCCAGCTTCCTGCATTTGTGGGCTGGAARGGCCTGTGGCCTGTTCTGAACATGGGAAATGGCAATGTTTCTGTTGCTCACRGGGCATGGGAGGGCTGTGTGCCCCACAAACATGGACATAAACTGTTCTGTTTTTCTCAGGGTGGTGAGCCTGACTTGCAGACTGTGAGCAAGATGGTTCTCAATGACTGGCAGAGGGGCAGAATCCCTTTCTTTGTGATGCCACCAATGGCAGAACCAGTGGCAGGTCAGCCAGGTCCCCAGGTAAGAATGTGATGCTTGTGCCTCCTCTTCCCTCATATTTGACTTTCCTAATGGTATTCACTGCTGCTTCTCCCAGAGTGCCATTCTCTTTGGCAGTGCATGTCCTGGGCTCTGCCCAAGCATGGTTCTTCATGTGACACCTGAATTTGGTGAGGACCAGGTAGCAGTGCTCTTTACAGAGATGTCTGAGTCATTACTACCAGAAATGTCAGTAATCATGTTGTCATCTTGGGCTTTTTCTGATGAGAGAAAACAGAAGTTGTTCCTGGAGATGGTGGGACAGACTTTGGGGATGATACATCCTGCTYTTCCTTGCAGCCTCCTGTGTTGGAAGCAGCTGTGACATCCAGCCAAGATATCACTGAGGAGAAAGTCYCTGAGTTGGTGGCACCAGGTGTGGAGGCAGCAGAGGAGGGGAACAACACAAACAATGAAATCAGGCAGCTCATGTCCCACGTTCGGCAGAACTTTGGCAGGATTAACGTGGCACCTCAGTTCTCAGAAGAAGACCTGGTTCCTGTGGATGTGCCAGGTTTTGATGACACAGACCATGATTCCTCTGGAGAGGAGGAGGAGGAGGAGGAGGAGGAGAAGGAGGAAGAGGAGAATGAGGAACATCAGGATCCAGGAGAGGAGGAATTGGAGGTGGCACCAGGTGTCCAGGAGAGCTCTAAAGCAGTTCTTAAGGCTTTGGAGGACAAGATTGCAAAATACAAAAAATTTTTGGATAAAGCCAAGGCCAAGAGATTCTCAGCAATAAGGTACTTGAATCTGTCCCATACATTGCAGGGGGGGAAAGGGTTGATGAGGCTCTGCTGTAGATTGACTCCATTTCTGACTTGCTTGACACACGTAAGTTGCCACAGCTTATCTGGCTTAGCTATAAGGGTTGGGAATTGGGCCAAGTAGCAGTTTGTTTTTGAAAGATTATTCCAAGAGCTGCTATTTACCAGCAAATTAAAAATGTTCTCACTTTTGGAAAGCTGCCTCTYAAACTATGGATTAGAGTTAGCATTATCTTGGTTATCTGGGCAGMAATACTGCATCCTTGGATCTTCCTTACGTTGGATAATCCCAAGGCTGGATATGCCTGGGTGTTCATGCATGTGCAGTGAGTCCTGGCCCATAGAGCAGTTTTAGCAAAGCTCACCCACCAGCCTTGTGAGGAGGGAGATTTCAAGGTTTAAGTGCTACATTTTCTCTCTCATATAGTTCACAAGCACAGCAAGTCTAGCAACAAGGGTATTGCAATATTCTGGTGCAAAGACTGGCTTTGATGCTGACAGGGGACTGGGATCTGCTGGAGTCTGATGGCTTCTCAGAGGTGGTCACTGTTTGTGTAACAACAATCTTTTATTGCTGGTTTTATCTTCCATAGAATCCCCAAGCGACTGAGTGACCAAGTGTTTGCAAAATCCATGCAGAAGGCTGAAGAACCCAAAGAAACTGGAGACAGAGGTAAAACAAGATTAGTAGATGTTCTTACTCTACATTTGGAAATCCAAGATTAGTAGATGTTCTTAATCTACATTTGGAAATCCTATGAGCCAGAGAAAAAAATGGCATTAAGGGGAGAAGCATCCACTGGATCCTGTGTGCAAGATCTTTTCCCCTAAAACTACTTAAATCTCCCTTAAGCTGTCCCAAGGGCTGCTGCTGACCTGGTGTAGCCTGCCTGTGGAACAGCTTTCTGTGTGATGGGAAGTGTCCCTCTCAGTGAGGGAAGATACAGTGAAGGCAATTTTTGAGTTCCAACAGCCTGGGCTCCCAGCAGGCTGCAGCCAGAGCAGCCCTGGGTGTTACAGGAAGGAGTGGATGGGGTTTGGGATGTTACAAAAGCAGAGATACTTCAAGCTATAGGTTTTTACTGAGGCTTCAGTTGTTGTCAGTTTGAGTAAAGGCACAATCAGGTGAGAGAGCCCTGTCCTGACAGGATTGTGGAATTCTCCTGGACTTGGATGGGGCTGGAGCAACCTGCTGCTCGAGAGCAGTTTTCACAGTAATAGCTGTGATTCTCTTGTGAGGARCATTCATGTTGTTTTGGTAGAAGCTCTTAAATACAGCCAAAGGAATATGTTGCTCAAGGAGTTGAAATGGTGACCTCAGCCTGCAGTTCTTCAAACAAWTGAGTGTTCTGGAAGATACCAAGGGCATGATCTCTGCTGTTTGCAGGCACAGAGAAGAAAAGAAAGATGAAAGAAGAGGAAAGTGATGATGATGACCAGTTGGGTAAACAGCCTTGTAAGAAACTCACATGCAAAGAAGTAAGTGTGCTTTCCTGTAGTACAACTGAGCAGGGAAACAAGCTGGCTTTTTTATCCTTGGTGATACCACTAACGAGCCTGTTGTCACTAAAGAGCTTTGAGACTTTGGGCATGAACAGAAGGGGAATGAAAACAGAATTCTCTTATGAATATGACAACTTCTGTCACCCCCCTCTGACCTGACTATGCACACAAGATTGAATTTTGTATCTTGCTGTAAAGACAGAAGTGAAGCTTTCTCCCATAAGAGCAGGGAGGGTGGGTTCTGTACAGAGTCACATCAGTAACATTTTGTTTGAAATTATTTTACTTAACGTGTGTGGAATGCAAAGTGAACACCATTGGAGAGTTGCAGACACTGAGGCTCTGGATGCTGGGGATTTGCTAATGTGTTTTGTGTTTGCAGAGGAGACGAGCCGAGAGGCAGCAGCGCTCCAAGAAAGTCGGAGTCCGGTATTATGAAACTCACAACGTGAAAAATAAGAATAAGAACAAGAAAAAAACTGGCTTGGAGGGACAAAGATCAAAGCACAAAAAATACAACCATAAGCAATAGCTGCTTATTCTATTAAATTTTACATAAAACAGCTCTAGTATGCGGTGGCTTTTTTTACTATAAAACTTGCGGTTCCTGTTCAAAGCCCAGTGTGACCGGTCTGTCCTGGCCCCAGGAGCAGCATCTCTGTCTTTGTTTCTGCATCATCTGAAAGTTCTTTGTGCAGTTGGAGCTGGTGGTATTTCCACATCGCTGTCCCAGGCCAGCAAACACTGCAGTAGCCAAGCAGCTATTCCAGTGTTGCTCAGTGGTGGGGTTTGGGTGGGTTTGTTCTGGAAACTGGCTTTATGGGGTTTTTCACATGACTGCAGGGAATTCTCTTTGCCTTGTTCACCTTCTATGTAACCAGCTGCTCACAGAGGTACCTCAAGCAGGGATTTCATTTGCTTCCAGTGCGAAGTGAATCTGTGACTGCCATTGTGCCCCTACCTTTCACCAGAAACAGTCACACCCAGAGCTCTGGTGTTGCCTGTGCTCAGTCACTGCTGATGGTTCTGACGAGGGATTTCCATGTACAGTTGACAGCAGCTTGCAGATATTCAAGGAAATGCCCCCAAGACACCTGTCCAAGAGTGAGCTGCCATTTCTTTCTTGGTGTATGTGACTTACTTTGCTTGTAAGCACTTTTATATTTCTGAATCTTCTACAACATTTTCAAATGAATAATGTCAGAGAGATGTTTGCATTTAAAAATGTTTATTAGTTATTGCTTTGAAGGTCATTAGCACATTACCAACAGGCAAGTTCCAGACAAGTTCACTGTTCAAAGAGCTGACTGCTGAGATGGCTCTGAAGGAGGGAGCAGTAATTAATAAAGCTCTTGAATTTCAACTCTTCAAGAGAGAAAGAAAGAACACAGTTACACTGCCTGCTGTTACTGGTAAGTGAAAACTCAAGATCATTTTAGGAAGACAAATCTTTGTCACTAATTGCAAGCTTCTTGCTCTGACAGCTCTTCTGAGCCTGCCTTGAGGACAACAAAACAATTAATTCTTTGCTGCAATGATGCATTCAAGTTGGGCCTGAAAAACAAATGAGACAGTGAGACAAATTAGATTTCCTAACCTAAAAAATAAACCTTCAGTGCTGTGAAGGGCTAAATTTTCTGTTGGATGTTCACAGCAAGGAGCTGAGGGATGCTGTGCTGCTGCCAGGAGAGCCAGGCCAGGTTTGTTCCCCARCAATTCCATTCCTACATGTTTTATAAATTAGTTTGTCGTTCCTGGCATGCAGACTTGTTGCATTCTGAGGAGAACAGAGCTGGCCTTGGCTTCGTACGATGAGAGATTCTGTTTAGAATGTGAAGCATTGAGGAGGAAATTAAATAAAAGCTGTTGAAACAGTGGTCTGAATTCTCAGATTTGAAGCTGGACTGTGTGAGCTAAATTAAGTATTTGGCTCTCTAGCATTTGGAACATGAACTGACTCCGGGACAAGAGTAGCTGGGAACAGCAAATTTTGTGATTATTGAGAAAATTTGATGCCAGTTAGTGGATGGATGGGAGCAGCTACAATAACCCTCAGCAGTAGCACACACAGCTGGTCAAGTACAGGTACTTCAAGGAAGAATCTGATTCAGGTGCAACACACATCTGATCTAGGATTTTGTGTCCTAAGACATTCCAAGGCAGCCTGAAAATCTGAGTTAAAAAGTAAGATCTGCAGGAAAAGCAGCTTGCTCTAAGGGAAATGTTTTTAGCTGTAGCCAGAAACATTTGATGCTCTTCAGGGTGACATTCTTTCCTTACTTAAAAGATGTGAGGTTTGTTTTTCCTTTTAAAAACAAAGTACAGAGCAGAAGCTCTGTTCTCCCCAAAGCCACAAGCACAAATAATTATCCGGTCCCTGCACAGTTGTTCTTGGGTAATATTTAATGTTAAATGGTGTGTTGTGTTACTAGGGCTTTAATGGTTTTAATGAGAATTTTACCACTAGTATTTGGAATTCTGGATTTTTACTGACCTTCAGCTGCTGGTTTGTCCGTTTGAGGAACAGAACCTCCTCACTGTGTTTCTTCTCTTCTATTTCTCTCCGTTCTGTTTCTTGCCTTTCAATGGCCTCACATTTCGCTTTCTCTTCACTCACTTGTTTTTCCAGCTCCTCCTTCTCCTCTTCCAGCTCTGCAATCTTGGGAAAGAGTACAGATATCTCAAGTTTTGTTGGAAAACAGTCAATTTTCAGTTCAGATGGGACTGATGYCTTGAGAGGCTACCTAGAACAGAGGCTAGACAGAGTTAAAGGAATGAARGAGGTTTTATTAAAAGGCCTTCAAAGGACTCATCTTGGGCAGTACAAGAGCCTGGCCACGGCTACACCCAAAATGCACCATGGGTTAAGAGTTTTCACACTTTTGTAAGYATTGGTTCATTTACATATTGGAGTTAATTGTCCAATTACAGCTTCAGGTTATGAAGTCCCATCCTCCCAGTTTGCTCTCCTCAATTTGCTGTCATTCATACTTTTTGGGCCTGAAGCTATAATGGTGTTCTCAGGAAAGAAAAAAGGATTGTTTTGGCTAACTAAASTGTGAGGAGAAGTTGCTAACACTCTATATGAAGTTCAGAGTTATTTACTAATGCAGTGCAGAATCTGAAAAATACAAGAGCTAAMATTTAAGGCATCAGGACAAAGTGGTGTGTGGTGCAGTCTTTAAAGCTGTACAACAARCTTCAGAAGTGCAGCTAAGCCCGAGGAGAGTGAGCTGAGTATTTTGATGGTCTTTGCTGCCATCCTGTGGAAATGGAAACAATTAGTTTAAGGATATAAAATCTGCTATTTTCATGTGCAGAAAGCTCCAAGACGGGGCCCCAAGGCATCATTCACCTTGTCTCACTTTAATTTTCAGTGAAGACTTGAAAAAAGATAACAGGTTTCAGTAAAATAATTGTATTATATTAATTGGGACACTAGCACTAATTAAACAATGCTTTTGCATTGTTTTCAAAAGTAAAACAAAGAATTTCAGTATCATAGCTCATACATGGCAAGCAGAGACAGTGAACTATGTTTTTAATGTAATTATTTAGAATCTGTTGTACATTTGGAAGCTGTAAAGATTTAAAGAGCAGAAATTCTCTAAACACTATCAAAGAAGGATCTTCCCCTAAAATAACCCACCACAACAGAAACTTGACATAAGAAATTCTCTAAACACTATCAAAGAAGGCTCGTTCCCATAAAATAACCTGCACACACAGAAACTTGACATAAGAAATTCTCTAAACACTATCAAAGAAGGCTCTTCCCATAAAATAACCTGCCACAAGAGAAACTTGCCATAAGCACTGTAAGGCAAACACAGGAAGGTGGAGGTTTGGAATTAGCATATTGGATGAAAATTCCACTGTGCAGACTACAGGAAAGGAAACAACTTTCCCACAGTCTGCACAGTGCCTGCAGAGCGCCTTGTGGGAACCTGCCAAGGACACATTTTATGAAAAATCCTTTTGGTAGGATTTTTCTCCTGAGAAACGGAGAGGCCTCAGAAATGAAATGTAAACAATGATTATCTGCTGCTGTGGAATGCAAAAGGTGTGTCTTTGATTGGTCTCATGTGATTGTTTTTAATTAATGGCCAATCACAGCCCAGCTGTCTCAGACTCTCTGGTCAGTCACAAGATTTTATTATCATTCCTTCCCTTCCTTGCTAGCCTTCTGATGAAATCCTTTYTTCTATTCTTTTAGTATAGTTCTAATATATAATTTTCTTTTAGTATAATATCTATCATAAAATAATAAATCAGCTTTCTAAAACATGGAGTCAAGATTCTCATCTCTTCCCTTCTCCTGGGACCCCTGAGAACACCTCCACAGGAACCCAAGTAGTTTAGCAAGGTTTGGGAATGATGAAAGTTTGACAAGAAAGTCTCACAGATATGTATGCTTAGCAGAAAGATTCTTAAATGTAGAGTCTGATGAAGGAATAGAGATGGAAGCAAGTTTTGCTATAGAAGAATAGAATTGCTGAGCCAGTCTTACTGGCTAACCAAGGAGGCAAAGGGTGTGTTAGTTAGAAGGGGTTTTTATGGCTTAGAGCAAAGGATAAACCCACCTCAAACAAGATGTTTTTACCAAGCAGAAAGAGAGCACAGGCAAACAAGTCAGGAAATGTTGCAAGTAAAAAAAAGGTCTCAGAATTTTCCACTGCAAGAAAACTGAAAACCAACTTCTAGCTTAAACTGTAATGTACTAACTTTTAGTGATTGGAGAACAGTAACATGAATATGGTAATTATAGTAGTTATGATAAGCTATAGATAAAAGTTAATGTAAAGACTGGTTCTGCTGTATTAAGATGCTCAGCAAAGAAAAGTATAGAATGCATTGTAACCAAAAGAAAAGTATAGAATGCAATGTAACCAAAACCAAAGGGTCTCTGGGCCTGCCTGCAGCTGGAGCTGACAGCTGTAGGCACAGCTCTGTCACCCACGACCCTGGACTGCTGTAACCTCTTGGATGGAATAAACTGCATTTTGCAGAGCCGTCTGTAATCCACATCTCTCATTTCGGCTCTTACAGTGGCGCCCAACATGCGGCATCATTAGTAAGAGCCTAAAAGAGGGATGCAGGACTCCAGGCCTGCCTGCAGCTGGAGCTGACAGCTGTAGGCACAGGCTCCGTCACCCAAGACCCTGGACTGCTGTAACCTCTTGGATGTACTAAACTGCATTTTGGAGAGCCGTCTGGAATCCACATCTCTCATTTAAGGTCTTACAGTGGCGCCCAATGTGGGGCGCCATTAGTAAGAGCCTGAATGAGGGACGCAGGACTCCAGGCCTGCCTGCAGCTGGAGCTGACAGCTGTAGGCACAGCTCTGTCACCCACCACCCTGGACTGCTGTAACCTCTTGGATGTACTAAACTGCATTTTGGAGAGCWGCCTGGAGCCCCACATCCTTCACTCAGGCTCTTACAGCAAGGAAATCTCCTTACAGCCCGTGGCCTTCAGACCCTTCAGTGCGGGTGGCTCACCCTTTTCTCCAGGTGGGCCTTGCCCTGCTCGGCCTGCAGCGCCTTGCGCACGCCGAAGGCCACGCTGCTCTCGTAGAGCGCCTGGTACGCCGACAGCGTCAGCTGCAGCTCGTCCCGCACGCGCAGCAGCAGCAGCCCCCGCTCCGCGCAGCTCACCGTGGTCTGCCGGATCAGCTCGTCTGCAAGGGAGGAGGGACAGAGCCTGCAGTGCCTCTGCCAGGGACACGGCCGCTCGTCTYGCTGGTTTKTGARSATTTCCCAAGCRTTCTGGKGTTTATATTCCTGTAACGAACTTTCTCACGCGCTTTGTGTAAATAACTWGTTGTTTTGCAGTGTTTTATGGAGGAGGAGGAGTTTGATGGGCTCTTGGTTTGTGTATTGTTACATTGCAGCCGTAGCATTGAGCACAGCAGGTAAAAGCAGAGTGGTGGTGCAGCCCTTCAGGAAATGCCAGTGATTAGCTGATCCCCTAAATTTGCAACAGCAACACTTAAAAGCGTGTAATGACTTGTTGCAGTCATGGGGGAACCCTGAGAGGATCCTGCTCTCCACCCCATGGCCAYCCTCACCTTTGGGAGCCCAGCACTGTCTCATTAGAGCATGTAACACACACACAGCTCTAAGTTACTTTAAATAAACTCGGTTGAAGTGCAACTGAGAGGGTAACTATGAGGATTTAAGGCTGCTTTTCACGTGCAGGCAACCCTTCACCTTTGGGAGCCCACTGTAGAGTATGTAACACACCCACAGCTAAAAGTTACTTTAAATAAACTTGGTTGAAGTGCAGCTAAGAGGGTAACTAGGAGGATTTAAAGCTGTTTTTCACGTGCAGGCAACCCCTTGCCTTTGGGAGATGAGGACCATGTCATTAGAGTGTGTAACACACACAGAGCTATAAGTTACTTTAAATAAACTCGGTTGAAGTGCAGCTAAGAGGGTAACTACGAGGATTTAAGGCTGTTTTTCATGTGCAGGCATCCCCTTACCTTTGGGAGCCCACACTGTAGAGTGTGTAACACACACACAGCTATAAATAACTTTAAATAAACTTGGTTGAAGTGCAGCTAAGAGGGTAACTAGGAGGATTTAAAGCTGTTTTTCACGGGCAGGCAACCCTTCACTTTTGGGAGCCCACACTGTAGAGTGTGTAACACACACAGAGCTATAAGTTACTTTAAATAAACTTGGTTGAAGTGCAACTGAGAGGGTAATTACGAGGATTTAAGGCTGTTTTCCACGTGCAGGCAACCCCTCGCCTTTAGGAGCCCAGTATTGTGTCATTAGAGTGTGTAACACACACACAGCTAAAAGTTACTTTAAATAAACTTGGGTGAAGTGCAGCTAAGAGGGTAACTGGGAGGATTTACGGCTGTTTTTCACATGCAGGCAACCCCTCACTTTTGGTAGCCCACACAATACAGACTGTGTAACACACACACAGCTATAAGTTACTTTAACTAAACTTGGTTGAAGTGCAGCTATAACTATGAGGATTTAAAGCTGCTTTTCACGTGCAGGCAACCCCTCACCTTTAGGAGCCCACGCTATAGAGTGTGTAACACACACAGAGCTATAAGTTACTTTAACTAAACTTGGGTGAAGTGCAGCTAAGAGGATAACTATGAGGATTTAAAGCTGCTTTTCACGTTCTGGCAACCCCTCACCTTTAGGAGCCCACGCTATAGAGTGTGTAACACACACACAACTATAAGTTACTTTAACTAAACTTGGTTGAAGTGCAGCTAAGGGGGTAACTACGAAGATTCAAGGCAGTTTTTCACGAGCAGGCTGTCCCCAGGGTGAGAGCCGCGTCGGGCACTGACCGAAGCACTGCGTGTAGAGCTCCCTGCGCACGGGGCACAGCCCGGTCTCCCGCGCCTGCCGCTGCTGCAGCTGCCGGTCCAGCTGTTCCTGCAGCTGCACGACGTCGCGGCGGGTGCTGGGCGCGGTGGACACCTCCTGCACCCAGAGCTTCTGCGCCTCCTCCCACTCCCTGCCAGACAAGCACCGGCCGTTACCGGAGGCACCGGGCGCCCCCCGGGCACCGCCGGCCCCGGCCCGGCCCCGCTCACCGCGGCGGCAGGATGAGGTTCAGGAGCTCCTGCGGCTGCTGCGTGGCGGAGAAGCCGGCGGGGGTGCGCGGGGCCTGACCCTGCGGGAACACGACAGCACAGCGCCGTAGGAGCGGGCAGGGCACCGCGGCACGCYCGGCCGCCGGCTCGCTCAGCTCCGGCGGAGCGCGGTGCCCCCCCGCGTGCCCCCGTGGGCGCTCACCGCCGCGGAGGGCCTGTCTCCTCGGTGGGACACCAGCACGGGCGGGCAGTACCGCAGCAGCGACTCCGGCGGCGCCGCCATGGCGGCCGCGGCACTGTCACCATGGCGACCGCGCCGCGCACCAACGCCCGGGCGGAAGCGCTGGCGGGGCGGAAGCGCCGGCGGGCCGGAAGTGGCGGCACTTCCGTCGGGACGGGCGCCATGGAGGCCGCGGCGGAGGAGCGGCGGAGAGAGCGGCGGCGGCGGCGGGAGGTGGCGGTGAAAGCCGAGCGGCGCAGCCCCCGGCGCAGTCCGTCGCCGCCGAGCGAGGAGCGGCGGGGCCCGGCGGGGTCGCGCGCGGGCAGCAGGTGAGGAGGCCCAGCCGCTCGGCCCCACCACGCTCGGCCCGGCCCCGCCGCTCAACCCCTCCCGTTGTTCCCCAGGTCGCCCCGGCGGAGGAGCAGGTCCGGGAGGAGGAGCCGCTCCCCGCGAGGCAGGAGGAGCCGCAGCCACAGYCCGCACCACGGCGCCGTGAGGGTGAAGCAGGTGAGCGGGGCTGTCGGTACAGCGGCGCCCGGCGGGCGCGGCTCCCGGGGGCTCGGCCGTGGCGGGCACAGAAGGCGCCTCTTCATTTGTCAGTTCAGATTGGGCCCTGCGTGGTGTCCCGGGAGCACAGCGGGGATCTGGGCGAGTCGGGAGCTCCCGCTGCCCAGCTCAGGCTGTGCCAGCCGTGCCTGGAGCTGCTGAGGGAGCCCTGCCGGTGCCACAGCCCAGGCGACCCTGGGAGCCGCGTCCTTTCCCCAGAGCAGGCTGCACTGCCTCTTTCTGGTGCTTTATTCCATGCAAATTGCGGGAACCCAAGTAGTTTGGCAGGGAAATCTGTTCCACGTGGTGTCAGAGCTGCRCCCCAGCAAGATGGCAACACCCTTTGTGCATCCCCTGTAAATATTCCCTATATATCTACATCGATGCCATTTCATTGTCACCAATGGTGGGTTCAGCCTTTGCACCCTCATTTCCCCTGTGTGCACAACCATAGATGTTCCTCCCCACGCCTCAAATCAGAGGGAGGGACATCCCAAGATGTGTTTTCCCAGTGTGTGGGATTGGGATTTTCTAAAAGGCTGAGGCAGATGAGCTGCTGTTTAGTTCATGTTTTTACAGTTTAAAAGTTTATGTTTTTACAGGTTAAAAAGTTACAAGACCCTTAGTTATAAGCCGTCTTCCAGTACCAGTGAGAGCTCGGGGACTGGCAGGAGTTTGGAAGGAATTTAAAATGATTTTTGAATTGGTTTTGATAATGCAGTTGGTTTTTCTACATAAGTAAGAAAA
Organism: Sporophila hypoxantha; assembly: GCA_002167245.1. NCBI lineage: Eukaryota > Metazoa > Chordata > Aves > Passeriformes > Thraupidae > Sporophila > Sporophila hypoxantha. Next base: position 145,652 of record NDFG01000083.1, read on the forward strand.
GTGRGTTTAGTTTGTGCTTGTAAGTATAGGTTAAAAAGTTACAAGACTCTTAGTTATGAGCTGTCTTCCAGTACTGGTGAGAGTTTGGGGTTGGGAGGAATTTGGAAGGAATTGAAGATGATTTTTGAATTGTTTTTGATACTGCAGTTGTTTTTTGTTTTGTTTTTTTTTTGCATAGGTAAGTGAGTTTAGTTCATGTTTTTACAGTATAGGTTAAAAAGTTACAAGTTCTACTTAAGTTATAAGCTGCTGATTTTCTAAAAGGCCGAGGAAGCTGAGCTGCTCTTTGGCTCTGGCTGTCCCTTGCAGGAGCGGGAGGATCACTGYGGCAGGGGCAAGGAGGAGAGGAAGCAGAGACACCCAGCAGAGCGGGAGCGGGACAGGAGCGGGGACAGGGACAGGCACAAGGAGCACGCAGACAGGAGGAAGAACCCCGGCGAGCGGCCGGCAGCTCGCAGCCACGAGCGGGACGCGCAGAACCTGCGGGAGCAGCAGGCGGAGAGGGAGCTGCACAACGAGAGGAGGCGAGAGCACCGGCAGGGCGAGCCCAACGCGGAGCCCTGGCAGGCGGAGAGCAAACAGAAAGAAAAACCCGCCGCCAACAAGGAGAAACCGAGCTTCGAGCTGTCGGGGGCGCTGCTGGAGGACAGCAACACCTTCCGRGGCGTGGTGATCAAGTACAGCGAGCCGCCCGAGGCGCGCATCCCCAAAACGCGCTGGCGCCTGTATCCCTTCAAGAACGACGAGTTCCTGCCCGTGATGTACATCCACAGGCAGAGCGCTTACCTGCTGGGCCGGCACCGCCGCATCGCCGACATCCCCATCGACCACCCCTCCTGCTCCAAGCAGCACGCCGTCTTCCAGTACCGGTGAGGCTCGGCACTGGGCGGGGCTTGGGAGGAGTTTTAGGGTTTTGAATTGGTTTTGATAGTGCAGCTGGTTTTTTGGGTTTTTTTTTACATAGGTAAGTGAGTTTAGTTCATGTTTTTACGGTATAGGTCAAAAAGTTACAAGGCTCTTAGTTATAAGGCTTTTTAAAGATTTATTAATTAATAAAACACATCCCCATCGACCACCCCTCCTGCTCCAAGCAGCACGCAGTCTTCCAGTACCGGTGAGCTCCGCACTGGGCGGGGCTTGGGAGGAGTTTTAGGGTTTTGAATTGGTTTTGATAGTGCAGTTTGTTTTTGGTTTTGTTTTTTTTCTTAATGTAAGTAAGAAAAGTGAGTTTAGTTCGTGTTTTTACAGTATAGGTTAAAAAGTTGCAAGATATACGAGTTATAAGCTGTTTTCCAGTACTGGTGAGAGCTCGGGAGTGGGAGGAGATTTGAAGGAATTTAAGATGAGATTTTTGAACTGTTTTTGATAATGCAGTTGTTTTTTTTTTGGTTTGTTTTTTTTTTTTACATAGGTAAGTGAGTTTAGTTCATGTTTTGACAGTAGAGGTTAAAAAGTTACAAGGCTCTTAGTTATAAACTATCCTCAAGTACCAGTGAGGGCTCAGGGAGTGGGAGGAGTTCTGAAGGAATTATTTAAGCTTTTTGAATTGGTTTTGATAATATAGTTTGTTTTTTTTAGAAAAGTGAGTTTAGTTCGTGTTTTTATGGTATAGGTCAAAAAGTTACAAGGCTCTTAGTTATAAGGCTTTTTAAAGATTTATTAATTAATAAAACACATCCCCATCGACCGCCCCTCCTGCTCCAAGCAGCACGCAGTCTTCCAGTACTGGTGAGGCTCGGCTCTGGGCGGGGCTTGGGAGGAGTTTAAGGGTTTTGAATTGGTTTTGATAGTGCAGTTTGTTTTTGTTTTTTTTTTTTTATGTAAGTAAGAAAAGTGGGTTTAGTTCGTGTTTTTACAGTATAGGTTAAAAAGTTACAAGATATACGAGTTATAAGCTGTTTTCCAGTACTGGTGAGAGGTCGGGAGTGGGAGGAGCTTTGAAGGAATTTAAGATGAGATTTTTGAACTGGTTTTGTTTTTGTTTTGTTTTGGTTTTTTTTACATAGGTGAGTTTAGTTCATGTTTTGACAGTAGAGGTTAAAAAGTTACAAGGCTCTTAGTTATAAGCTATCTTCAAGTACTAGTGAGAGCTCAGGGAGTGGGAAGAGTTCTGAAGGAATTATTTAAGCTTTTTGAATTGGTTTTGATAATATAGTTTAGTTTTTTTTAGAAAAGTGAGTTTAGTTTGTGTTTTTATGGTATAGGTCAAAAAGTTACAAGGCTCTTAGTTATAAGGCTTTTTAAAGATTTATTAATTAATAAAACACATCCCCATCGACCACCCCTCCTGCTCCAAGCAGCACGCAGTCTTCCAGTACCGGTGAGCTCCGCACTGGGCGGGGCTTGGGAGGAGTTTTAGGGTTTTGAATTGGTTTTGATAGTGCAGTTTGTTTTTGGTTTTGTTTTTTTTCTTAATGTAAGTAAGAAAAGTGAGTTTAGTTCGTGTTTTTACAGTATAGGTTAAAAAGTTGCAAGATATACGAGTTATAAGCTGTTTTCCAGTACTGGTGAGAGCTCGGGAGTGGGAGGAGATTTGAAGGAATTTAAGATGAGATTTTTGAACTGTTTTTGATAATGCAGTTGTTTTTTTTTTGGTTTGTTTTTTTTTTTTACATAGGTAAGTGAGTTTAGTTCATGTTTTGACAGTAGAGGTTAAAAAGTTACAAGGCTCTTAGTTATAAACTATCCTCAAGTACCAGTGAGGGCTCAGGGAGTGGGAGGAGTTCTGAAGGAATTTAAGCTTTTTGAATTGGTTTTGATAATATAGTTTGGTTTTTTTTAGAAAAGTGAGTTTAGTTTGTGTTTTTACGGTATAGGTCAAAAAGTTACAAGGCTCTTAGTTATAAGGCTTTTTAAAGATTTATTAATTAATAAAACACATCCCTGTGGACTACCCCTCCTGCTCCAAGCAGCACGCCCTGTTCCAGTACTGGTGAGACTCAGGAGTGGGAGGGGTTTAGAAGGAATTGAAGATGGTTTTTGAATTGGTTTTGATAATTCAGTTGGTTATTTTTCCTACATAAGTAAGAAAAGTGAGTTTAGTTCATGTTTTTACAGTTTAGGTTAAAAAGTTCCAAGGCTCCTAGTTATAAGTTGTCTTCCAGTACCAGTAAGAGCTTGGGGACTGGCAGGGGTTGGGAAGGAATTATTTTTTAATCGGTTTTGATAATGCAGGTTTGTGGGTTTCTTCTACATAAGTAAGCAAAAAATGAGTTTAGTTTGTGTTTGTAAGTGTAGGTTAAAAAGTTRCAAGTTAATACTTAGTTATAACCTGTCTTCCAGTACTTGGAAAGAGCTCGGGGAGAGCTCAGGAGTGGGAGGAGCTTTGAAGAAATTTAAGATGATTTTTTAATTAGTTTTGATAATGCAGTTTCTTGTTTGGTTTTTTTCTGGTAACTTTTTAACCTAAACTGTAAAACAATGAACTAAACTCACTTTTCTTACTTATGTAGGAAAATAACCAACTGAATTACACAAAAACCAATTCAAAAATATAATTTAAATCCTTCAAAACCCCTGCCAGTCCCTGAGCTCTCACCGGTACAGAGTACTTGGAAGATAACTTATACTAGTGTAAACTTGTAACTTTTTAACTATACTGTAAAAACATGAACTAAACTCACTACTATGCAAAAAAACCAAAAGAAAACTGCATTATCAAAACTAATTAAAAAAATCATCTTAAATTTCTTTCAAAGCTCCTCCACTCCTGGAGCTCTCCCCGAGCTCTTTCAGTACTGGAAGACAGGTTAATAACTAAGTATTAGTACTAATAAGCAACTTTTTAACACTAACAAAGAAACTATAAACAAAAACATAACGAACTTAACTATTGTTTTTTTCGACCTATTATTTGTAGAAAAAAAAAAACACACAAAAACAACCTGGCATTAAATTTAAAAACGGATTAAA
>NDFG01000083.1:149588-193309 GCA_002167245.1 Sporophila hypoxantha
TTGAGAGACACCAAAAAACTCTGCAACTTCCCGTAGTTTGGGACTGGTGCTCGTCTCCCTAAACACTGACTTTTTCACTGTTAAACAACGAACTTGGGTAAATTTTTATAAAAAGAGAACTTTAAAATAGTGCAAACTGGTTAAAACCATGTCACCTTATCAAGGTGTTTCTGTCTGACACAAAACAAACCCTGGGGTGGGGTCAGAAATAAGGGCTCTAGCTTACAAACCAACACTCCACATCCAGGACAGTGTCAGCATCATACATTGGGAACAGGAGAACTTGTCACAGTCTCATCACCTGAAAATTCCAGGAACTTTTTAACTTCTGCTTCACATTCCCCTGTATTTCAGGCAGAATTCCAGTGAAAATGCCCATCCCTCAGTCACCATGAGACAAATTAAATACCAAAAAACATACAAATACTGAGGATCTCTTTGCCACTTTCTGTCCATTTTAGCAGTGATCCAGGTAAATTCTGCTGTCAAACTCCCAACAGCAGAGGAATTTGGCAAACTACGGACAGGACGTGCATCAGGTACTCTCTAACTACCTTTCAGTCTGTAGCATTTTCAAGGCTATAACAAAACAAATCATAAAAATAATTTTCCAGATGCTGTCTTGTGTTTGACATGGTTTGCTGGAAGAGTGGCAACATCTGTGGAGGGTTTCCTGCACAGAATTTTCACATCCAGGTGCTCTTTCGGCTTCTTGGGAGAAAAATAAAATAAAAAATAAAGCTGTATTTCCTGATATGCAAAACTATCAAAAAACAATAACGAGCAAAGCCCCCCAAACAAAACTATGGGAACAGACCAGCAACAGAGAAAAGGACTTTAAGCAACAAGAGGCATCAGTGCTGGCAATGCTCCGTGTTCACATCCCAGTCCGTTCGATCCGCGAGAGTTTTCTCCTCTGCCTCTCCCCAGCTTCTCCCTCATCGTTAACTGTCAGACTCCTCCTCCTTCTCCTCATCCTCATCATCGTCTTGGTGTTGCCTGCAGATTTGTCTGAGGACTCCGTGGAGCAGCACTACTCCCTGCTGCTGAAGCCGAATTAGAGCACGTCCTTCTCCTTCAGTTCGTAGTAGCGCTGGGCTCGATGCGCTGGTTGTTGAGGAAGTGCCGTTGCCGAGCCAAGGTCGATGATGTAGGGCTCACCTGCGGCCCACGGTGCCGTCAGCTCGGGTGTACTCCACAGCCTGCAGACAAAACACACTGCTGAGCCACCAGAGACACTGCAAACTGCTCCTAAAGCGCAAGAGGCAGAAATTGTGCTCTGGGGAAGGTGGGGTTCCAGAGTACTGGAGACAGCTTGTAACTGAGTCTTGTAACTTTTAAACTATCCTGTAAAAAATGTAACTAAACTCACTACCTGTGGTAAGAAAAAAAAAAAAAAACAACCCTGATTATCAAAGCAATTAAAAAACCTTAAATTCCTTCCAAACTCCTCCACTCCTGAGTCTCACTGGTACTAGAAGACAACTTATAACTAAGAACTTGTAACTTTTTAACCTACACTTACAAAAACACAAACTAAACTCATTTTTTGCTTACTTATGTAGAAAAAACCCACAAACCTGCATTATCAAAACCAATTAAAAAATAATTCCTTCCCAACTCCTGCCAGTCCCAGGGCTCTCACTGGTACTGGAAGATGACTTATAACTAGGAGCCTGGTAACTTTTAACCTAAACTGTAAAACATGAACTAAACTCACTTTTCTTACTTATGTAGGAAAAATAACCAACTGATTACCAAAACCAATTCAAAAATATAATCTTAAATCCTTCAAAACCCCTGCCAGTCCCTGAGCTCTCACCTACTGGAAGATAACTTATAACATAAGTGTAACTTGTAACTTTTTAACTATACTGTAAAAACATGAACTAAACTCACCTACCTATGCAAAAAAAACCAAACAAGAAACTGCATTATCAAAACTAATTAAAAAATCATCTAAATTTCTTCAAAAGCTCCTCCCACTCCTTAGCTCTCCCCGAGCTCTTTCCAAGTACTGGAAGACAGGTTATAACTAAGTATTAACTTGCAACTTTTTAACCTACACTTACAAACACAAACAAACTTATTTTTTGCTACTTATGTAGAAAAAACCACAAACCTGCATTATCAAAACCATTAAAAAAATAATTCCTTCCCAACTCCGCCAGTCCCCAGCTCTCACTGTGACTGGAAGACGACTTATAACTAGGAGCCTTGTAATTTAACCTAAACTGTAAAAACTAGAACTAAACTCACTTTTCTTACTTATGGAGGAAAAATAACCAACTGAATTACCAAAACCAATTTCAAAAAATATCATCTTAAATTCCTTCAAAAACCCTTGCCAGTCCCTGACTCTCACCGGTACTGGAAGACGCTTATAACTAAGTATAACTTGTAACTTTTTTAACTATACTGTAAAACATGAACTAAACTCACTTACCTATGCAAGGCTCCTAGTTATAAGTCATCTTCCAGTACCAGTGAGAGCCTGGGGACTGGCAGGAGTTGGGAAGGAATTATTTTTTAATTGGTTTTGATAATGCAGGTTTGTGGGTTTTTTCTACATAAGTAAGCAAAAAATGAGTTTAGTTTGTGTTTGTAAGTGTAGGTTAAAAAGTTACAAGTTTAGTTATAAGTTGTCTTCTAGTACCAGTGAGACTCAGGAGTGGGAGGAGTTTGGAAGGAATTTAAGGTTTTTTAATTGCTTTAGATAATGCAGGGTTGTTTTGGTTTTTTTTTTTTTCTTACACAGGTAAGTGAGTTTAGTTCATGTTTTTACAGGATAGGTTAAAAGTTACAAGACTCAGTTACAAGCTGTCTCCCAGTACTTGGAACCCCACCTTCCCACAGAGCACAATTTCTGCCTCTGCCGCTTTAGGAGCATGTTTGCAGTGTCTCTGGTGGCTCAGCAGTGTGTTTTGTTGCAGGCTGGTGGAGTACACCCGAGCTGACGGCACCGTGGGCCGCAGGGTGAGGCCCTACATCATCGACCTGGGCTCGGGCAACGGCACCTTCCTCAACAACCAGCGCATCGAGCCCCAGCGCTACTACGAACTGAAGGAGAAGGACGTGCTCAAGTTCGGCTTCAGCAGCAGGGAGTACGTGCTGCTCCACGAGTCCTCAGACAAATCTGAGGCCAACACCAAGGACGATGATGAGGATGAGGAGAAGGAGGAGGAGTCTGACAGTTAACGGATGAGGGAGAAGCTGGGGAGAGGCAGAGGAGRGAAACTCCTCGCGGTCGAACGGGACTGGGATGTGAACACGGAGCATTGCAGCACTGATGCCTCTTGTTGCCTTAAAGTCCTTTCTCTGTTGCTGGTCTGTTCCCATAGTTYGTTTTGGGGGGCTTTGCTCGTTATTTGTGTTTGATAGTTTTGCATATCAGGAAATACAGCTTTATTTTTATTTTATTTTTCTCCCAAGAAGCCGAAGAGCACCTGGATGTGAAAACTCTTGGTGCAGGAAACCCTCCACAGATGTTGCCACTCTTCCAGCAAACCATGTCAAACACAGACAGCATCTGGACAATTATTTTTATGATTTGTTTTGTTATAGCCCTTTGAAAATGCTACAGACTGAAAGGTTAGTTAGAGAGTACCTGATGCACGTCCTGTTCCGTAGTTTGCCAAATTCCTCTGCCTGTTGGGAGTTCTGACAGCAGAATTTACCTGGATCACTGCTAAAATGGCAGAAATGTGGCAAAGATCCTCATGTATTTGTATGTTTTTGGTATTTAATTTGTCTCATGGTGACTGAGGGATGGGCATTTCACTGGAATTCTGCCTGGAAATCACAGGGGAATGTGAAGCAGAAGTTAAAAAGTTCCTGGAATTTCAGGTGATGAGACTGTGACCCAAGTTCCCTGTTCCCATRTATGATGCTGACACTGTCCTGGATGTGGAGTGTCTGGGTTGTAAGCTAGAGCCCTTATTTCTGACCCCACCCCAGGGTTTGTTTGTGTCAGACAGAAACACCTTTGATAAGGTGACATGTTTTAACCAGTTTGCACTATTTAAGTTCTCTTTTTATAAAAATTTACCCAAGTCCGTTGTTTAACAGTGAAAAAGTCAGTGTTTAGGGAGAGAAGCACCAGTCCCACTCACGGAGTTGCAGAGTTTTTGGTGTCTCTCCAACGTTGCTTTGTGTTCAATGTGTGTGTCCCACACGTCACTGACTCACCTGGGTGTTTGTGGTCTCACCTGTTTGTCCCTGCTGTGTACAGACTGTACACAAAGGTGCTTGTTGTACACATGGATAGTGTAAATATGGGGCATTGCTGTGGGGTTTCAGATGGGTAGGATGGGGTTTGAGCAGGAGGAGCTCCTTTATATCTACTCCAAGGGTTTTTAAATAAACAATTTGTAAATTTAGCCTTGATTGCTTTCAGTTGTGATATTTTTCTAGTGTCCTTTGTTTTTTGTTTCAGCAMTTGTTTCTGTAGTAAAGAAACCAAATAAGTTCAAAACTGCACAATTTATATCCTGGAGAAGCTGTGAGCACAGGAGGTTTGTATCACTCCCCTTTCTCACCTCAGGGTGCCTCATTCTGTGTGCCCTGACAGGGTTCTCACAGGGACGGGAAGTGACAGAACTGCTGTACTGCAAAAGGGCAAAATGGCCCGCAGTGTCACTGCAGAGGATCAGAGTGAAACAGTTTAATAGSATCACAGAAGGGTTTGGGTTGGAGGTGTCAGGAAAATTAAYCCACAAACACCWGAGGTTTGTGTCCAAAAAGGAGACAGAGAAGTCCTGGAACTTTATYCCARTAAAGGGAGAGGCCWTRGRGCATTTCCCATGGGGTTTCTCAAACTGTTAGAGGATGCAGCCTCCTTTTTATCCCAATTTCCCAGCTGCATTTCTTTTCTCTCTTTCCCCACTGACTGAGGTACTTGAGAGGTTCAGACTTCCCAAAACACCTAATACAGWCCCCCTTCCAATATAKACCCCCAGTTTTTTCCTTGTGCCAATCAGTGGAATTCCTATGGAATCTATGCTTCTTCCYATTGTTTCTTTCATCTCTCAGTATCCAATTTTATTTATTAGCAGACCTACAGTTWGTTTGTAAAGACAAATCCCTCTCAAAATGGAATCATTTATCAATTAGCAAAATCATTTATCAATTAGTGGAATCCTTCCCATTGCTTCTATTATCTCTCAGCGCTGGTTTTATCTACCCACAGCTTGTTTGTAAAGACAAACCCCTCATTCCTTTMAGAGTGACTCTAAAGACCACAGACTCGGGGGATATCTGAATTTTTAGCAGAWTTTTTAGCAGCAGAACCACAGAACGCTCCAACCCTTGGGGCTGTCCTGGTGTTGTTGTCACCGAGCCCAGGTCCTGCCAACCAAGCTACCCCAGGKTATTATTGYRTTTWGTGACGGAATTTTGGTYMATGCAGTTATTAGGGCARAAAGCTTTAGGACTTTGATTGTGTTTAGGGCGAGGAAAACGGTTGCAGTTATTATAGTGTATAGGTTGAAGGGTATTATTATAGTGTATAGGTTGAAGGTAGGAGCGTAAGTTTAGGGTTGTAGWTGATAATGAGGTGGGAGATGGAAGAAAAAGCTCGGATTTTTCRGATTTGTGTTTGGTTGAGCCCTATTCATCCTCCCAGGGCTGCTGARGGGATAGCCAGGTAGAAGTTGAGGAGGGTAAGTTTAGGGTTGTAGATGATAATGATTGCTATTCAGCCTAGGTGGGAGATGGCAGAAGAAGCTAGGATTTTTCGGATTTGTGTTTGGTTGAGCCCTATTCATCCTCCCAGGGCTGCTGAGAGGATAATCGGGATAATTAGGAGTGTAGGGTTTAATGAGGGTGAGGTTATCGCCCCGCCCCTCCCGCCTCACCAGCGCCCCTGGCGGCGGCTGCCGGCACCGCCCGCCCCGCCCGCCAGGCCGCGCCGCCATGGCCGCGCTGCACGCCAAGGCCGGCGGGCCCCCTCAGATCCCYGACACCCGCCGGGAGCTCGCCGAGCTGGTGAAACGCAAGCAGGAGCTGGCGGTGAGCACCGGGGAAGGGCTCGGTGCGGTGCGGGTGGTGGCGGAGCGGCTGGGGGAGCGGCGGGGCCGGAGCGGCGCGGCCCGGCCTGCTCCATGCGCGGCGGTGTTCCCGGCAGGAGACGCTGGCAAACCTGGAGCGGCAGATCTACGCCTTCGAGGGCAGCTACCTGGAGGACACGCAGATGTACGGCAACATCATCCGCGGCTGGGATCGCTATCTCACCAACCAGAAGTGAGTGAGRGGCGGAGGAGGCGCTGCCCGCCCGSCCGGGCCCCCCCGCCCGCCCGGCCCCGCCATCGCGCCTGTCTCTGTTTCAGGAACTCCAACAGCAAAAACGACCGCAGGAACCGCAAGTTCAAGGAGGCCGAGAGGCTCTTCAGCAAGTCCTCAGTCACCTCAGCAGCGGTGAGTGCTGGGATGAGCCCTGACCCTATAACCGTCCCTGTGCCCACCCCTCTCCTTCTCCCTGTCCTCATCCTTGTCTCCATTCCTATCCCTTTTCTTGTTCTCTCAGTTCTAGTCTCTTTTATCCACATCCCATTCCATCCATTCTCAATTCTCCCATCCCATCCCATCCCATCCCTTTCCTTGTTCCATTCCTGTTCTGTTTTTATCCCCATCCCTTCCTTGTCCCAATTCCTGTTCCTTTGTTTATCCCATCCATCCCATCCCATCCCATCCCATTCCCATCCACCCATCCCATCCCATCCATCCCTGTCCCTTGGTGCCTCAGTCCTGCTCTGATCACCTGCAGAATGAATTCCCGTTTGAAATCCCGTTCCTGCCCTGGCTCCCTGCCCTAAGCATCCCCATTCCACCCTGCAGCCTCCTCCAGAGCCCCTTTCCGAGTGTTTGGGGGTGGGAGGGTGCCTGTCCCTGGTGCCACTGCTGTCCCCTGGCTTTGTCTCTGCCCCAGACCCCCGGTGCCACATGGGGCACTTCAGAGGGATGTGTTTGTGTGACCTGAGAAGTGAATCCCTGCTTGCCTTGACATCCTGTTTGGTTTTGCAGGCTGTCAGTGCATTAGCTGGAGTGCAGGACCAGCTCATTGAGAAGCGTAAGTCCCTTTGTCATTTTTCTCTGAATTTGGGAAGAATTACACTCTCCCCACCACCGTTCAGCCCTGTCTCAGCCTGGAGTCTGGCTCCCYTTCCCAGCCCCTGTGGCTGCTGCCCTCAGGCTGCTCCTGGCTTCCCAAGTTCCTTCCAGGCTCAGAGGGCTTTGCTGTGTGTGAAAGGGATTGAAATTGCTTTGGTGCTCTGTGGAGGAAGAGGCTGGAGGAGCTGAAGYCCTGCATCTGTAGATGTGTCAGTCACAGGAGGCCTGGGGAGCTCCCACTCACCTCCAGGACTGAGAAACCTTTTTGTGACCAGCACCAAATAGGATGTGGTTCCTCAGAGCTGGGGAGCAGCTTCCTGTCCATCCTGCAGAGCTGTTTCCCACTGAGAAACCTTTTTGTGACCAGCACCAAATAGGATGTGGTTCCTCAGAGCTGGGGAGCAGCTTCCTGTCCATCCTGCAGAGCTGTTTCCCAGGCTCTGTKATTCACCTGGTGCTGCAGGGCTCAGGTGCCTCTGCTGCTGTTCTGGGGTTGTTTCTCCCACTCAGGGCTGTGCCAGGAGCTCACCCTGGTGCTCACCTGGCTTTGTCCTGCTCTAGGGGAGCCGGGCAGTGGCACAGAGAGTGACACTTCTCCAGACTTCCACAACCAGGAGAATGAGCCCAACCAGGAGGATGCTGAAGAGCTGGATGGCTCCGTGCAGGGTGTGAAGCCCCAGAAAGCTGCTTCCTCCACTTCCTCTGGGAGCCACCACAGCAGCCACAAAAAGAGAAAGAACAAAAACAGACACAGGTCAGTGGGACCAGCAGCCTGCTCACCACACCTGGACAGTTGGCTGGGGCTGGATTGAATTTATTGCCTGAGGGGAACCAGTAACACGTTGGAATAACCAACAGGCAGCTGGGGTCAGTTCTTTGGGGGGTTTTCCTGGTTTTGGAAGAGGAGAGGAGAGTGCTGAGGGAGTTAAACCAGCAGCACAGGGTGCTCACTCCAGCTGTGGGACAGCTGGGCAGCTTCTCCAGCTCTCTCAATTCTCCAGGATAAAGTTTGTTCCTTCCAGCAGGTCCTGACCTCMTGAGCTTGCTGCTTGCTTTCTGCAGAGCCCATGAGGACAGGAATGTTRGTGCTTGCTTTGAGGGAGGGTGGAAAGCCAGTGGGAATGTTTTTGGGGTTTTGGACACTCCCTGTGTCTGGGTTTCCAGTCCAGCCCCTTCCARCTCTCACATCCCAACCGAGTCTCAGTGCTGGCATAGAGGAGTTGCTGTGTCACCTTCACCTCAGAGTGTTTGTTATTAAACTGACCTGAAATTCACGTGGAACAGATTCCTTGAACTCTTTTCTGGTTGGATTTACGTGTCCAGCTCTGCCCCTGAGGCATAATGAGGGCAGTGAGCTGGTCCCTGTGCCCTCTGCCAGGCTCTGGCAGTGACAGTGCCTGAGTCAGGTCCTGAGGGAGGAAAACCCTGGAGAGGAGACACTGCAGAGCTGTCTGGAAGGATTGCTGAAGCTGGGGCCTAAGGATTTCATAGAAGTAATGGAGCTTTAAAAACTACAGAGTTTTAAAATCTCTCTCAGAGCCAGTCTGTGCTGGCTCTGAGCTGTTGGCTCTGCCTAGGGACAGGCTCTCCTCTTTAAGGGACCTGCCATGCAATTAGAGAAAGGGTTTGAAGTGGTAAAATTTACAAGGGGGRCTGGGGACAGTTGGGGTGGGGGCGTGAAGTAGGTACAATGCTTGAAAAATGCTTAACTCCTTTTTTGCCTTCATTAAGTRTTGAGTCATTAGCATGTCTTTAATTCTTAGGTCAGAATTTCCTTCCTACAGCAGCCTGAATTGGGCAAATATCCAAAAGGACTGGATGTCCCTTTGGTTCCCCATGAGCTGGGAATCCAAAGAAGTTCAAATCTCTTTTTTTGCCTGTAGATATTTGGAAGAAGTTCAGGAATAACACAAGAAACWACATCCGTGAACAAGTCCAGAGAAACAACCTGTAAAACTGAAGTACAGCTTAAGGAAACTGCCATTTCAAACAAATTATAAAATATTCTCCCTGGACAAACCATGGCCAGCAACATGGTGGGGTGCAGGGCAGGTGCTGGAACTGACACAAATCTCTTTGCTCTGGTCCATGACCTGGACTTTAGGGACAGGAGCTGGGGGGAAGCTGCCCCCCAACAGGTTGTGTGGCTCTGGGTTCCTTCACATCCCCCCTGTGCAGCTTTGGCTGGCCAGAGGAGCCCTGCCYTGCTCACCTGTGGCAGCTTCTGTGTTCCCAGGCCCCTTCAGACACTCCGAGGGGCTCAGCGAGGCAGGAACTGACTGTTTGTAATGCTTAGCAGGGCCAGATAGAGAATTAAAAACCATAAAAAGATCGTTAAATTTGTCTGTAATAAAAGCTCTGTTAAAATTGTGATGGCTGTTACTGAGTATCCCCTAAATTTTGGCAGACAAGACCAAACARTTCTCGAATATGTTTAGGTTAAAAACACCTCAGCAACGACGTGCAGCGAGGGCATTCCAGGCCCTACAACCCCACAGGTGCTCCAGCCAGACCTGTGGGTCTGTCCCCTGAGGGGTCTGGCATGACAAAAGAGAAAAATAAAAAGAAATGTTGGCTTTTCTCTTCATCCAGAAGCTCTTCCTCTTGCCAGCACGACTCTGGGTTCCGCTGCCCTGCTCTGGGAGGTGCTGGGGAAGGGCCCTGCAGGAGCCTCRCTGCCTTCCCCTCTGGGACCTTTGGCTCCAGGTGCACACAGGGCCTCAGGTGTGGCTGCAGAGGCTCTGCTGTCCCTCTGCTCCCTGCCACACCACAGCAAGGCCAGGCTGGAGATGATTTTCTGTGTGCTTGGCTGGGTTTGAGGGAGCCCGGTGCTGTTTGCTCTTAGTCCTGGAATGGGATTCCGTGATCAGTCCTGCCAGCTGTGGGCACAGCTGTGTCTGGAGGCYGCTTGTTTGGGGGGTGGGACAGTCCCCAAAGTGCTCAGCTCTGGCCCAAGGTCCCTGGGCCACCACAGCTGGGGACAGCAGCGTTGGGGTGTGGGGGAGCAGCCCAGTGCAGSGTTGGGCAGCAAGTTCTGTGTCACCTCTGCCTGAAGCAGCTTTGCCTTGCCCTGGCAGCCCAGCCCCCTCCCCAGCTTCCTGACCCCTCTCTTTGGTTTCCCAAGCCCTCGGGTTCCTGTCCTGCCCCTGGGTCTGGCAGCTGCCCTTCCTCCAGCTCCTAAAATCCCTTGTGTGACCCAGCCCCACCTCTCTGCTAACACCTCTTGTTCCCAGAAACCCAGCGGGGAGGGGACTCTGCATTGCCAAGCCAGAGTGCTTTTTGTGTCCAGTCCTGGTTAAGATATCTGAAGAACTCGATGGTGTTTGAACACTGGCTTTATTATTTATTTCATTTTATTTTTTTAGCGATCTCGCTAGGGTGGCTAATCAATTAATTGATTTAATTCATTAGTATATTAATTTCTATTGCTTTCTTCCTTTCAAATGCTGCCCCTCAGCCCGTCTGGCATGTTTGATTATGACTTTGAGTAAGTTTGACTTGAATTAGTACTTGTGCTGTGTTGTTAGTGTGTAGACACGATGTGCCTTTTGAGACCTCGCTAACCCCTAGTTTATCTGTTTAATTGTAGGTATGTATATTAGGTTAGGCTGGGAAGTATTTTTTAAAAACAGAAAAGCGTGATGGAGGTAACATTTTATTTAATAACTTCAGCAAATTATAAATTAACTTCACTCTTCTTTACCTTTCTGTTTCATATTTGAATAGATAAAACTTTTTAACTTTAAAACTTAGTTTAAAAACTGATTCTTTTGGCTTTGCTGCTTAAGGAGATCAGTATAGACTTGGATATTTCCTTTTGGAAAAATGTACTTAACTCAGTAATTTTGGCTCATATAATCCCTGTCATCCTAAYTCCTCTCTCTATCCAAGTAAATAACTCTCACGCTATGTCTGGCTAATTACCTGTGGCATAGTTACACCTCTGGCAGATTAAATTAACATAAAGCATGCCTAGTTCCCCTTGTTCACTGCCTAAGTGCCCTGTGATTGATTGTGCCCCTTGATTAACTCTGTCTGGGAGTGGATGGAATCTGCTTTTTGGCAAATAATAACTCGGCTCTCCTGTGCTGCTCTCGTGCCCAGTAACCCTGGGAACAGCCCCTGGCTCAGCCAGCTGGCAATGGATGGATTAACCATAGTCTCTGTCTAGCTGTGCCCTGTGCAGTAACTCTGGTGTTGGGTCAGGTATTGACATGGACGTTTCTCTTGTCTTTCCAACCACAGGATTGATCTCAAGTTAAACAAAAAGCCAAGAGCCGTAAGTATCCGTGCTCTGTCTGTGTTTTCATTGCTCACTGGAAGGGCTGGCTGACTCACAAGCTTTAAAAACCCTCCTCCTGCTGCTGCTGCCGCTGTCATTTGAGTTGTTATTGTCATGGCTGAGGAGTCGCAGTGTGAGGTCAGCATTGTCCCCTGGCTGTGGCAGCAGCTGAGCCCAGGTCACAGATAACTCCTGTGTGCTTCTCATGGAAAAAGCTGCTTTGCATCCTGTTACCTTGTCATGATCTGGAGCATCAAAAGCATCTGGTTTGAGTTGWTACTCRAGGTTGGCAGGGTCCTGCTTTTCAATGTTTAGCTASAAGASAAAGATCTGTTCKGCCTGCAGCTAGTGGTGTGTGAGATGAGAGAGGACTGAGACCCCCCAGCTCCACGAGCAGACTCGGAGGTGGGAAGGTGTTAATGTGCATGTGCTGTCCTTTCTCTGCAGGACTACTAGAGCCATCAGTGCTGATGCTCCTGGGATTTAGGTCTGTGACTCCCCACTGAGAAGCCCTGAAGCAGGATGGCAGCTGCAGCAGSAGTGACTCACTCTAAGGGACTTGGATGGGGGGAGGAAATCCTGGACCATGTACTTTGCATCATTTTTAAATCACCTGAGTTGCAGGAGGACAAAGGTGGTGTAGTAGTTGTAGTAGTTCTGAATTCCTGACTGTTCTGTGCWTCCACCTTGGTCGGGAACTTGCTGAAAAGGCTGACACTGCTGCCCCCCATCACCTGCAGACCCACAGAGAGGCATTTCCTTTTCCACTGGAACTGGGCTAGGATTCAGTGTGTCCCATCCATGTTGTGAGACTTAAATTACTTTTGTTGCTGATACTTAGCTTTGCAGGTTTGGTTTTTTTTTGTTTTGTTTTATTTTGTTGGTTTTGTTGTGCCTTTTTTTTAAGCTGAAGTGTATAGTTACAAGTTGACTTTGGGTTTCTTTGTTTAGTCCGTGTAGTGGAAGGTTCTTCATTTATGTGAAGCAGCTTTTGAGTCTTACTCAAGCAGAGAAGAAGGCAGTTTAACCCTTTTCTCTTTCATTTTAAACACCATCACTCAATATTCCTCAGTGCATTAAGTGCAGGAAGGACCAGAGCTCAGAGCCAGCTCTTCACTGTYGCTGACTTTGGGTGGGTTCTCTTTTTAATACAAACCTCTGTCATTTGTACATAAACAATAAAAGTTCCATGTTTGTCTCTTCTCATGGTTTATTCAGTCCAAACTTTGACTCCTGCTGCTTTTTAGTGTCCACCTGCTTTATGRGGCCTTGCTGGGATTCTCCCCCTTTGGCACTGGGGCTGTTCCTTGTCCTGTGGCCCCCGGAGATTCTCTTGGTGCTTCCTCTCCCGGGGCAGCTGTTTTTGAGTTCTGCAGGGAGTGCCAGGCTCTGATCTCCAGCTGTGTTTGGCTGATCCTGCTGCAAGGCATGACTGGAATGTCCATGGTTCTGCTGGTGAGGGAATRTTGCTGGCAGATCAGGATGAGGCAGCTGGATTGTCCCTGGAGAGGGACAGGAATCACGGCTGGGTGCTTCTYGCAGCAGCCACGTCAGAATCTTGTTGCTGCTGTTGAGCTGAGCTGTGGGGAATTGCTTTATCAGTGCTGGGATGTGTCTGTGACCTCCATGGCACAGGGGCCATGGGACAGGGCTGTCCCTGAGTCCCCAGAGTGTGCACAGCCTGTGGAACAGCCGAGGGTCTGTGTGTTCTGCTGCACCTCTGCTCCCCTGGGTTTGGGGTCTTCCTCAGCTCTCTGCAGGCACTGGGACTGTGAGGGAGCAGAATTCTGCTGTGGGCTGTGTCTGATCTGGGGATCAAGGCAGCTCTGTGTTGGTTCCTGGAGGGAGCTGGCTTATCCTGCAGGGAGCTGGGCCTGGTGGCTGCTTCTCCACAGGGGGGGTCGGAATAGAGCAGCTTAAAGRCCAAGCTGCAAAGCTGGCCTACTTCTGTGTTTTAAGCTACAGTTTAAGTACAGGGAGGTGGAAGATCTAGGAAACAGCATAAACTACAAAGCCTTGCTCCTCCACAGCTGGAAAAAAGAATTCTCAGCTTATGGTTTTGGTTCCCTGRCCTYGGTATGAAAACAGTTCTGCTGCTCTCCAAGCAGGGATGGCTGGAGCACCTGGAGGTGGATTGCAGAGGATTTCAGAGGCTGAAGTCTCTGCTGCACCTCTGCCCTCGAGGAAAGCTGCCAGACTTTTYTGGGAGGAACATTTTGGGTGAAGATGCAGCAAAGGGCTGCTGTRGCTCAGAGCCTGTGTGCAGGCAGGGTCAGCTCTGCATTCCCTGTGACACATTGTGGTGCTGCAGGGACAACGTGAAGTGCAGCCCTTCCTGCCTCTGGCCGTGTTTGTCACCAAAGGAGGGGACAGGACAGCCTSTTCTGCAGCCTGAGGGGGCACATTGATGGGGCAGAAAGAGAAATGGCACACACCTGATTCAGTCAAAGSATCAGCTGTTCCCTGCTGGGTCCTRACTCCAGCAGTTGTGCCTAAAACTTCCATTTGACTTCTGAACACTTCTGTTTTATTTCCTCAAGAGTCTAAGTGACTAAAGACCCCCAGGATGGCCAGTGCCTGAGCMCAGGAGTCAGAGGGAGCTGCACAGGCTTCACCTGAAAGCTAATTAAAGCAAAAAGTAGTGGTTAGAAATACATCCCGAGTCCTTTGCTTGTGAAAGATGAATCCTGAGCCAAGGAAAGCACAGAAGAGCAGCCCCTGTCCTCATGGACCCCAAAGGTGGAGCGTTAGGGAACCGCTAATCCCCGCGCAGCCTCGTCACCAAGAGGATTAGGCAGGAGTTCATCTGGGGGCCGAGGGGCAGGAGGGGCGCGCCCGGTGCGCGGCTGGGTAAGGGGGCAGCGGCTGGGTAAGGGGGCAGCGGGTGGGCAAAAGCAGGGAAAAGGAGCGGCTGGGTAAGGGGCAGCGGCTGGGTAAAGGGGGCAAGCGGGTGGGAAAGGGGGCAGCGGCTGGGAAAGGGGGCAGCGAGGAGGGAGCGGGGAGGCAGCGCGGTCCGCGCTGTCCGCTCCCCTCTCGCTGTGCTGCTCACGGCGGCCGGGACAGAGCCTGACCACCCTCGGTATCGCTGCTGGCAGCCGGCGACAGCAGGCCAATCCGGCCGTGCAGGCCTGAGCCCCCGAGCTGTCCCGGCCCGCAGTGCCATCATGCCGGCACCGAGCCCCGGCCCCCCTGCTGGACGCGGCTGCTGCCGCGGGGGCCCGCCGGCTGGCTGGAGCTCTGCGGGACGGCGCTGCGGGGGCTGCGGCGGCTCTTGGAGCCTGGCCTGGGTCAGGTACCGCGCGCGCCCCTTCCCCAGGGGGCTCCCCGAACCTCGGGGCTGCAAAGGGGCAGGGGCGCCTGCTGGGGTGCAATCGCCCGCACTGCTGCTGCGGGTGTTGCAGCTGCCCACCGCAACAGCCGGTGCGGGAGCGGCACCCTGGTCCCTTGGGGGCTGCTCGGCTCGGTTGTGCCCRCCGGGAGCCCTGGGGACGCGGGGACCCCGCTCCAGGGCGGCTGTGAGCCCTCCTCTCGCCCAGGTGCTGCTGATGTGCTACAAGAGCTGCTGGGATGGCGCCTTCCAGGTGACCGAGGAGGTAACGCCCCGCTGGGAGAGCCCCGGGACTGCCGAGGCCGGTGGCATCGCCTGCTGGGTGGCACCGGGGGGGCTCTGGTGCCAGGGGCCATTGGGCTCAGCTGCTCATGGACCTGCGAGCCCCCTCTGTCCGTGTTGGCTTCCAGCTCGGCACAGCCCTGCAGCTTAGACTGGAGGGGAGCGAGGAGGAGGAGGAGGAGGGTGCGGACTCAGATTCTGCGTGGGAGCCCGGACAGACAGGTGGGTCCCTGGCCCGGGGGTGCCCCTGGGGCTGGCAGTGCCCCGGGGGGTGGCAGGAGCTGAGCTGTGCTGCCAGGGCAGTGGCGTGGCCGGGGCAGCGAGGCCGTGCTGGGGAGGCTGGAGGCGCTGGAGGCCGATGTCCGGTTCCTGTGCACCGAGCTGGGGGCTGAGAAGCTGCTGTGGAGCTCCAGGTTCCTGGAGCTGCTGCGGGAACAGCAGAGCCTGCGCCAGCGGGTGAGTGCCCTGATTGGGGAGGGGGGACAGCCCCCACAGCCCCTGCGACCCCCCGGACCCTCACACCCTGCTCCAGCTGCAGGAGCTGCCCTGGAACAGTGGGGACAGCCCCGAGCTGCTGGGGGAAGCAGAGGACCAAAGTGCCAGTGGGAGTGATGGAGAGAGCCCAGAAGGTAGGGAATGGGAGTGGTGGAGGGGCTGGGAATGGTGGAGGGGCTGGGAATGGTGGAGGGGCTGGGAATGGTGGAGGGGCACAGGGAGGCAGTGGTGAGGAGGGGGCAATGTGCTGAGCTCTGCTATGGGCAGTGTGGGTGATCCACCAGCTCCCACCTGTGTGACAGTGTTCACAGCTGTCTCTTATACACATCTAGATGTGTATAAGAGACAGCACTCTCTCTGCACCTGGGCTGTGGGCTGGCAGGAGTCCCCTGTTCCCACTGCTGTCCCCTCTCTCCTTTGCTCTTTTCCAGGGCGCCCGTGGGTGGAGGCACCTCAGCAAGCACGTGGCTCCATCCAGCGTGACAGGCAGAAAATGTRAGTGAAGCTGTGAGCAGGGCTCAGCAAACCAGGCAGGATCCACACATCCCTCCCTGCCCAGGCTGCTGCAGTCCCAGCTGCACCCCTGTATGTGCCTGCATCCATCCCTTGGTGCTGGCTGGGGCTGCAGCCATTCCCCAGGAGCAGGAGCCAGCTGGAGGCAGCACAGGACAAGCCACTGGCCCTGGGTGTGCCCCAGGACACATCAGAGCCCTCCCTGCCCAGGGCTGACTGTGCCTGGTGAAGCCCACCGAGGAGCATCCTCCTGCTCTGCTGCTTTTGGGAGTTCCAGGAGCAAGGGTCTGSTCAGCACCAGCTTCAGTCACCTTGCACTGGGGTGAGGCATTGCAAAACTCACCCACTGACTTCCTGATGGGGCAGATCATCCTCTCCAGCTGCTCCTGCACATGTCACAACCCTGAGATGGCTCCTTGAGACAGCGGCCAAGGGCAGGCGGCTCCCCAGGCACGGCTGAGGGCCCTGTGCTGGCCACAACACCTGGCCCAGGAGCCTGCAGGGCTGAGGGGCTGCCCAGGGCCCGGGCCTGGCCCAGCACAGGCGCTGCACCCTGCCCCAGGCTCCCCCTGCTCAATACAGGCAGCTGCTCTCCATCGCTCGTGTCTGCCTGCTCTTTCCCCAGCAGGGCTGGGACRGCTCCAGCAGAGCCCTGCAGACCCCCAGCTCTTTGGGGAGGGGGCAGGATGAGCTCTGGCTGCAGCAGAGCAGGGACCAGCACCCACCCACAGCAGGGGCTGGGCTCCAGCAGCAGCAGGACTGGCAGGGATCTGTGCTCCCAACGTGCCCGTGCAGCTCCCACGTGCAGGGAACTGATGCAACRCCAACAGCAGCAGCCTGACTCACCCTGCACCCAGGGACTGCCCCGTGCTGCTCAGAAATGCCACAGAAAACCAGGTCCTGGCAGGTGCCATGGGGGCCCCAAGCTGGCCCCCCACTTGTCACAGACACCTTTTATGAAAAATCCTTTCCTTAGGACTTTTCCTCCTGAGAAGCTGAGGAACAAAATGTAAACATTGATTATCTGCTGCTGTGGGATGCAACAGGTGCATCTGTGATTGGCTCATGTTGGTTGTTTTTAATTAATGGCCAATCACAGTCAGCTGGCTCAGACTCTCTGTTTGAGACAGAGCCTTTGTTATCATTCTTTCTTATTCTATTCTTAGCCAGCCTTCTGATTAAATCCTTTCTTCTATTCTTTTAGTATAGTTTTAATGTAATATATATAATAAAATATTAATCAAGCCTTCTGAAACACAGAGTCAAATCCTCGTCTCTTCCCTCATCCTCAGACCCCTGTGAGCACAGTCACACCCAGTCCTGCAGAATCACAGCACCTCCATGCTGGGACCACAGGAACACCAGACAGTGACAGGGTCCTGCTCCTGCTGCAGCCTCCATTCACCTCTGTCTCCATGGCAATCCTTGGGCTGGAAATCCCCAGGCAGCCCACAGGGAGCAGGAGGAGGAGGAGGGTGACCCCAAGCAGGATTAGCTGCAGCCCCCAGCTCTGCACCCCATGGAGCAGCCCCTCCCCACAGCACCTGCAGCAAGGCAAGAGCCACAGAAACCTTCCCCAGCCAAAGCTCCTGACCTACTGCTGAACCTGAGGTTGCATTTCCTCCAGCACACTCGTGCAACACTGCTCCCCACCCTGGCCAGGGCCCTCGGGGGCTTTGGCAGGAGGGCTGAGCAGCCCCAGACAGGGCTTTGGCTTCCAGGGGCAGCCCCTGGCCCTGGGGGGCTCCGGGGTGTTCAGGGCTCTTAGGAAAATATGTGAGAGCTGGAAAGCAAGCGCTGACAGCATCCTGACAACACACAGACACAATGTGCATCAACAAATCAACTGCTTCTGGCCTGCAAGTGCCAGGAACATTTCTGCATCCCTTGCACAGCAAAATTCCAGGACCAGAAACAATTACTACAGCAATTGGTTTTGTTGTAGTAATTTAATTTAGATATTTAAAATCTCTTACAGTACCTACAATAGAAAACATCTTAGAGAGTAAGAGGAAATGAAACAGGCAGCAGCACCACCAATGTGGTGGAGTTCACAGGGGTCCCAGGATGAGGGAAGAGATGAGAATGTTGACTCCATGTTGCAGAAGGCTGATTTATTATTTTATGATATATATTATAAGAAAATTATATATTAAAACCATACTAAAAGAATAGAAGAAAGGATTTCATCAGAAGGCTAGCAAGGAAAGGAAAGGAGTGATAATAAAATCTTGTGACAGACCAGAGAGTCCGAGACAGCTGGACTGTGATTGGCCATTAATTAGAAAAAACATGGACCAATCACAGATGCACCTGTTGCATTCCACAGCAGCAGACAATTATTGTTTACATTTCGTTTCTGAGGCCTCAGCTCAGGAGAAAAGATCTTAAGGAAAGGATTTTTCATAAAATATGTCTGTGACACACCATCACCACCCCAGCCTCCCCTCGCTGCCCTGGGGCAGCACCCAGCTCCTCCTCATCCTCCTGAATGCAGCACTGACTGCAGTTACTGCATTCCTGCAGTTCTGTCTCACAGGSAGGCTGTGCTGCAGCAGCACTTTGGGGCACAGGGTGCAGAGCTGCTGCCATGCTCAGCACATCCCTTCCTCTCTACAGGAGAGCAGCAGGCTCAGCCTGGGGGAGCAGGGGGTGGATGCTGAACCTGCTCCCATCACTGCACCCCCACAATGGTGCACACACCCCATCCCCTGTCCCACAGCCTGCACGGGAACCTTCCCCATTCCTGCCTCTGGAAATGCTTTAAAATACTGGAAMTGAGCTGGCCACATCCTGGAAACCCCCAAGGGGAGGAACCAGTGAGTTCAAATGGAAGTTCAGGGAGCAAGGGCAGCACAGGGCAGTGGGGAGATGAGCAAGCCCTGGAGAGCAGACTGGCCTGCTGGAGGAACCAGCCTCTCCTGAAGCTCAGCTCGAGGCTGCAGTGGCACACAGCTGACAGGATGAGGGCTGGGAAGCCCCTGAGCACAGGAAACCTTCAGCAGGCCCATGTGTGACCTCCTTCCCTCCAACAGCCCAGAGAGCTGACACACAGATCTGACCCAGTTTGGCAAAACACCCAAAAGCAAACACCCAGCATCACAGCAGGCTCTGCCCCCAAGCCCCAGGAAGTGCYAAACCAGAGGATGCACCCCAAAAAYCCCCACCTGAACAGCCCCAGCAGGGYTCCAAGGTGTGCAGGCAGGCAGCCCCACCACTCCTGGCACTGAGGAGTGTGTAGGGAAAAAATGTGCAGCAGCAACAGTTCCAATCAGCATTCCTGTGTCCCAGATCTCTGGCACCACAGTGAGCTTGGGGAATGGGGACACAACACAGAACTTTGTGTGGATGAAGGAGAAACTCAGAGCACAGCACGGGGGTTGTGCCTGGGCTTGCTGGCTGCCCCAGCAGCACACACAGCAGTTTGGGGGAGAAACCCAGATCTGTGCTAGGGCTTGACCCTCCCAAACTACTCCATGTGCCCCCAGGACTGTCACTGCAGTAAAACATCACAACCAAAGTCAGTCAGCTCTAGCTCTTCCTCTCCTGGTTGTGRTAATGAACCTCTGCACTGATTCCTTTAATTGCCTCTCAGTGTAGCTTTGAGACACAAAACCAAACCCCTTTACACATCCTGTAAAACTCGAATTATCTATTGTCTTTTACAGGAACACCAGCCTTAAAATCCTGCAGCACTTTTCAACTACAGATCCCATTCAGGACAGCAGCAAACTCCTCACCTGGCTAAAGGTGTGCTCAGACCCCTGACACACCTCTCCATCCCCACACAGAGCCACATGAGCTCTGTCCCTGCAGTGACAGCCCCAGAGGCTTCCTCTCCCACAGTCAATAAAGACTTCAGACTGAGAGCTGCAGTTTGTTTTGAAATGCAGCTGGTCCCTGGGAGCACCTGCCTCCCTGGTTTCTCATTAACTACAGAGTCATGCCCTGTGGTAAATGAAGAGCACAAGTTTCAATACAGACCATAAAGTTATTTAACCAGTGAGATAAGAACGTGCTGTGCTGCTGTGGAGCAGGTGGGAGGGGAAGATCCTTACTCCACAAGGTGAGCACTGATATTCCTGCTGCACTTCCAGTCCATAACAAACCTTCAGAGCAAAACCTGGACGTGTTACCATTCACATATTCCACACTTAACAGTCCCAGATGTACTGTAACTGGATAAAATATGTATTTATTTCCAGGCTGTACTGTGGAATTGCCCCTTAAAGCCAAACACAGCCCATGCTGATTCCAAAATTGCCAGGAGTGTGGCAGTTCTGCTGCTTTAAATGGCAAAAAATGCTGCTTTAGCACCTGAGGCACCCACACTGTGGTGCTGAGTGAGAGCCAGTGCTGCTGCTCACCCCACCTGCCCTGCACTGAGCAACCCCAGGGAAGCCAAATCAGCAGCAGACACTGCTCATGCCCTTATCTGCCACAGCACATGGATGTTTTGGTGTCACTGCATCGATTAACAGCCTGTCAATAACCAGCCTCAGACTGCACACAGAGATCAAAACCAGTCAGAGGAACCCCAGGGAGGAAGGATCATTTCTCTGGCTTCCCTGAAAAGCCAATCAAAATGTTGAATGTTCCTTCATAAAGCCACCAGAGACCAAATATGTCAACTCAGCAGTTTTTATTTATGTAACACAGTTTTTCTTTGCCAGGGTTGTCACATGGCTATTCGGTACACGGCTATACTGCATAGTGATACAGAAAGTTCAGCAAGTGYCAGCTGGGGAGTACAAAATATTAAATCTTCTCATTGCAAGAGAGGCAGCAGATACCAGCATTCCACCAGAAACCCAAACCCACCTTGCCAAGTAACACATGGCTGAGGTGAGAACAGCATTGATTAAAAACTGCAAGCAGCAAGGTGCTGAACAGTAACATTAAAAACCATTTTATCTGTCATTTACAAATATGCAAAGTATCRGGTTACTTTAAAATTAAGAAGCATTTTGCTTACTAACATGAAACATTACTAATTTGTAATGTATCATTATTAACCAGGTATACAGGTTCCTGTGTCCCTGTGGTCTCATGGCACATGGTGCCAGTCTGGGCAGGTCATTCCTTGGACAGCAGAGGGAAGAGCAGGAACAGACAACCCTGCTCCCAGGAGGGCTTCAGGACCAGCTGCCTTCCMCTCTCCCCTTCTTAATTTGCCACTCAATAACCTTGGTTTGACCACAGAAGGGCGTATTGTATTTAGAAAACAACAACACACACAGATACAATGTGTATCAACAAATCAACTGCTTCTGGCCTGCAAGTGCCAGGAACATTTCTGCATCCCTTGCACAGCAAAATTCCAGGACCAGAAACAATTACTACAGCAATTGTTTTTGCATGTTTAAAATCTCTTACAGTACCTACAATAGAAAACATCTCTCAGAGTAAGAGGAAATGAAACAAACAGTCTTGCCAAATAATTCTTATTCTACAATTCTGGATGCTGCTCTAGTTGGGCACAGCCAAAGGGGACAGGGGAATATTGGTGAGGAAGAAGAGGAAGCAACAGCTTTACAACACAAAATATTAAAGACTCCTCAGAAAGGCCCCTGGCAGCAGTCCAGATGTGACTGCAGCTGTTCTATTGCTGTCTGAAAGCAAAAGGCACATAATAAATCCCTGTCAGTGCAGCCTGGGACAGAGACAGTTCCAGAGCAGCCCTCACAGCATGCTCAGCTCACCCACCTGCTCTGACACGGCAGCTGTCAGCACACACCCAACACACAACTCACACACAGCTCTGGAGCAGTGTCCAGCCACTCCTCAGAGCCAGGACTGTGCTCCTGGGAGCTGAGAGCTCACCAAGCACTTGTGGTCCATGGGGCACAATTACCTCAGGAAGATCAGCTGAGGTGGGAGGCGTGTGGAAAACATCATTCAAGAAGTGCACCAGTAAAACCAGTCAGATAAATCCAGCTCCGGATGACATTTRTAACCCAATATTTGCCACAGATCTGAATGGTGGGATTTAGTAAAGAGGCTTAGTCAGGACCTAACAGCAGCATTGGCAAGGCATTTGGGTCCTCAGAAACTAGCCTTAGGCCACTACAAAGGCAGCACCCACTTCTCTCACATCCATTTATGGATAACTGCAGGAGTTCAGGGTTCAGGAGTGCCAGACTCCCATGAACCCCAAAGGAATAGCCCTGCTCCAGAGCTGCAGCCTCCCTTCCTGCTTAGCCCCTGGGAAAGCGGGATGCTGAGGTGTTCTCACCTCTCCCACAGGCACACGGTCAYAGCTGGAGCAGAATTTGCTGTGAGCACATCACCTCTGGCACCCAGYCTCCAGCTGGAACCCAGCCCTTCCAAAGGAATAAGGAGCACTCAGAAGGCACCTGTGGCAGCTGCAGAGGCAAACCCAGCCCCTCCAGCTCTCCCCACACCTGCCTGCCCTCAGCACCTGCCTCACACACCCGGGTTCTGGGCCTTGTAGGTGAGGATCTCTGCTGCCAGCCTCTGGGGGTCCAGCAGCCGCGGGAAGCGGCTCATCACGGCATCCACCAGGTGCGGGTGGAAGATGCCGCACAGCTTGACGTGCACGCTGGCCCTCTCCTCAGCAAACTGCTCCGGGGCAGCCCAGGGCCCTGAGTCCCCGTAGGGCGTTCCTGGGGCCCCGTGCACGGGGTGGGGGCCGGGCACACCGGGGGATCTCACCTGGGGCAGGGGGTAGGGCTCGGACCAGAACTCCCGCGAGCGCGGCAGGGCCGCACCGAACTCACCGGGCAGGCTGTACTGCCCTGCTGCACCCACGGGCACTCCAAAGCCTGAGAAAGAGTGGKGTGCCCCTGAGCGAGGCATCTCAGGGCTGTACTGCAAGAAGCTAGCACCAGAGGAAGAGGATTTGTGGGAGCTGTGGTTGTAAGGGAGCAGCCCATTCTGCTCCAAGCTGGGGGAATGCGGGTAGATGGGTCTCTGCCTGCCGCAGGTGCAGACGGGCACCTGCTCCGTGTGGGAATGGTCACAGTGACTGGTACATCTGCGAGGCCACATGTCAGACAGCTGGTTCTCCAGAGAGCCAATGCCTGAGTCGAGATGCTCCTGAGAGATGTAAGACAGAGAATCCATGGGAGGCTGCTGGTACCTGTCAGGGGAGACAGTGCCTGACACACAGCCTTTGGCCTGAAGCACAACGTCACTGGGCTTGGCTTTGTGGGCCAAGCTCTTCCTCTCTGCAGAGACCTTCTGTACAGAGCTTTTGTCACTCTCTGTGGGCACAGAGCACAAGAGGTCTGCCTGGGAGCCCCGTTTCCCCTTCTTCTCCTCCTTGGCACTGGCACTTCTGGTTGGGGACAGCCTTGCATTGGCACGGAGCTCATCAGCTAACGAGCGCTGCGGCTGGTTGATCCTTTCAGGATGGTAAAACTTACACTTCATTCCATAAGTGCATTTTTTCCCTGTAAGGAAAGCCAGAGCATGGAATSACAAGCTGGATTTGACTAGATTATGAGTGACACTTGCAYAGGCACCTTGTTCTTCACATTAAGAAGGGCAGGTCTTACCATAAGGGCACTGCTGTTTCTTGTGTTCTGGTACTACAGGCTTTTTCCTGAGGAAGTTATCCAGGCTGGGGCCATGACGCCCTAAGGGATCATCTGGAGGCATAAACCTAAAGAAAAACAAATTTCAGTCAGCAGCAGTTTACTTTTCTGAGTTGAGGTTTGGTTTCTACTCAAAGCCTCCCATATCACTGAAGATCAAAAGCTCTCTGAGCCCTACAAAGCTCTCCCATTTCCTGCAGAGATAATCCTCCTGCCACCCAGTCCACACCAGCACAAAATGCTTCCCTTCAGGCACAGAAGAGGCTCAATGCCTGATTGTCGACCAGAATTACTACCTACTGCTAACAATTGTCCTGTGAGGAAATCACACCCTGAAGCTCTCCTCGGAGCTCTAGCTCCAAATTAGGAGCAGCTACTGAGATGCCACCAACTCCTTTTGGCTTTGTATCCRACAGCTTTTCATTATTTCTTCACTAGCATTTTGCTCTTCTCATGCATCACTTGCTATTGCTTCATTAGAACAGGGCAGTGTGTTCACACAAATCTTTCTTAAAAGCCCAGGAAAATGTGATCATGATGCTGTGGAGTGGCTCCCTAAAACAGAGGCTAGCCAGAGTTAGGAGAATAAAGTGGGTATTTATTAAAGGCTTTCAACAGGTATACTTTGGGCAGTGCAAAAGCCTCACACAGGCTACACCCAAGATGGACCATGGTCATGAGTTTTTCAGATTAAGTTTRGTCTATTTGCACATCAGGGGTTAATTGTCCAATTACAGCTTCAGMTAATGAAGTCCTATTCCCCAGTTTGCTCCCCTGCCCCAGTTCAATTGTTCAATTTTGTTTATACTTTTCAGGGCCTGAGGCAGAGGGTGCCCTTGGTCCTCAGACCCAGAAGGATTGGATTGTCTGATTGTCACCATCATATTTACTGGAAAAATCCCCTTGCCTAGGATTTCTCTCCTGGGAAGCTGAGAAGCCTCAGAGAAAAAGGAAAACAATATTATCTCATCTGCTTCTCCTGTGTTTTGCTGCTTTGGAAGGTGGTTGGAGATTGTTTCATTGGTTTCATGTGAATTGTTTTGACTTATGGGTCAATTATGGCCAAGCTGTGTCAGACTCTGGAGAAAGAGTCACGAGATTCAYGAGTATCTTTTAGCCTTCTGTCTGTATCCTTTCTCTATTCTTTAATACWGTTTAGTATAGTATTCTTTAATATAATATAGATCATAAAATAATAAATTAGCCTTCCAAKAACATGGAGTCAGATGCATCATTCCTTCCTTACTCTGGGAACCCTACAAATACAAGACATTATAAATAAACAAAAACACTTATTCTGTCTCTCCACAACCCAGACTGTATTCAGCCCTGCTCATCGCTGTTCTGAGTTATTCCAATCTCAGCTCTCTGCAAGCTCCCCTCAATTTGAATAATTGAAAAAAATTCTGGCTAAATATGCTTAAAATATTGTATTAAAATATAAAAAAATACATAACAATTTTAAAATTTTAAAAATTATATTAAAATATATTAAAAAAATTCTGGCTAAATACACTTCAGTTAAATACAAAGCCTTCTAAGAACAYGGAGTCAGATGCATCATTCCTCCCTTTGTCTGGGAACCCTGCAAATACAAGATCTGACCAACACGTGACGAGAGCTCACTAACACTCCATGTGGAGTTTAGAGTCCTGCACTGACGCTGTACAAGAAATAAAAAAAATACAAGCTAAAAACAAGGCACGAGCCCTACTTGTCATTGACAAAGGAGTACATCAGCAGGCGCTCCTCGATGAACTTCTTCCACTCGGGCCGCTCGCTCTGCAGGTCGCGGTAGGTGTCGTTGGACACCACGATGCCGTCGGACTCGTGCGCCAGCTTGACGATGAAGCGATCGTCGTAGCACACCACGCGCTTGCCGCCCACGCGCCGCGACGGCGTGAACACCAGGATCTTCTTCTTCTCCAG
Source organism: Sporophila hypoxantha (assembly GCA_002167245.1). Classification (NCBI taxonomy): domain Eukaryota; kingdom Metazoa; phylum Chordata; class Aves; order Passeriformes; family Thraupidae; genus Sporophila; species Sporophila hypoxantha. The sequence goes on from NDFG01000083.1 coordinate 175,084, forward strand.
GTCACGCAGGATGTACTGGTCTGGAGCAAACACAGCTGTCAGCACACCTGGGTGCTACTTGTGGGGTTCCCAGGGCAAGGGAAGAGATGAGTGAACCTGACTCCATTGATATCAGAAGGCTAATTTATTTCTATATTATATTTCTATATTATATTTTAAAATTTTCAATATTATTTTAATTTTAATATAATTTTGATATTTCTATATTATAATTTACATTATTTTATATTCCTATATTATTTTGTTATTTAATAATTTTTCTATTTCTATATTACTTGTATATTATTTTATTTTTTATATTTTTATATTTTAAATATTACTTTTATATTATATTCTTCAATATTTATTTTTAAATTTTATTGTTTATTTTTAAATTTTATTATTTTATTTCATTATTTGATTTTATTGTATTATTTTTATTTAAATTTAAATAAAGTATGTTATATATAAATTTTTAATTATTTTATTTATTTTTGTATTTTAATTTTTGATTTTTCTTTTTAATATTTTATTTTTCTTTTTAATATTTTATTTAATTTTTCTTTTTATTTTATACTATATTATATTAAAGAATGCTATACTAAAACTATACTAAAGAATAAAGAAACAGAAGGCTTAACAAGAATGGTAATGAAAAACTCATGACTGACTCCTCAGAGTCCAACACAGCTGATGGTGATTGGTCATTAATAAAAACAATTCACATGTTGGATAAGCAATCTCCAGACCACATTCCAAAGCAGCAAAAGGGGAGAAGTTGAGGCTTCTCAGCTTCCTAGGAGAAAATCCTGGCGAAGGGATTTTTCTGGAAAATGTGACAGTGACACACCTGCACAGCCCTTCACGCAGATGAAATAGCATTATCGTGGCAGTCATATTTTCTGGAAAAATCCCCTTGCCCAGGATTTCTCTCCTGGGAAGCTGAGAAGCCTCAGAGAAAAAGGGAAACAACATTATCTCATTTGCTTTTCCTGTGTTTTGCTGCTTTGGAATGTGGTTGGAGATTGTTTATCCAACAGGTGAATTGTTTCATTGTTTCTGCTGTGAATTATTTTAACTTCTTGGCCAACCGGGGCCAAGCTGTGTCAGACACTGGAGAGAGAGTCACCCGATTCATTAGTATCTTTCTAGCCTTCTGTCTGTATCCTTTTTTTAGTACAGTAGTCTTTAGTGCAATATAGTATCATAAAATAATRAATTWGCCTTCAAGAACATGGAGTCGGATTCATCATTCCTCCCTTCGTCTGGGAACCCCACAAATACAAGACATTATAAATAAAAACATTTATTCTGTCTCTCCACAGCCCAGACTACATTCAGTCCTGCTCATCACTGTTCTGAGTTATTAAAAYCTCAGCTCTCTGCAAGCTCCCCTCAATTTSAATAATTYTGGCTAAATATGCTTCAGTKAAATACAAAGCRTTTCCCTGCAAAAGGRAAAATATCAAGAAATAAAAGACAAGAAGTTAGGAAGTMGAGCAGTATTACATTCCTTGTTTTCTGAATTCTTCCAACTGATTCAGGCAAAAGCTGGCTTAGGGGAGAAGTTAATGACTAATACTCCCTGGTCAGTTCAGCTCCTRCTACTCAGACTTTCCATTCTGAAGTTAATTACTGACTTAGCCAGAACTCTGCAAGCTCACTAAGTGACAGAGCAGTCAGCCTGAAAAGCTGCTTTTGGTTTCCATATTTTCATACCTGTTATGAGTACATCTGGTCGGGGCTGCTCCTTCCTCCAYGATGGCACAAAGACTGTAATATCCTTGTGTCCCCTGTCCCAAAACCACTGGACAGCCAGAAGGATACCTCGGCAGGAGAACACTTCTTTATTCCCATGGCTGCAAAGGAGAAAATTAAGACTTTAATCCCTTCATGATTCAGTGCACAGAGCAAAGGGAACTGGCAATTAGGACAAGCTTCAGTGAAGTGTTGAGGAGCACAGGCAGCAAACACAGATGCTTGTCTTGTGTAACAACACCCTCACTCAGACCTGCCCAGCACCCCCRTTCGTGTCAGCACCTCAGGACACCAGTAAACACCCAAATACTCACTGGGAGGGAGGCAGCAGCTGGAACTGTTGCAGCTGCTCTGAAACAGTCTCTGCTTCAAGCCTTCTGATGGTTATTTTTAGCCCCGAGCACAATGTGACCTAAAAGCCCTTTGTGCTACTCTGACAGCTAATGCCAGTGACTGTTTCCTGCCAGGGTGCACTGCACCCTCACTGGGCCTTTGCTTGCAAACTTGTTCTGATCACTTCAGCAAAACAAGGTATTTTATATGCACTCTCATCTCAAGGAAAGATGATTCATTCCATGATGGCTCCAAACCTCATCTACAAATGCACTATTTGCACAAAATGGCATCATCTCCTGTCATCAGTGCTGGATGAGAGAACAGCTCATGGCAGTTGGAGAACAAAGTTTGACAACCTTGTCAGAAGCCACGTACCGATGCAAAAAGCTTCTTAATTATTCATTAGGTCATACCAATAAGTTTCCAGAACTTCTAGGAGGAAACTACCCCTCCTGCTTTACAAGCACTAGTATTTACAGTGCAATCAGCTCCTCTGCTGATAGTGGCTTTGGCAAGCTTCAAACATTTCTATTCCAGCCTGATATGTCACTGTGGGGATCCAACTGCCCATGTTCTGTGACAATGCACTACACCAAAAGGGGAATTGCTTTCACAATTCAGGAAGGTTTTCCTCACCTGGTCACTACCTGTCCCAAATCTTCCTCCTTCCATCWGCACCTGAATGGCATTTCAGCCCCCACCAGCCCCTCACCAGAGCCATTCCTGCAGTGGCACTGTTGCAGCACCACTACAGAGAAGTTTCAGTTCCCCTCCCAGCCTCACCCTTTCTTTGAAACTACAAAGGAAATTGAAGAGCTGTACAAAAGTACTTATTCTAGAAGAACTAAACACTTGGCAACAGAACTAACACCTAAAGAGACACCTAACACACCTTCAATAAGAATCCTAAATTACAGAAGGCTGAAAATCACCATCAGAAGATGCTCTAAAAGTTTTCTCCAATATCAGATGGATTTAGCTATAAATAGCCAGGCACAGGTTACTACAATTTTTTAGAGATAAGTGTGAAAAACAAATCCTTTTTGGTGGATTTTTTTTTGTTTGTCTTTGTTTTGGGTTGTTGGTTGTTTTTATTTTTTGAGTCTCTGCTACCAACCTCAAACCTCCAGAAGGCAGCTAATTGGGCTGATCTGATTTGGCAGMAGCCAAGGAAAAATTCCCTTAGAAGGAAGTAAAAGCTAATTTCCACTATGATTTGCATAAGTTTGTCAAGAGCTGTTGAGGGAGGCCGCTGTACATACTGCAAATGAATCAGCAGGGAACATCACACCATCAATACAGGAAGTTTCAGAACGGAATTCCCCTTCTAGCRAATTGCTTAAAAAAGCCAGACTGCTCCTCTCATGTCAGACCCTGGGCTCTGGCCTGCCCTGACTCACAGCTGCTGTGATTTCCCCTCTGCATTTTGGGGTAACTTTCACCACTAAGAGGCTCCTCACTAACAAACACAGCCAATCCTGCTGTTAAAGCCCAAGCACTTATCCAAGGTAAACTTTGTTGCCAGAGTCACTTATCAGCCTGGGCTCACAACAGGTCATTTTCCACAGTGTTCCCAGAGCTGTGRAGAGGGTAGGAACTGGAGCAGGTTCTCTTCAGGGGTGCCAGGCATGGCTTTCACTCTCCAGCCCTGCTCCACTGCCACCACCATTCCTCATTCGCTCTGGGGCTCACCTGTGCCCCATCTTTTCTGTTCTCAGAACTGTCAGCCAGGGCTTGGCAAAAACCACACCTGCAAACAAACCTCCACGCAGCACTTTCACCTCAGACAAACCTACTGCAACCGACACGGCAGCTCCACCCGCACCCAGGGTTATTTTTTATAAAATCTGCATACACAAACATAAACAACAAAGGAAGCAGCTTCTGAGCTGCAACAGAAAAAAACTTTCAGGACCCAGTTCAGAAGCTGGTGTGTTAAATTTCAAGAGTCTGCTATGCAGAGGTGGGGAACACATACTGCTGGGGTTGGGGTGAGGGCAAGCAATGCTCACCAAAGTGGGAGCAAAAGCCAGGGTGAAAAGGCAGACATCACACCAATAAATATCCAGCCCTGAGATTCTGAATGCTTCATGGGTACTGGGGTCTTATACACATCTAGATGAAAGCCAGGGTGAAAAGGCAGACATCACACCAATAAATATCCAGCCCTGAGATTCTGAATGCTTCATGGGTACTGGGGGCTCTGGTCAGTGTCCAACAGAGCTTGCTCCAGCAACACTGGGACATGTGAAATGGAGAGGATGAGTCACAGCCCTGCCTTGGTGACACCTCTGACATCTCATCACTCTCTACCTTGTACAGAAATTCACCAATATACAAGAGGCACAATTCGCGGAGACAAGCCTCCAATGGAGCTCCATATTACAAAGCCTTCTCGAATTAACCCTGTAATTATTTATTGAGCAACTTCCTGCTACGGAAACTTACACAAAGCCACTAGTTGAGAGGACAACGTCTCTTCAGTTATCCCCTCATTGCCAGAGCCCAGGAGGAAGTGTTTGTTTCAAAGGAAGCACTGCTGCCCTCACCATCGCCCCGTGACTGGTGGCTCTGGGCGGGCAGAGCAGTGGCAAGACGGGCCCGCAAATGCAAACGTGATGCTCGTCCTCGTGTGTCAGAGAGGAACTTTGGAAAATATTACCAGCYCCGCTCCCAGCACCCAGAAGCAGCTGCTTTGAGCGTGGCACTCACAGCTTTTCACCTCCGAGCCCTGGCAGAGCTCACAGGCAGCGCTCACACCCGACAGCCCCAGAGCCCCGTGCCCACCCCGGACGCACCTCATGGCCACGTTGCTGCCATCGATGACGATGGGCTTCAGGTTGTCGCTCTCCGTTTCCTCGGGGCCGGGCGCGGGGGATTTGTTGCCGGCACCGCCCCGAGGGACCAGCGGGGCCTCGCCGGGGTCGGGCGGGGCCTCGGGGCCGTCCCTCTCGGCCGGGCCGTGCTTCACCAGCTCCCCCAGCACCGTGTTGGTGTCGGCGCCCAGGCCCAGCTTCTGCAGCACGACGCGGATCTCCTCCGAGGAGTAGCCGAGCTTGCGGAAAAAATCCACCTTCAGCTGCAGCTCGGGGCCGTCGCCGGGCCCCTCGGGGCTCCCGCTGCCGCTCATCCCCGCTGCGGGCCGGGCCGCGGCCGGCAGCGCCTCAGGCCAGCCCGGGGCGACRCTGCCCGCGCTCATGGCTCCCGGCGGGGCACTCGCGGCCTCCGCTCGCCGCCGGGACCTGCGGGGCGACACAGGCGTTAGCAGCGGCCCCGCAGCCTGGCCCCGCTCCCGGCCGAACCCCGGTCCCCGCTCCTGGCCGAACCTCGGCCCTCGTTCCGCTCCCGGCCGAACCCCGGTCCCACTCCACTCCGCTCCTGGCCAAACCCCGGCCCCGGCCCCGCTCCCGGCCGAACCCTGGTCCCCGCTCCCGGCCGAACCCCCGCCCCGGTCCCGCTCCGTTCCCGGCCGAACCCCGGCCCTGCTCCTGGCCGAACCTCGTCCCCGGCCGAGCCCCAGCCCCGCTCCCGGCCGAACCCCGGTCCCACTCCGCTCCCGGCCGAACCCCCGCCCCGAGCCCCCCGCGCTCACCGGGCCGCTGCCACCGCCGGGCTGCCTCTGCCTCTCCATGGGGCCGGAGCAGGGCGGGCGGTGGCGCCTATTTATACCGGAGAGCCGTGCAGGGCGGAAGGGCAGAGCGAGGGGTGGAGCGGCAGCCTCTGCCCGGCCCGGCCCGCCCAGCCCTGTCGCTGCGGGCCCGGCKCCGTGACACGCGTCCCTTGCACCGCCTGGGTCCCAGCGATGCAGGTGGCCGTGATTCAGCCACTGGTGGCTTATCAGCCCGGCGGTGCGGAGGAGATAGGAGCTGGCAGGAAACATCTGTCACCCACCGGTGCCTGTGCCTTGCCAAGYGCTAAACCGCACCTGTATGGAAATGCAGGGGTTAAATCTATATTGTGAAACGTGCAAAAACTTCACATCTCTGACTTCTGATTAATCATGCCTAAACAATTTAATGAAGGTAGTTGCAAATTTGCTTCCCCCAGGCCATGTACCAGAGCCTAGCTCAGGAGCGAGGAACTCTCCCAGTTACAGGAATGCATTTGCATTCATCTTCCTTGTGGTTACCCCGAAACAATCATTTTTCCTTGTCTCTGGCCGTGTCTGAAACCGCACTGTGTGCTCAACAGTAACACACRCACACAGCCAGATTCAGATCAGAGATAATCCTTACTCAGTTCTTAAGTAGGTGCTTTCCCAAGACTTCTTTCCCTTGGAATCTACTCCAGTCAGCATGAATTTAGTATTGTTTGTGTGCTTTTGCTTCCAGGCTAAAGTCTATTGCACCAGAAAGTATGGCCACAGACGTACTTCCTATAGGACATACCCCAAGGAAGAGGAACAAAGCTGAATCTCCAGATTTATGCAAAGCAGTGGCAGCAGCCACATGGCTCCAATTTGGTGAAAGAGAAGCCAGGAGAGAGGGAGGCTGTTGGCTTYTCCACCCAAAAAGTCAGAGGGAGTCACGTGCCRKKCACACCTCAGAGCTCCTTATGGGTGATTTTGACTAATTTTTTTTCTTTTTCAMATTTGCAAACTGCTTTGAACAGTACTCCTCTTATTTTGGTAGTGCAAGGGCTATGGTGGAAGCTGCAGCTTCTGAGGATATGAAGATTCACAGAACTTTGCTGGGATTGTGGATGCACTGAGGCTCTCCACCTCCAGGCAGTGATGATGATGATGATGATGATGCAGTGCTGTGCCCACAGCAGGGCAGCTGCATCTTGCCCTTTCTGTGGTGGGACAGGCTCTCAGCTGGGCTGAGTCTCTGTCCCTCTGAGACAGGCCACAGGAAAGAGATGGAAAGTCCCCATCAGAGCACAAGAAAGCACTGGGCTSTTCCAAGGAGGAACCTGTGACACCRAGGGGAGGACAGGGGCTGRAGAGRCCACATGCTCTCAGGATGGTCATTAAGAGCAGCCAGCTGCMTCTCATCCTGCTGATCTGGGAATTCTGGAAGGCAAAAAAGGAGCTATAGCATCCAGGGGCAGTGGGGACCCCAAAGTGCTCTATGACAGCAGGAACTCATGGATGGGGTCAGTCCCTGCCTGTCCTCCACCTCCATCCCCTTCTCTGCTGACTTTCCTCCAGCCTGGYTCCTTGCTCATGAACAAGTCCTCAAAATCTTGATGTCACATTTTCCTAGGGATTACCACCCCCATGTCCCATTTTCAAGGAAGAGCTCATCCTCTGGCAGAGCATTTAATCTCTCACTCGTGCATTTAACACAGCCAAAATAGTTGATATTCAAGGCTCTCATTATCTGCTGGTTGGGAAGAAGCTGGCCTTGTGCCAGTTCCTTGGGAGGTGATGCCAGCTCTTTGCAACTCCTGCTAACCAGCCACAACCAGGAGCCCTGTCAGGAAAGTGGCCCTGGACCTGGCTGCTTCCCTATGGAAGCTCAAGGCAGCTAACTCACTTCTAAAAAAGGGCTAATTAAATCTCATTTATAAAAGCCTATGTGGGACCATTATGTTAATTAAAGACAACTTAAATGGCCTTATTTAGCAGCATTTGGGAGTAAATTAAACTGAATTAAGGCCACTTTAATTCTGAATGAGAATTTTATGCAGAATTTTAATGTTCTACTTTAGAATTAGTTAATTCAATTTAATTTTCTTAAGAATCCTGTGTAGACAAACCCTGAGAAATGAGGGACCTACTAAGGCACCTGCTCCAAGCTGAGCTCATTCCTCAGCTTCTCAGGGAGCTGACAGGGTTGGGACTGGCTGCCTTGGGATCTGTGTGTTTCCAACAGCTTTGGTGTCCTCAATGCCTTGCTCATCTMTAGTGACCTGATGGCTGATCTCACTGCACTCACCCACAGGTGCTTCTGGTGATGAACTGAATYCTCCCATCACCTGCAACTCAAGAGGCTCACAGAGCTGCCTCTGGGTTTTCTTTTACAGCAAGCAGTATAATTTATTACAGAGRACTCAGCACATTCTGGAATGAAAGGGAAAACAAACGATGATTTAATCCCTTTCTTTGGAAGAGGGTCATCATGCCTCACGAGGAAAGCTGAGCAGTAATGCTGGAAGCAAAGCTGAGCAACATCCCTTTATGGTTGTTTTTACAGTGCAGCCACTCAGGTCCAYGGAGATGCCACTTGAGAGATCTGCTGCTCTGACTGGCCTTGATGAACAAGGCTCTGGTGGCAGAACCATCACGGGTTGCTGCAGGGAAAGCTGCCAGCTGAGCAAAGCCAGGCTGGACACATKCCCAGTGCCACCAGGCACTGAGGGAAGATTCCTCCCACTCGTGTGTTGGGCAAGAGCTCCTGGCCTCCAGACCCTGGTGCTGTGTGCTGTAGTGATTCCAGAGGAGAAACAAAGCTCAGCTCTTCTCAGGAAAAAGGAAAATGTAGGAAGGGAGGAGTAGAGGAGGAGCGTATCAAGAGTGTGCAGAACTCACGTTTGGAGCCTGTATACCTGCAGTCCTTGCCACACTGCTTGTGGTCCTCCCAGTGCTGCCTTCACCCATGAGTATGGGATTCCTATGCAGCTGCAGACAAGTAGATGGATTTTTCTCTGAAACATTCGGTTTTGAACTTATTCCATGGGCTTTAAGGAGATCCTTGTAAGCACTCTGCAGAGTAACTACTCCCTGAGTAGCTTGAGGGCTCCTTGCACAGCAGGCATGTTTCTGAGCTCTGGAGGAGAGTGCAAGCTCCCCAGGGACCATACCAAGGAAATTTATTTGGCTGTCACTGTGTGCCTGACTAGACACGGCCTTAGGTACTCCTCTGAGTAAGCAGCCTTGATCTCTACCTTTGGTCTTAGTGATTGATGGCATTAAGTTATAGGATGAGTCTATCTCCTCAATGACAGATGGATTGGGCACACCCTGACAATTTTTTSTCATGCACTTTTGTCAAGGAAAAGAGCTGTCCTTTGACAGCCTTTTGGGCTATAAATCTGTCATTAATGAGGGCTGAAGTGACAGAGGCAGCAGAAGCCTCACCATCACCTGGGCTTTTAGCTGAAAGCAGTTYCTCAACACCCCTGTGCCAAAGCCAGAGGGGAACAGTCCCACTGTCCCAGCCCAGGCTGCATCAGGGGYTCAATATCTGGTGATATTTTCCCTTTGTGATCACCTCATCCCACAGCATCGTGCCCAGCAGCAGCACCCAGAGCATCCACACTCCAGCAGCACCCTCTCCATTCTGAAGCAGCACTCCTGGCTCACCAGGCAACCTCAGTTTTCCAGCAGCTAGATCAAGAGCAGAGAGAAGCAACAAATTCAAGTAATAAATAACTGGGGAAAACCGAGCGATTGCGCAAGGGGCTGTGACAGCAGCATTTACTGTTTTGCTCAGCTCTTCCCAGCTGCAGCCTCTCTGCTGGAAAATGTCAGTGGTCCCCTTGTCCAGAAATATCCCTGCCTGCTCAGCTCCAGGTTAGTTTGGATGCAGTGTCTGCAGCTCTGGATTTGCTGTACTCTGACATGCCTGGGAGCATTCGCGACTTCAGAACTAAAAGAATAATAAAAGTTGAACAAACACTTCATGGTATTAACATAAGATGTTTAAATAGACAGTCACAGAATATTTTATCTCACCCAGACCGATGTGAAGAGCAGAAGATTTATGCCTATTGCTAAGCAAATACCTCCTAAGAAGTCACATCCATCTGRGAAGTGGTTTTCCTAAGGAATGGAAAAGCAGAGCAGCAATGTCTGCTCTGGGCACTCAGGAATTCAGGGAAGGATGTGGCAGCCCCTCTGAAATCCCAAACCCAACAGTAACTCCTGGACAACTTTGGCACCTTCTCTGCAAAGTTGGCTGGTGAATCACTTGGGGGACAGACTGAGCTTCCCCAATGCTYTTCTTAGGAATCTGAGGTCCTGGCTCTCACCACACATTGCCTGTCAGGAAATTCATTTCCTCCTTCTGCGGACCAGTGGGTTCAGTGGGGACCCCAGTCACGGGGCTGTGGGGTCATAAGGGCTGTGGGGTCAAAGGGACCATGGGGTCTTGGGGGCTGTGGGGTCGTGGGGGCTGTGGGGTCATGGGAGCCATGTGGTTGTGGGGGCCATGGGGTTATGGAGCTATGTGATCATGGGGGCTATGTGGTTATGGGGTCTGTGTAGTTATGGGGGCCATGTGGTCATGGGAGCCATGTGGTTATGGGGGCTATGTCGTTATGGGGGCCATGTGGTTATGGGGGCCATGGGATTATGGGGCTATGTGGTCATGGGAGCTATGTGGTTATGGGGTCTGTGTAGTTATGGGGGCCATGCCCTCATGGGGGTCATGTGTTTATGGGGTCTGTGTGGTTATGAGGTCCGTGAGGTCCGTGGGATCATAGGGTCCGTGTGGTTATGGGGTCTGTGTGGTCATGGGGCCGTGGGGTCATGGGGTCCGTGTGGCCGTGCCGCTGCCCGCCCGCCTGCGCAATGTGGGGCAGCGGCGGGCGTCCCGCGGGACGGGACGGATGTGTGTCAGCGGGACACACAGACACACAGACMMACAGCCGCRGCCCCGCTCGCCGCTGCCGTGATGTCAGCGCCGGCGGCCGGTGCGCTGTGACTCAGGGGGTGGCAGGCAGGGGCCAGGAGGCGCTTCCCACCTGCTCCGGCTCCACCTGTGAAGGTGCTAGCCTGCCCACGGAGCGGGGGAAAGGGTCGCAGTGCCGGGCAGCAGGGCTAAGCCGTGCCGGGCTGAGCCGTGCCGGGCAGCGGGGCTGAGCCGTGCCGGGCTGAGCCGTGCCGGGCAGCGGGGCTGAGCCGTGCCGGGCTGAGCCGTACCGGGCTGAGCCGTGCGGGCAGCGGGGCTGAGCTGTGCCGGGCAGCGGGGCTGAGCCGTGCCGGGCGGGAGGGCTGAGCAGTGCGGGCAGCAGGGCTGAACTGTGCGGGCAGCAGGGCTGAGCCGTGCCGGGCTAAGCCGTGCCGGGCTGAGCCGTGCCGGGCTGAGCCGTGCCGGGCTGAGCAGTGCAGGCAGCGGGGCTGAGCCGTGCCGGGCCGGGCTGAGCCGTGCCGAGCTGAGCAGTGCAGGCAGCGGGGCTGAGCCGTGCCGGGCAGCGGGGCTGAGCCGTGCCGGGCGGGAGGGCTGAGCCGTGCCGGACAGGAGGGCTGAGCCGTGCCGGGCAGCGGGGCTGGGCTGTGCCGGGCCGGGCTGAGCAGTGCAAGCAGCGGGGCTGAGCCGTGCCGGCAGCGGGGATGGTTCGCAGTGCCGGCAGCGAGGCTGGGCGGTGCGGGCAGCGGGCTGGGCCGCCTGCCGGGGCTGAGCCGTGCGGGCAGGGGCTGAGCTGTCGCCGCCCGGCAGCCGGGGCTGAGCCCGTGCCGGGCGGGAGGGCTGGAGCACGTGCCGGCAACAGCAGGGCTGGAAGTGTGCAGGGAGCGGGGCTGAGCCGTGCCGGGCTGAGCCGTGCCGGGCTGAGCCGTGCCGGGCAGGAGGGCTGAGCCGTGCCGGGCAGCGGGGCTGGGCTGTGCCGGGCAGCGGGGCTGAGCCGTTCCGGGCTGAGCCGTGCCGGGCTGAGCCGTGCGGATCGGACGGAGCAGCCCTCGCTGCAATTGTGCAACGCTCCCCGCGCAGCCCAGCGAGCAGCCCCGGCCTCCCCTCCTGCTCCGGGAACACCCAGCGGAGTGAGGCAACGCCGTGCTTTCGCTCCTTGGCTGGGGATTTCCCCGCTGCGAGGCGTGTGGAGCTCCTGCGGGGCTGCAGCASAGCCGGAGCCGTGGGTTTGTTTTTTGTTTGTGCGCCGGCCGGGCCGCAGGAGCTGCCCTGGCACAGCACGGAGCTCAGGATGCTGCGGCTGGAGCCTGGAGCCACTGCCACCCCCAGCCCAAATCCTGGTCCCTCTGCTGTGCCACGGGAGAGCCCAGCCCGGCCCCAGCCTGTCTTTCCACTTTTACACAACCGTGTGCAGGAGTGATGCATTTATTGCAAAACAGCCTCTGGAGCGGAGGCTCGAGAGACACAATATTCAGTGTGTGGGATCTGAGGTCTGTTTGTCAGACAGTTTCAGTTAAGACCTTGCCAGTCCTAACATCCTCCCAAGCCCACACACCTGATTCGCAGCTGACATCAAGAAAARGGGCAAAGAAGGSWTTGCAAGTTTGTTTTCCTCTTTGGGACAACTACCCCTTTTCCCAAGAATCAGATTTGCTTTCTCAGCCTTCCACCTAGAGGCCTAAGCGAGGCTTTACAGCTTAGTCTAAATGCTCAGATTTATTGTCTCAGCTTTGTGGAAAGAGCATTTGGGATGAGAATGATGATGAGATGCAGAAAGCAGTTGAAAGCAGCAATTAATGATTGGCCAAGGCTGGTTAATGCCTCTTCCAGTTCTGCTGACAAACCCATGTTCTTTGCTGGGCTTGTCTGYCCAATCTGATGTGCAGAAATGAAAACTTGTCCTTAGTTTTATAATCTTAAATTCTCTCTACAGTAACTACCACCAAATTCTGATTGCTCAGAGCAGGAGGTGGACCTGGTGTGCCTCACCCCTGTCCCTGTTTGCAATCCTGCAATCTTTACAAACCAAGAAGAGCAGCACCTCCTTCTCTTCCTCCCTGCTCCATGCAGTGTTTCTGTGAGGGTGGAAAGCTGCTCATTTTGGTAGAAAACATATTTTCATGAAAATGGGAGGCTGGCTTTTGCTTCCCATTTCAGTCTGCTTTAACAGACACATTAATGTGCTGATGAAATTAAGGGACAAACCTGTGCATGCAGTAGCTCTCGAAGAATTATGAACAGCAGTGACCCAGCAGCCTGTTCTGACTCCTCAGAAGGTGCTGTGCCTCACCAGCAGCCTCAGTTTCTGGGTTTTGATGTTATCACATGTTTCAGGCTGCTCCAGAATCTCCACAGTCCTGCAGGAGGGTCTGCAGAGCTGCCCAGAGAGGAATGCTGTGGGGATGGGGGGTCTGAAATTTCCAAAGAARTGTCTTTGACTCTTCCTGAAGGGAGAGGTTGAGCACCTCCCATTGCAGTGCTGCTGGGCTGGCTCACTGCTCTGAGCATCACCAGYCCAATGAAAGACTCCTGAGCAGTAAATACTGATCCGTTTAACATGACTATAAAAAATCCATGCCAATAACCTGTTGTAGCTTAAGGTATTTAAACAATTCTCTATCTTTTTGTAGTTCTCTGTAATAATAATTAAATGACCTTTAAAATGGCAGTGGGTGGAAAAATTGTGCAAAGCTGAATAGCAATTCAGCAACTGCTGAAGACGATTGAAAATCAAGTAGAAAAAACTCACTTTGATGTAAAGGGAAGTGAAGCAATCAAGTCTGAAGCTGGAAGTTTGTTCTTCATTTGTGCTGATTTACAAATCCCATTGGGCAGAATAAATATGGGAACACTGAGCACCCAAGGGATCAGAGAACACCTGCCTGTGCACAGGAGCTTCCAGTGGCCTCAGCTCCCTTCGTGCTCAGTGGTCACATCTGCCCCAGGGCAGGGGACAGCAGAGTGGTGGCAACAAATTTGCTGTGCCAYGACCAGMAGCTGTTGAAGCTGCTGARGGTGATGCCTGGTGAAGGCTGCCCTRGAACAGAKGCTAGGTGGAGTTAAAGAATAAAGCAGGGATTTATTAAAAGGCCTCAATGGATGCACCTTGGGCAGCACAAGAGCCCAGCCAGGGCTGCACCCAAGATGAACCAAAATGGTCACAAAATGGACACCTGGTCACARGGTCTCTCACTTTTATAAGTTCTCCYCCATTTGCATCTTGSAGTTCATTGTCCAATTACAKCTTTAGCCCATGCAGTCCCATCCTGCTTGTTTTTCTCTCTYCAGCCCACGTTGTTTGTGCTCTTGGGCCTGAGATTTGGATCATTTGGCCTTGGTCCCCAGCTGGAGCAGGAATTGTTTTGTCTCCCTACTCTGTGAAGAAATCTTACCATCCTTTAATATGAAGCTCAGAAGYACACACTAAAGCAGCACAGAATCTGAAAAATATAAAAGCTAAAACTTAAAGCRTCAAGGGCTTTGGTCCTTCTGAGGATCCCTCATCAGGAGCTGGTTAAATCCCCTGTGTGTGCTCACACAGAAGGTCTGAAACACGAGGCTGGAGAGGAAGGAGCTGCTCCCTCTTCCCCATACCCACTTGCCAGGCAGCAAAACGCCCCTCTGCCCTTGGTGCTTTGATGGTTTCAGTTTGCCAGCTATCAACAGGTTGGGGACACACAGGCTGGGGACACACAGGTTGGGGACACACAGGGCTGGGGACACACAGGGCTGGGGACACACAGGCTGGGGACACACAGGTTGGAGACACACAGGCTGGGGACACACAGGGCTGGGGACACACAGGGCTGGGGACACACAGGCTGGGGTCACACAGGTTGGGGACACACAGGCTGGGGTCACACAGGTTGGGGACACACAGGTTGGGGACACACAGGGCTGGGGACACACAGGGCTGGGGACACACAGGTTGGGGACACACAGGGCTGGGGACACACAGGCTGAGGACACACAGGTTGGGGACACACAGGTTGGGGACACACAGGCTGGGGACACACAGGTTGGGGACACACAGTTTGGGGACACACAGGCTGGGGACACACAGGTTGGAGACACACAGGTTGGGGACACACAGTTTGGGGACACAGGGCTGGGGAACACAGGCTGGGGACACACAGTTGGGACACACAGGCTGGGAACAACAGGACTGGAGACAACAACAAACAAGGTTTTTTTTTGGACACTACAGGTTGGGGACACAACAGGCTGGGGACACACAGGGCTGGGGACACACAAGGTGGGACAAGTGAGACACACAGGTTTGGGGACACACAGGTTGGGGACACACAGGCTGGGACCACAGGTCTGGGGAAACACCAGGCTGGGGAACCACAGGCTGGGACACACAGGCTTGGGGACACACAGGGGTTGATGAGGACACACAGGTTGGGGACACAGGGACAAGGGTTGGGGACACACACTGGGTGGACACACAGGTCTGGGGACACCAGGTTGGGGAGCAGCACAGCGGCTTGGACACACCAGGTTGGGGACACACAGGTGGGGACAGACAGAGGGCTGGGGACACACAGGTTGGGGACACACAGGCTCGGGGACACACAGGTTGGAGACACCAGGGCTTGGGGACACACACGTTTGGGACACATAGGCTGGGGACCACGGCTGGGGGCACACAGTTTTTGGGGGACAGCAAGGCTTGGGGACAACCAGGGTTGGACACACAGGACTGGGGACACACAGGTTGGGCGACACAACAGGCTGGGGACCACAGGGTGGGGACACACAGGGTTTGGGATTCACACGCAGGTTGTGAGGACACACAGGCTGGAGGACGCACTACATGCGCGGGGACTACATCCAGGTATGGGTACACACAGGCGCTGGGGACACACTAGGTTGGGAGCACACAGGCTGGGGAGATATTTACGGTTGGGGGCATCACAGTGCTGGAGGACAGCCACAGGCTGCGGGACACACAGGCTGGGGACACACAGGTTGGGGACACACAGGGCTGGGGACACACAGGCTGGGGACACACAGGGCTGGGGACACACAGGGCTGGGGGCTCCTGAGTGCCTCATTGCAGATACCTGGGGCAAACAGAGGGGACAGAAGCACTGGTGGGTGACAGAGGGGACAGAAACGCTGGCAGGTGCCAGAGGCCAGGCCAGGCAGAGCCTGCAGCATCCTGGGAGAGGAGCTATTGCTGCACTGCTGCTGGCACAGCCTCCTTCGTGGTATCGCCACTTCGCAGCCTTGCGCTGCATTTGATCCCYACAATACATGGGATTTATCTCTCTCACTTTCATGTGCCTTTAAGGAAACACCACTCTTTATCTCATTTCTGCTGCTTTTTTATCATCACAAAGAGTTTTTAATGAAATGAGAAAGCGTCTGTTTCTGTGGGCCGACGTGGCGTGGGTAATTTCAATATAAAACAAACAAGGCGGCTTTCAAAATTAAAATTTTATGTGTGGCATTTTCTCATTTAACGGGATGCACAAAGACRGGCAAAACCAATTAACGGGAGGTTGAGACTCAGCAACTGGCAAAATTAAACAACAGGACTCTGCAAATGGAATGATTTGTTCAAAGAAAGCTGGAGAAGGGGATGGAGAGGAGGGTGGAAGCAAGGCTGTGATCAAAAATCCACCACCTCTTAAAAATAAATGCAGACAACCTGTTTGTKAACTCCAGAGCCCCACAGGCCAGGTGGGAACACTGGGGAATGACAYAGTCTGGGAATGCCAGCTTTTGGGGAGAGCTGGGGATGTCCCAGGCCAGGGCTTGGATGCTGTGAGTGGCAGCAGAAGTTGGCTCCCAAAATGTACCTGCCCCAGAGCAGCAGCTTGTGCAGGGCTGCTCTAACACCCTTCAGGAGGGGGCTGCTTCCATCCCCAGATTTCCCTCTGCTTCCAAATCCCCTCCCACCAAGGAAAACCTCTGTTCCAGGAGGAGTTAAGCTGGAGACAAGRAGGAAAGCAGGAAGGAGAGGCTGGAGGTGTCTGAGCAGGAGCAGAGGCAGCCTCTGCCCCCTGTGCCGCTCCTGCACAGGGCTGTGATCAGAGGAACACCGTGGGGGCTCCAGATGAACCATCTTAAAAGAGAGGAAGAGTGGAATTAGGGCTAATSACTTGCTATCAACCATCAGCCGGGGCTGTGCCTGCAGAGTTCAGGATTTACAGTCCCTGGGAGCCAACCTGAGCTGGGCTCTGATTGCTGCAATCACTGCAAAACGGGGCTGGGGCTTATTTGCCTGTTTAGCTCATAATTTGTGGTGTTGAAGTGCTGAATTCTTTAAGGTGAGAAGGTGTCAGGACCATATTTAAGTGGGAATTTAGGCCTGCTGCACCAGAGCAAGGCTGAGTCCTGCCTCACCATACAAGTAAGTCAAGATTTCTCCCAGGTGTGCTGCCCTTTGCTGGAGCCCCAGGGATCACAGTGGGAGAGTCTGTCTGCATGGTGAATGAAATGTGGAGCAGCATTATTCCCTGTGCTTCCAGCTCTGCTTTCCACAGAGATGGAGAAGGCAAAAGTCACTTGCCAAGGAGGGGCAGCAGCCATCCAGCCCTTGCACGTGGCTGCTCAGCTACAGGTCTTAAAAGATGTTCTGGTTTGGAAAGACAGGTGTCTGGAAGGCAGGAGCTTCTCTTGAAATGGAAAATGCAAACCCCACCCCTCTGAATTGCTATACATTTTAAATTAAGGAACTCACAGGCAAAAATATGGGAGCAGGAATAACAGTTCCTTATTAGGGGAGAAAATAAAATGATAAAATAAACAATGCAGTGAACTAAACCAACAGTGCCAGAGTCAGAACCCAACCTGACACCCTGTGGGTCAGGGTGCTGGCAGCAGTCCCATTTGATCAAAGGGGATCACCTTCAGCTGGCCATGCCAATTGTTTTCCAGTTGTTCAGTAACTGAGGTGATCTCAGAGCTTGCAGTTTCAATTTTCAATCTTGGCTTAGAGTTTCCAATATTCTTCAATCTTTTTGCCAGGCAAATCAATATTTATCAAGGCTTTCCTGTTTCACCTCCACAACTAAAGAGGAGTGATTTTCCCCACACTTTAACTTCAGTCGACCTCAGAAGCGGTGGATGGGCAGGTGGGATTAGTTTCCTCCATCTTGACACCATGTCCTGCACGGGGGAGCAGCTGGGCTTGATTTACTCCAGATTTGAAGGCTGGAGTTAAATGGAAGCATGAATCATCCTGAACGCAGCCGCTGGCGGAAGACTGGATCTCATCCTGCTTTGGCGGGCTTGCTCCTCTCTTTCCACAGCCTGCTTTTCTCCTCTCAGTGAAGTGGTTTCCAAATTTCCCCAGACACGGAAGCTTCCCCTGCTCCATGCCCATGCCCCAGGGAAGCCTGTGTCAAATCTCTCAGTGCTCCATGGCCAGGCTGGTCTGTGGCTGCAAGAGGCCACTGGGTGAGTCCTGCTGGTTGGAAGTGGTGCCCCCCTCCAGAACTGGGCTAGGGCCCCTCTTCCATCTGGCACCTCCAGACTGTCAGCCACAAACAGCATGGGGCTGAATACGATGCACATTAAGCTCTGTCTGCTAGATCAGTTGGTGAAAAGTGCACCATCTCTTTCTGGCCCAGGCTGCTCGGTGTTTCAGCAATCCCTTCCAACTTTTCCCCCCAAGATTGCAT
>NDFG01000083.1:216999-262940 GCA_002167245.1 Sporophila hypoxantha
TTGGTTCAGGCTGAGTGAGCACTCAGCAGTGCTGTGGCTGCCTCCAGGTCTGCAGCAGCGTCAGAACCCAGGGAATCCCTCTGGCTGCCCTGGAGGGCTCCAGCCCCTGCCCAGGGGGCTCAGAGACCTTGGCACAGACCCAAACCCCTGTGCCTTTGATTTAGCCCTTGGAAAAAACAATTACCAACCTTATATGAAGAATTAGCCACGAAAGTTTAAGTAGAATGACAGTGAATTTATCACAGGGTGAAAAGTAGATTTTTGGGGTTTTTAGAATGGAGGTTCAGGGGGCAAGATGGAGGAATCTGGGTGATAGGTATTAGGAAGTAATTGTAAATATTGTACACGTAGTTTTTAGTATAAAAAGATAACACCACCCCAGGGGCAGGCAGAGTGCCTGGAACTGTCTGCTGGATGGACCTTGGCTGGGCAGAAGAAAAATCTTCATAGATAAGAAACAATAAACAACCTTGAGTTTGAGAACTGAAGAGCCCTGACTCCTTCTTCAAGCACCAGGCTGGGAAAAGAGACTTTGTGACACATCTCGGGGTCACTGTGAGCAGCAGAGACCCCGACAGGAGAGGAGCATGCAGAGGACAGGTCTGGCTCCTGGGAGCATCCTGGGAACATGGCACAGAGTGCCCCTCCCTGTGCCCAGAGCCATCTGTGGTGCAGCTCAATGCTCAACAGCCAATCCAGGCTCATTTATATGTGCACAATGGAGGGAAATGGCTTTGCTGCTGGGATCAATCCTTCAATCTAACTCCTCTCACTCCATTGTAACTGCATTTCATGACCTGCTCGAGGATTTTTCGGGTTTTTCACTGACAGAACAAGAGCTGTGGAGAGAAGGACGTGAGGATAAAGAGCTCTCTGCTTTCCATTCAATGCAGAATGACCTGGGCAGGAAAGGAAAACTCAGGAGCTGTGATGATACGCTGCTCATGTCGTGCTGCTCTGTGTTGTGGCTTTGTGGGCTTTTCAAGCAGGGCTCACCACCTGCTTGAGCATCTTCTGCCACTCATGGAATGCTCCTGCCAGCACATGGCTGTGCCTCAGCTTCTCTATGTGAGGGGAGCAGGGCTGGCCAGGCACAGCCAGAGCTCCTCTGCCAGCCCAAAGGGGATTTGGCAATGCCAGAGGGGCACCGGGAGGGTTCAGGGGGTCCCTGCAGCCCACATTCCCCCAAAGGCTTTTCCAAGCAGGCAGCTGCTGTCTCGGGGCTTTAGCTGCTCACAGTGACCCCAAGATGTGTCAGAAAGTCTCTTTTCCCAGCCTGGCAGTCAAAGAAGGAGTCAGAGCTCTTCCATTCTCAGTCTCAAGGTTGTTTATTGTTTCTTATCTATAAAATTCTTTCTCCTGTCCAGCCAAGGTCTGCTCAGCAGGACAGACAGAGGCACTCTGCCTGCCCCCGGGGCAGTGGTGTTATCTTTTTATACTAAAAACTACATGTACAATATTTACAATTACTTTCTAATACCTATCACCTATGTTAGACAGTGAGCTTCTACTCTAAACCAATCCAAAAGTGATAGTGATTAATTCACTATCATTCTATTCAAACTCTTGTGGCTTGTAACTCCTCACACAAAGCTGGTAATTGATTCCAGCCCTTGGGGTGGTGTTAGTTTTTTATACTATGAACTACCTGTGCTCTATTTACAATGACTTTCCAATACCTATCACCTATGTTAGACAGTGAGCTTCTACTCTAAACCAATCCAAAAGTGCCACCATCACAGCAGAAGATGGAGGCCAAGAATAAGAAGGAGAAAGGCTGGACATGCCCAGTTCCCTCCATCTTGCCTCCTGAACCCCCATACCAAAAACCCCAGAATCTACTTTTCCACCCCGTGATAACTTCACTAATATTCTACTTAAACTGTCGTGACTTGCTGATCTTCATACAAGGTTGGTAATTTGCTCTATGGGTCACAATCAAACCCACAGGGGCATTTTGGGCTCTGTGCCAGGGTCTCTGAGCCCCTGGCAGGGGTTTTGGCTGCTCAGGACAGCCAGAGGGATGTGCTGGCTCCTGACACTCTCCCACCCCCTGAGAAGGGCCAGGGAGACCAAGCTGCTCCTGGCAGGACCAGGGTGGCTCAGCTTTGGCTTTCCCAGTGCCCAGGTCCTTCCAGCCCCCCTCAGGGATTTACTGGAATTTCACACTCATCAGTTTCAAAAATCATTTCTGAAATTTCCGCTGCTCTTGGAGCTGTAATAATTTATCCCCCAGGAGCAGGGGAGCAGATTCACCATCCCCAGCAGCAGCTCCCTCATCTCCTGTCTTCTGACTGGGTTTTTTTATAGATAAAAATATAACTAACACCCCCCAGAGCCTGCTGCCCCTTTTCTGTCCCTGCCAGGGAGATGGGAGTTAATTCAACCAGAGCTCCAAGAGCAGGGTTCCTCCTGCCTCACCTCTGGCTCTCTGCTACAGGGGCACAGCTCCCATGCCCAGGCTGTTAAGCTCAGCTTAAACACACCAGTGTAGCAAAAGGTATCTTGAAAGGGATGAGAAATCAATGCTAAAATCAATTTTGCCTAATAACCAATGATCTTTTCTAGCAAGAGAAGATTCTGTTTGGAGCACACAGCAGCATGAGCTGCTCCTCTCCAGCCTGGCTCTCACCCCACTGGGTTTGTGCAGCACAGCCCAGGGCAGGGGCTGTGCCATCAGCTCTGCTTGCAGGGCTCTGGAGCTTGATGCTAATTTGAGGTAATGAATTTAACTTTAAAAAGTCATAATCTGCAGTTCTGCAGCCTCTCGTCTGTGGCTTCGAATATTTGCAGAAGGTTCAGTGCAAACTAACTCCTTGTGAGAGCTTGTTCTTGTGATTAGTAGTGATGAAGGGAAATGCCACCTGATTATTTCATAACCCTCAGAGATGCAAAGAAATTTTTCTTCCCCCATTTGTATCCCTGCTTGCTTTAAAGAGAAGCTGCAGCAAAACTGTGGGAATTTTGCTGGAGATTGAATTTCTAGCAAAAGAAGATCTGTGGGGGAAAAAATTCCTTTTTTTTCCAGGAAAAAAAAATTGTGGGGAAAGAGCAGCAAAACCATCCCAGTTTTGTGTCTGGCATGGAGCTCCAGCATCCCTTGTCTGAGCAGTGTTGCCCTACACCTCTGCCTTGGGCTGAGGCAATGGCTCTGCTGGGATTATCTGGAAATAATGGCATTATCTGGAAATAATGGCATTATCTGGGAATAATGGCATTATCTGGGACCCTGGTGCCACTAGAATGTCCCTGCTGAGCCCAACCATGGCCCTTGCAAGTCCAAGGCAAAAAAGTCAAGTTCAAAACCGACTAACTGAAAAGCTTAAAATGAAGTAAGTGCCTGGTTGGGCAGAGATGAGGTTTGTTTATTAGTGGCATTTCCTGAGGGGCTCTTTGGCACCCTGTGAAGTGCAAAGGTCTGGCACTCCAGGCCTGGGAGAAGCTGCTCTTCATCTGAATTTAATTCATAATAATCGTGGCCACATATGGCAAGTGACATTTCAAAGCATCTAAATCTCACCAAGGCACAGGTAGGGCTTCCTAATGTAAAATATCCAGCCTGGTGCCATAGAAAATGTGAGAARGACAGAAAACCCAGCCCTGACAGTGCTGGGAGTTAGAAGAGAGTCCCTGGAAAATGACTCAGTTGATGATATCAAAGTTCACAAATTTAAGTGTCTGAGAGTGCACCTTCCTGACAGCTGAACATTTCCTCCAGCTCTCATCATCWTGTAACAAATTAAAGGCAAACAGGAATTCATCAAAGGGAACAGTCTCAATTGTTATAGCAAATTGACTTTAGATTATTGCTGGAGATGGAGTGAGGACAGGGCAGCAGCTCCCTGAGCAGGCTGTGAGCAAGGGGACATKGAGCCMAGGRGAGGRGTGGCTTCAGACACCCATGGCCGGGTCAGAGCCACTGCTGGGACATCTCTGGGTGAATTTCCAGCTCCCCTCAGCCCCCCTGAGACAGCTGTGACMCTCTTCTGGTTTCTGAGACAGCTGTGGCCCTTTTCTGGTCCCTGAGGCAGAGAGCAGGGACAGAGCTGTGCCAGCAGATTCCTCCCCAGCACACTCCTCCTCACTGAGGAGCACCAGCACCTGCGTGGGCAGGACACCACCAGCATCTCCCAGGGTGGCAGAGCTCCTGTGAGCTCCTGTGAGCTCCTGTCTCCTGCTCCAGGACCCCCTGTGAGAAGAACAGCAGATTTGTCTTTCCAAACCAGCTGTGGGTCTGCTGGTGGATAAAACCAGCACTGGGAGATAAAAGAAATAATGGGAAGGATTCCACTGATTGGTGAATGGAAAAAGATATTTGCCTTTACAAATAAATTTTAGGTTTGCTGAGAAATGAAATTAGACATTGAGAGATGAAAGAAATAATGGGGAAGAAAAACTCCTAAATTCCATAAGAATAAAAAATTCAAAGGGAGGGTTGTACATTAGAGGGGAATCTTTGGGATCAGGTGTTCTGGGAAGTCTGAACCTCTCAAGTACCTCAGAAATGGGGAAAGAGAGAAGGGAAATGCAGCTGGGAAATTGGGATAAAAAGGAGGTTGCATCCTCCAAAAACTGGAGAGACCTCAGGGGAATGCCCCATGGCCTCTGCCTTGATTGGAATAAAGTTCCAGGACTCCTCTGTCTCCTTTTTGGACACAAACCTCTGGTGCTTGTGGATGAATTTTCCTAACAGATATGAGATGTCTGTCTGTCTGTCTGCCTGTGCAGCTCTGGGGAGTTCTCCTCATCTCCACTCCAGCTTCTGTTTGTTAATGTGGCTCAGCAAATAAATAGTGACTTGTGGGTTTTCACCATTATAAACCAGCCAAGATAAGAGTGGGTGAAAAATGACAGATGAGCGGAAACAAATCATCCAGAATCATGAAAAGATACCAGAGGGGGGAAAAAAAAAAAGGTTTTTACTGTGATTGTGCAGAAAATCAATAAAGCCCCACTACAAGGCAGTGCTGCAGATAACAAGCAGATGATATCAGTTTTCATGGAACATATTGTTCAGCAGGCAGAATGCTCTTGGAGGCTGTAATGGTGCATCATAAAGTTTAAGTTAGTGTTGTTGGTGAGGAGATTTAAATAAAACCTAAATGCTGACATTTTGATGGTTATTATTTATTCAATAGCCTGAGATGTCAAACCTTGTTGTGTTCAGTTTTGCAAGGAAGAGAAGCTCCAGAGAGAGCGGGGCTGGAGTGATGGATAGCCATCACATCCCACACCTCAGCACAATCCCAGCTGGATATTCTCCCAGAAACAGGCTTGAGGGCAGCCACAGMCACACTGCCTTTGGCAGAGAAAATTCCTAGAGCAGGAATACCTCAGACATGCAGCCTGCCTGGCCCTGAGCCCCCAGGAGCATCCCTGGGGCGGGCAGGGCTCCAGCAGTGGGGGCTCCCTGCCTGCACCAGAGCAGCCCAGGCTTCCCCAGAAATCCATCCTGCACTGCTGGAATGCTGGGGGACACAAAGCAGATGATGGACTTTGGACCTGGTTAACATAAGAGATTTGATAACAGGATGCCTTGGCAAAAGCAAACAGAGCTTTGGAAATTAGACCTGGATTGCAAGAAGATGAAATCAAATGGGTTTAACAACATGGAAAACGTGAAAATCCCATTAAACTCTGCAAGTAAGAGATGTTGTTATATATTGCACAATTTGTGTGTGTGATTTTAACCTAATCATTGTAGTACACATTACTAGTCTCCCTAAAATATTTATATTATTATATATATATATATAAGTGTTGTACTCACAATAAAATGGAATATAAATATTATATAATATATTATATATAATATATAATAATATATATATATATTATATATATTATATTTTATACTTAGACATTTGTATCTCATAATATAATATAATATAATATAATATAATATAATATAATATAATATAATATAATATAATATATAATATAATATTAATATAATAATAATATAATATAATATAATATAATATAAATATAATATATAATAGTAATAATAAATATAATATAATATAATATAAACATAATTATACCACATAATAATAATCCACGCGGCCTCGCCTGTGAGCCCGCGCACCCACGCGCGCCCGCGCTGCGCCAGACCGAGTTCCGTCCGGATTCACACCCCATCCTTGGAACATCTCACCATCACGGCAAATCGGCCCAGATTCGCAATGAGCTGCCTCTCTGAATACTGCGTCTACTGCCACATTAAATAATATAAATTAACAGTAACAGAACATAAATAACATAAATTAAATATCATAACCCTACTAATAGGGCCTTCTAGAGAACACAGTTCAGGATTCTCAATTCTCCTTTCTCCTTGGTGGCGAACCCCAAAAATACCCCACACCTTGGTCACTGGGTCAGCAGAGGAAATGTTATTGGGGTTTAAAGTGAATAAAGCATTGCTCTGCCATGGAAATGCTGTTGTTCACTCTCCACWGGGTGTTCCTGCCAAGTGCAGCCGTTGCAGAGTGCTCACTCTTCTGCTAATTGCAAAGCTAATTGTTCTTACTGCAGAAGCCATTACAGTGTGTCGTTATACTGCAGTTAACGAGATGTTTGGATTAAATGGCTCACTAAAAGTCAATAAAAAGAAATTTGCTTGACTATTCCTTTAATTTTTCAGATGCAGTGTTAATTCACTGTTAATTCTCCCCAAAGGCTTGGATTCATTAAACTGCTTAACACAGGACTAATAAATGCATATATATTGTGCAAAGGCATTAAGGCAGAACCTCAGAGCAGGGAGCACGGGATCAGAACCCCTCACCAGGAGATCAGAACCCCAAACCAGGGATCAGAACCCCAAAACAGGGAGCACAGGGGATCTGAACCCCAGAACAAGGATCAGAACCCCAGAGCAGTGAGCATGGGGATCAGAACCCTCCCCAAGGGGATCAGAACCCCAAAGCAGTGATCAGAACCCCAGAACAAGGGGTAAGAACCCCAGAACAAGGGATCAGAACCCCAGGACAAGGGATTGGAAGCCCAGAGCCTGTCTCTTATACACATCTAGATGTGTATAAGAGACAGCCCCAATCCAGAGAGCACAGGGGATCAGAACCCCAGAACAAGGATCAGAACCCCAAAACAGGGAGTGCAAGGGATCAGAACCCCAAAGCAGTGATCAGAACCCCAGAACAAGGGGTAAGAACCCCAGAACAAGGGATCAGAACCCCAGGACAAGGGATTGGAAGCCCAGAGCAGTGAGAATAGGGATCAGAACCCCCAAAGAGGGATCAGAACCCCAGAAGAATGGACAAGAACCCCAGAACAAGGGATAAGAACCCCAGAACAGGGATCAGAACCTCCAAACAGGGATCAGAACCCCAGAACAAGGATCAGAACCCCAAAGCAGGGATCAGAACCCCAGAACAAGGGATAAGATCCCCAGAACAAGAATCAGAACCACAGAGTAAGGAGCACAGGGGACCAGAACCCTCCAACAGGGGATCAGAACGCCAGAAGAATGGGTAAGAAGCCCAGAACAAGGGATCAGAACACCAGAACAGGGATCAGAACCCCAGAGTAGGGATCAGAACCCCAGAACAAGGATCAGAACCCCAAAACAAGGAGTGCAAGGGATCAGAACCCCAAAGCAGGGATCAGAACCCCAGAAGAATGGGTAAGAACCCCAGAACAGGGATCAGAACCCCAGAGTAGGGATCAGAACACCAGAACAAGGATCAGAACCCTCCAACAGGGGATCAGAACCCCAGAACAAGAGATCAGGACCCCAGAGCAGGGATCAGAACCCCAGAGAGGGAGCACAAGGCATCAGGAGGACGTTGCACAGTGCAGATGTCAGATGGACACACAGCCACCCCCAGAGTGACCCCAATGACAGCATCAGGCAGCTSGTGTCCCCTGGCAGGGCAGGGCAGTGACTCTGCACTGCAGCTGGGAAAAGGATGGCCTGGATGAACACATCCCTGAATGGTGGAGGAGGGATTGCAGGGGGAGAGGGAGCAGCAGCCCTGCCAGGAGTCACTGTGAGGGGCACCTGGGGACCAGAGGAGGTCACAGTGCAGTGGGAATCTCCATCCCTGCACAGCCTGGAGCCACAGGACAGGTCAGTGGCTGCTCACCTGGCCTGGGTCTGTGGCAGGCACTGTCATCACCATTTATCTGGCTTTACTTGTGTTTTCCTGCAATTCCTGCCAGCAGGTTTGTCAGCCTTTTGGGACGCAACAAAGTGCATCAGGAGCAATGTGAATAYATCTCTTCCAAAATGAGATGAAAGAGCTCACAGCRCTTTTAGAAAGGATCCCAAGCATCTGAATTCTGAGCAGAAAGATCTCATTTCAGCTGCAATGAACTATAAAGAAGGAATAAATRCCTTTTATRCTGGCTTGTCTTGCAGAAACCCATCCTCCTTCGTTTGTCTCATGGCTGTGTGTACTCCATGGGGTGCTGCCCTTGGGTTTCCTGCTGCTGGAACAGAGCTGGAGCCATTCAGAGAACAGCCAGACACTGCTCCAGCCTCGAGGAGGTTCAGGCCAGGTGGACAGGGCTGGGTGAGAGTTTTCTGCACAAGAAGCATTTTCAAGGGCAAACGCAAAACAATCTGGTGAACGCAGAGAAAATTTAACATTGAGTGAATGTCTGAAGGAAATCCTTTAGTCTCACTTCTTGCTTGGCCTGGCACAGGCTCCTGACACGCTGCCAAGCAAGATATGACAGAGAATTATGCCTTTAACTAGGAAACAGAGGAGGGAGAAGCTGGAAAGCAGAATAAAGGGGCAGCCACACTCCTACTGCCTGACACTGGGCTGTCCCTGATGGCTGAGTCAGCTCCACTGAGCGCAGACAGAGATGGCAGGACCTCTGGTGTCATTGGTTCTGTTTCCAGAAAGGTGTTACTGCTGTTTTGAAGCCACTTAAAAACACACCAGCCACACGCCAGCCTTCCCACAGCTCAGTCACCAGGGCTGCACAGGCTGTGAGTGTCCCCTGTGCTGKCACTGTCACTGTCACTGTCACTGTCACTGTCACTGTGGGTCCCCCCAGCTCCCACCACTGCCCTGACCCTCCTTGGGGCATTTTGGGCCCCTTATTTCCTGCTGTCCTTGTGCAGATGTGCTCCTCAGAAATAAGAAATAAGAACCCCACAGCTCAGTGCCAGCCAGGGCCACTGCAAAGCTTCAAAGGGAGCAGGGGAATGGAGAAGATGACAGGAATGATGAAAGGCACAGCACAAAATGGGGTTTAACAGGAGCTCAGAGTCATTATCCACATCACAGCATCTCCTCAGAGCTGGGTGCCAGGCCAGGAATTCCCTTATGGAGAGACCCAAACAAGGCTGGCAGGTGAGGGAGCTCCAAAGCACCAAAGYCCCCTGCCAGAGGGACTCTGCCATGCCCATTCACACTCCCCACATCATCCATCCTTATCACACTGCCAAGAAAAAGGTTCTTGTTCCCTGGGACTCATCCTCAGTCTCATTAAGAGCAGGGCTGGATTACTAAATTTTTAACCAGGGGAAGCTCCCATGTCCATTACTGCTTTCCTCCCATGTTTATTAAAGCAATAACTTTGTTTTTAAAAGGGACATGGTTCCCCTGAGCTCTCTCACGCTTTGGTGTCCTAATTAAAAATATAAATTAGAGATTGAGCAGGTCTCGTGCTTCAAAGGAATGTAAATTGGGTGGCTTGAAGTGCTGGGGAAAGTCTGGGCACAAAACACTGAGGTGGCTCTGCAGAWGTCTCAGGATTTTAGTGTTCAGTGCTCAGAGTGACCCCGAGATGTGTTGGAAAGTCTCTTTTCCCAGCCTGGCAGTCAAAGAAGGAGTCAGAGCTCTTCAGTTCTCATTCTCAAGGTTCTTTATTGTTTCTTATCTATAAAATTCTTTCTCCTGTCCTGCTGAAGTCCACTCAGCAGGACAGACAGAGGCACTTTGCCTGCCCCCGGGGCAGTGTTGTTATCTTTTTATACTAAAAACTACCTGTACAATGTTTACAATAACTTCCCAATACCCATCACCTATGTTAGACAGTGAGCTTCTACTCTAAACCAATCCAAAAGTGCCACCATCAGAGCAGAAGATGGAGGCCAAGAAGAAGAAGGAGAAAGGCTGGACACACCCAGATTCCTCCATCTTGCTCCCTGAACTTCCATTCTAAAAACCCCAAAAAACCTATTTTTCACCCCGTGACAAACTGATTATTATTCTACCTATACTTTTGTGGCTTGCTGATCCTCATATAAGGTTGGTAATTTGCTCCATGGGTCACAATCAAAGTCACAGGGGTCTTGGGCTCTGTGCCAGGCTCTCTGAGCCCCTGGGCAGGGGTCCTGGCAGTCCAGGACAGCCAGAGGGATGTCCTGAATTCTGACACAGATGATGGTGCCTGAGCTGAGAGGAGGAGGAAGATGGAGGTGGAGCAGCACTCTGAGGGCCTCATTCACAGCCCTGGGCACTTTGGGGAAGTTCTGATTAAAAYTTCATCACCTCTTCCTTCTGCAGAGCAGAGGGGCCCTGCAGGCTCTGTCAGCTGGAACTGGGCCTGCCCCAGAGCCCTGCAGGAGCAGCTGTGGCACCAGCCCCACGTCCTTCCAGGCTCCACAGCCCTGCCTTGGAGTTTTTCAGCCCAAACCTGAGGGACAAGGAGGARTCTGGGGTGCAGATGGAGCAGGGGTTAACAAGGTGACCTTCCTGCTCTGGGTTTTGCCTGAATCAATCTTMCACCTTCTACAAGTCCAGAAAAACAAAATTCAGTTTGGCCACAAGCACTGAATTCTGGAGGTTTGACACAGAGCTGGATTTTTCCTTAGGYTCCCAGGTACATTTTTATCTGTGCATTCACACATATCCACACACACACACACACACACGTGCACATGAACCCCTCCCCATCTACAGCTGCGTTGGGAGGGCCCTGACAAAGGAGGAATGATGAGCAGGACTCCACTGATATCAGAAGGCTAACTAATTATTATTTATTACTTATAGTATAATTTTAAGATTTATAGCATTTAACATATTTATTATATATTTATATATTTATCTATAATAATTATATTTACATTTATATTTATAGTATTACATTGTTTTATCTATAGTATTTATATTATTTATACATTATATATTATATTATTATTATATTATTTCGTAATATAATCAATATATTATATATTCTATAACTTATATAATATATATTCATAATATTTCAAATTTTATTATAGTTATGTATTTATATTTAATATATTTACACAGTATATTTATAGAATATATATTATATAAAATATATATTAGATATAATATTTAGATATAATATTTATGTATAATATTTATATTTAATATATTTATATTTTATATTTATATTTAATATATTTCTATTTTATATTAGTCATATATAATATATTTATCATATAATTATTTAAGTATAATTATTAGGTATAATTATTTATTATACTCTATTATTCTATACATCTAAAACTGAACCTGCCAAGCACTCAACCCTGCACACAACTGCTCACACTGCCCTGAATCTCCTGACAGCCCCCTCACACACACACTCTTGGCCCTGATAGGCCAAGGAACCAAAACACCATCACTGTGGGTAAACAATCTCCATGTTGCATTCTACTTTTGCACAAACACAGGCACAGCAAGGGACAAGAATTGTTTTTCCTTTCTCTGAGGTTCAGAGAATGTGAAACCCAGAAATATTCTTGGGAAGAATTGTGCCTTGCTTTTCTCTGTGAAGAGAAATGTGGGGCTGCAGGCTGGCAGATGTCCCTGCACACACCCCTGTGCCCATGAACCCTGCACATCCCTGTCCTGGCAGTCCCCCCAGGCCAGCAGCTCATCCATAACCATCACACACATGCACACACCCATGTGCCCATGAACCCTGCACATCCCTGCCCTGGCAGTCCCCCCAGTCCCCCCCAGGCCAGCAGCTCATCCATAACCATCACACCCATGCACACACCCATGTGCCCATGAACCCTGCATGTCCCTGCCCTGGCAGTCCCCCCAGTCCCCCCCAGGCCAGCAGCTCATCCATAACCATCACACACATCCCCCTTCAGCTGAGAGATGTGGCCGGACTTTGCTCTGTTATCTTTCCGTTTCCATGGCAATAAAAGTAGCTTCTGATAATGGCTATTTCCCAAGAACGGTGAGGGCTTGGTAATTTTAGCAGCATTACAGCACAGACTTCAAATGGTCAGAGTCACTCAGGGTCGCTCTGCCTTGGGCTTTGAATTGTGAGGGGATGTGAGCAGGTCCTGGAATCCAGGGGAGGTTTTTCTGGTTATCCTTAGCTTATTCCTTGTATGCCTGTTCCCAAAGGATCCACAGGACTCTGTTCAGCCCCRGGCAGGTTTTGGGACTGGTGCTGTTTGTGGTGTTGGTGTGACTGCAGGAAGCTGTCAGCTCACCCATCACCTGAACCTGCCTCACAAACAGCAGCTGAATTAGTGATTGCCATAAAAAAGAAACAATGCCCCGTATTCCCCAAACCCTGTGGTGCAGGGGGGTACAAGTAATGCCCAGTTAATGGACCAGAGGYTGAATTCCAGCTCTGCCTGGATCACCCAAATGACCATTGATTCCATGGCCACTCCTTGCTCCTCTTTTCTCCCCATCAGCTGCTGCCTGGGTGCCTGTGCAGACACCTGMCCTGATTTTTGGCTGTGCTGCTGCAGGAGCTCTTTGGCAGCCCCGGGATTSTCAGGGGAAAACACAGGACCAGCATCCTGCTCCTTCCCTGGGCTGTGCCTCATCCACCCTCTCCTGAGGCTTCACTGCACAGACCCCCAGACCCCAAGGAAACGTTGCTAGCAGGAAGAAAGATTCCATTTTTCCACATTTCCAGTGCCTAGTTWTAAGATTTAGAGGCAGTTCTGTTCCTGGAGTGTGCTCTGGCACTGATGCCTCAGGATTCCAGCTTTTATATTTTTCATGTATTTGTAATCCTGCAGTTCTTTAGTGTATAACTCCAAACTCCACACACAGTGTGAGCTGCTGCTTTCCCAGTTTGGGCAGACACAACAATTCCTCTCCAGGCCTGGCAATCAAGGACACCTCACTGCCTCAGGCCCTGAGAGATGGAAACAAAAGTGAGTTGGGGGCAGCAAACATGGGGTCAATGACTTCATTAGCTGAAGCTGTAATTGGAAGATGAACCCCCAATATGCAAATGGACCAAAATTATAAAAGTGTGAAAACCTGTGACCCATTGTCCATTTTGGGTGTAGCCCCTTTGGGGGGGCTTTGTCTGCCCTAAATGTACCTGAAGGCCTTCAATAAATAGAACTGCTTTTTATTGTCTTAATTTTGTCTGGCCTCTGTTTTCTGGTAGTCACAAAAGGGCATCAGCACAACCTCACTCCTCCCATGCCATCCCTGGGGACATCACCCAGGTGGCACTTCCTGACCCACCTGGCAGTGATTTCATCTCCAGATCTGCTGAGCATCCTCCTGACCTGCAGAATCACCTGAGCATCCTCCTGACCTGCAGAATCACCTGAGCATCCTCCTGACCTGCAGAATCACATCCCTCCTGCTCTCAAGAAGCCAAGCTTTAATATGAAGTGTGAAACTTCTAATTTAGTGTCACATCAAATAATAACTGGCGTGTTCAAACTGTTGCTTGTATTAGTCAAACAATCACAGATCAGAGCCAAAGGYTGCTCCTCTCTCTCCTTTACCACTGACTTGCAATTAATATTTATAAAGCAGGAGGGATTTTTCTTTAAAAGGGAATTTGCAGCTGTCCTTTGGATTCTCAGACACAGGCTGCAAAATTTATAGGCTTTCCTTCACCTTCACTCTAAGAGAACAAAGCTTTTCATATTTATAATTTTAGTCTGTAGGGACAGAAGGGAAGCCAAGCATGGTGAGGGATGGCAGRGAGAGCTGGGATGGGGAGGGGGAAGGCACTGGCAGCAATGGGCAGCTGGTGAATACCAGCAATTGTGGGCTCAGCTTCACACAGCACACTGGAAATGCCCCTGGATTTGAGGAATGGAAAACTAACTTTTGGAGTTATTTATTAAAAAAAAAAAAAAAAACAACCAAAAATATCCCCCTTTGGTGAAAATGTTCGTAATTTCCCATTGTAAAATCATTCCAATTTATTCACAATATTCCTGAATATCTCATTGTGAAACTGAAATTAAAATATCCCAATAGGCTCTGGCAGAAAACTTTGCATAAGCRTGATAGGATTTTCCCACAGTAATAAGTCCCCAAGGAAAAATACATCAGAGAAGAAAATGTTTCAAAATAACTGTTCCCAATTAAAACTTCACCAGGATTTACACTCCCCAAGTTTTCTTTTTTCCCAGCATGATAAGCATAAAAATGACACACACCCAGTCCAACATCAATTTCKCCCAAAAATGATAGAGCAGGAGCACACACCACACTCTGTGTGAGACACAGAGCTGGAATGACCAAACTCCCTCCTGCCATTCCTCACTTCATTATTCCCTTGCATTTTGAAGTTAATATCAATAAAACATACATTAGAATTGCAGAAATCATGGAAATGTCAAACATCTCTCACTCGCTTTGGTGAGAACTTTGCTAAGTACCAAATGCAAATGTGCAGCTGGTGCCTCTGACATTTTGGTTCCTTTGCTGGCACAGGCTAATCAATTCAGTTTCTAATTTTAATTTTATCAGCAGCAAATCTGTTGGATTTTTCAGGCTCTGATGTAAGCCAAGTCACTTCTAATCAAATTACCTGAGCTCTGATAGGCTTTGCCTGCACTCTGGGCAGCACCAGGATCMCAGTCCCAGGTCCTGATTCCACTGCTGGTCCTGCTCCTCTTGATGAAGAGGCACAAATTGACTCTTTCATCACAAAATTAGGCAGTTTTTATATCCCAGATCCAGCCCAGCTTTGCAGGACTGTGCTGGAGGTGAAGGACCTGATCCCCAGGTGCAGATAACCACGGGGAGCAGGGAGGGAGGAGGGAGGGGTGGCAGAATGACCAGGTTGGAAAAGACCTCCAAGATCATCAAGTCCAACCTTCAACAAACAGCCCAGTGTCACTAAACGAAGTGGCACATCTGGTCACCTTTTGAACACTTCACAGAATCACAGAATTCACAGAATGCCCAGAATTCACAGAATTCCCAGAATTCCCAGAATTCCCAGAATCACTGGGTTGGAAGAGACCTTCAAGCACATCGAGTCCAACCCAGCCCCAACACCTCAACTCACCCCTGGCACCCAGTGCCACATCCAGGCTTTGTTAAACACACCCAGGGATGGGGACTCCACCACCTACCCAGGCAGAACATTCCAGAACTTTATCACTCTTTCTGTAAAAATCCTTTTCCTGATATCCAACCTGAATTTCCCTTGGGGCAGCTCAAGGCTGTGTGCTCTGGTTCTGTCAGTGCCTGGAGACAGAGCCCAGCCCCACCTGATCTCAGCCACCTTTCAGGAGCTGTGGAGGGTGATGAGGGCACCCCTGAGTCTTCTCCAGGCTGAGCACCCCCAGCTTTAGGGGTAGAGAGGGGGCAGGGGAGCTCCCTCCTCACACACCCAGCCCCTAAAACATCCCCAGCCTTTGCTGTCACCCATGCTGTGACCTCAGCCCTTTCTGAGGTGTCCCCACCTTGGGGACAGCCCCCCATGCCCCACTGTCCCAGGAAAGGGCCCTGGCCATGTCCTGTCCCTGGTCCCTTCCCACCATKACCCACAGCATGGAAAATGAAGCCCCATTTTCTGCTGGAAAGGGAAAAGTGGCTCCCACCCTGAGCCACTGAGCAGCGTCAGGCACTTGCTGTTGGGGAAAGTTTCTTTCTGACACAAAATGAATGAGCTGAAAGCTCAAATGGAGAACAGAACTGGAAACAAGGTTCCTTTTGGTGTCTCCTCACCTGTAATTCAGCTGCTGGTTTTAAAACCCGTCCTGTGATATCCAGACTGAGCTTGTATTTAATGCCATTTTAATTTGTTAAGATTTTKTAAATTTTCTCCTGCCTTTTTCTGACACAGGGTGTCATTAGTGCAGCAATTAACCAACCTGGTGACCAAACATAAATGCTGAGCAGTCACTACATCCCAGCACTGACTGATTTCCAATTCCACCAGCCACAGCCATGGCTGGGTGTGCACAGATTTGTACACACCCCTCTGTGCCTGACTGGCAAGCTGGGGTGAATCACAGATAAGGCTCCATTTTGCTTAAAGAGCCCTTAAAAACAAACACTCTTAAATACCAGTATTAGCACTTAAAAGAGGTGTTTCCTTGAAAAATAATATTGTATTTTCAGAGCAGGGATGGCAGCCAGGACAGACAGACAGGGTCAGGGCTCTGGCCCCTCTGCCAGTATTGTTKCAGCACAAGGGAAGCAGCCCAGAGCACATCCTCCCACTGCTCCAGGGTTGTAGCTGCTCCACCACTATCTGCAGCCTGTAGTGATCTCCAATCTTTACACTTTAATCTGTAAAACAGACAAAAAGCTTTTCCAGCCTTTCATGTGCTCAATGACAGGCCTCGCTCTCTCCCCAGCATTTCCTCTGACTCACTCATTACAGGCTATTTTAGAATGTGCTAATGACAAAAAATACATTTTGATCTTTACTCTTGTGAGTAAATAGAGAAACTCCTGCTTTGGGTATCTGTAAAGGATTTCTTCTCTTCCCACCCCATGTCCAAGGGGTCCCTATGTTCTAATTTGCAAAAGGCCTTTAATTTTTACACTGAAATAAGCAGGACTCACCCAAGCTGTTCATAAAGTTTTCACTCCAATTAGGATCAGGGACACAAGCCAAGCAAGAGAACCAAATCACTGATTTTATCACCATGCAAGGAATTTTTTGCCCTGAAGACTTGGTCAGGATTCAGAGGAAGAAGCTGACACTGACCAGACAGAATCCTGTGTTTGAATGGAATTTATGCATCATATATGAGGWGWATGAAYATGCAACAGGTTATTGTTTTTAAGGGTTAATCCTCTGTTAATGTGGGTCCTTTTTTGGGCTTATTTTGCCCAGAAAAGGAACCCAGACTGTCTGTAACTCTTTGTTTYTATTGTCTCATAYYGTCCTAAATCCTAATTGTCCAAATCTTTATTACTCTAATTATATTGTTGGAATGTTGGGGGACACAAAACAGATGATGSACTTAGGGCCTGGTTAACATAAGAGATTTGATAACAGGATRCCTTGGCAAAAGCAAACAGAACTTTGAAAATYAGACCTGGATTGCAAGAAGATTTAATCAGACAGGTTTACTGGAAAAAGAAAATCCCATTAAACTCTGCAAGCAAGAGTTGTTGTTAYTTGCATAAGTTTGTGTATGTGATTTTAACCTAATCATCGTAGTACACATTACTAGTCTCCCTAAAATAGTATATAAGTGTTTGTATCCCACAATAAAATCAGATTCTGATCACCAAGTCAGTCTCCCTGGCTCTCTCCATTGCTGACATTATATTACTATTWTCATAACCATTTTATTACTATCAAACTTWTAACATTTTAAAAACAAGGGATTGGCGTTTTTCACACTGTGCAAGCAGAGCAGAGCAGGAGCTGCTGCAGGGGCAGCTCCAGGGAGCAGAACCTGCACAGCACAAGTTTCTCTCTCCAGGCTGGCTCCTGCTCCCCACTCTGCTCCCTCCAGGACAGCAGCTGCTGCTGGTTTTGCTTCATCCACAGATCCTGCTGGGCCTCCCACACATTCCTYATTATTCTGCCCTGCATCTGTTCACAATTTGTTTCTAATTCCTTGCTCTGCTCCTCCTTGCCTGACTCTGGATGTGGAGTTAAATTCTTGTCAGAGCTGGGCCTGAGGAACTGGTGAGCACACCCACTCCATCCCCTGTGCCCAGCAGGTGGGATTTTAGAAGGTGAATCCTGCAGCATGTGGTGTTGTTGAAGTGAGAGAGTGAGAATCTGACTCCATGTTTCAGGAGCAATATAATAATATAATATATATATAATAATAAATATAATATAAATATAATATAATATAATATATAATATAATATAAATATAAATAATATAATATAATATAATATAAATATATAATATAAATATAATATAATATAATAAAACTATACTAAAGAAAGAGAAGGATACATCAGAAGGCTTAACAAGAATGATAATGAAAACATCATGTACTCCTCAGAGCCTCAACACAGCTGGCTGTGATTGGCCATTAATGAAAAACAATTGACATGCTGGATAAACAATCTCCAGACCACATTCCAAAGCAGCAAAACATGGAGAAGCTGAGACTTTTCATCTTCCCAGAAGAAGAAATCCTGGTGAAGGGATTTTTTCAGAAAATATGACAGTGGGTGGCAGCAGCACAGGTGCCCTGTGAGCCACCAGGCCACCTGGATGGGATGGCGATTGTCACTAGAGGACACGAAATAACATGACCTGCACACGCAGCTCTTCCAAGGTGAAAACAGAATTTTTAATTTCTGACTCCAACATTTATAGATTTCCCAAAAGTGACAGTGGRTTGGAGGGTGACAGTGCCACCTCTCCAATGGCACTGGACAAACCAACAGYCCATCAAAGTTCTCCTCCTCCATAAAAGAATGCAAAACAATAAGTTATTTACAGAAAGTGTGTGAGAAAGTTCRTTACAAGAATGCAAACATCAGAAGGCTTGGAAAAACTTAAAAAATCAGGGTGACAGCAGCTCCCTCAGCAGCCCAGCACTAAATGCCTACCCCAGGCCAGCTGCTGTGTGGCTGGCTCATATCAGTGGGCATTAAACAACCTTAAAATCAACTTCTCAAAGGACAAAGTCAGAGCTGAGCTGTTCTGCACAGGTGCAAGTGAGAGCCAAGCACTGCCCCGGGCTTGCAGAATGCTTTGGATCCTCTGGAGCAAAAGGAGATACAAACTCCTGGGTGGGTGCCAGGTGGTAATGGTGAGCAGATGGCAGCAAGGCTGCTGGGAGAGGATGGGTTTATTTACTTGCTTATTCATTTCTAGACCATATTTTGGGGAAAGAAAATGAACGTGACTTTGTACATCTGCGCCCAGAGAGGAGAGGCAGGGGCATAGGCCAGGCCAACAGGCCTCTCCCTCCCTGCTCTCCATGGTATCTGCAGGTGTAGGAAGGACAGGGATGGGGTCCTTCACCTCCAGCACAGTCCTGCAAAGCTGGGCCTGATCTGAGTGCAGAGCTGGGATATGAAAACTAATAATGAGCACATCAGAACTACAGCAACACACACTGACACAGGCTGCTTGCCTGCAGCTCTGTGCCACCAGTCCCAGAGATGTTCCTGGCCCCTGTGAGSAATCAGGAATCCCTCTCCAGCAGCCTGTTCACCCCTCACTGTCCCTGGCTGAGAATCTTTCAATACAAGTGCTCAGAGTGAGGATCCTGCTCTCTGCCAGCTTCACATCCCTCAGGAGACCCTTCCATCTCACTCCATAACTCCTCTCTGCCTCTAAAGTGTCCCCAGTGACAGGACATYCTGTGCCACCCCCAAGTGCTTTAAATGTCACCTCCAATGCTGGAGTATTGCTAAAAGAGCAGGGAGCCCTGGTGCAGGAGCCCCTGAACTGGGGTGGGGAAGAAGCATGGTGTAGGAACATTGGGGGGAAGGATGGTCAGGATGGACAGAGATGAGAGATTTTTGAAGTCAGGGCTTGGAACTTGTGGTTTATTGCAAGGGGCCTGGGTGCAGGGCCCTGCTGGGAGCTGCCAGCCACAGCTCAGAGCAGGCCTGAGAGAAGAGAGGGGAGAGAGGATGAGAGAGAGAGAGAGAGAGAGTAAAAGAGGATGAGAGAGCGAGGTTCCCATTATAATACAATAAATCTTCTTCTGTGYTGAATATTCTSATTCTCACTAACCAATCTAGTCCAAGATACAAATCCTACAGCATTTCCATACAGCCTATAAGAATCATTACATGACCACACTGGGTTACATTTTAAACCCTAAAAACTCCTCTTTGGGCCCCTTCTGCCAAGCCAGCAGGGTCTGCTCTGAGCCTTGGGCCTGTCTGCAAGCAGAGGGTGTTGTTTGATCAAAAGGGGATCACCTTCAGCTGGCCATGCCATTGTTTTCCAGTTGTTCAGTAACTGAGGGATCTCAAAGCTTGCTTTCATTTCAATCTGGCTTAGAGTTTCCATATTCTCAAAATCTTTTGCCAGGCAATCATATGTATAAGGCTTTCCTGTTTCATCTTCCCCAACMGCACAGAGCTTGGCACAACCTGGTCACCMCTGGCTGGGGATCCAACCCCACCACTGTGCACTGGCTGAGCCACCCTCTCCTCCTGGAGCCATACCTGGCTCCCACCCTGCTCCCACTGTACGTTTTTCCCCTTCTTGATGAAAAGAAGATCTTTTCTGATTGAACTAATTACGCTGATTGAATTTCCTCCCTCTCTGTGTCTCTGAGTGTGAAAGGTTTCCTTAATTTGATGGGGGTAATTGTTATGCACACACTGTCAGATGTTAATGCAATTCTGTGATTGACAGGTAATCAGTGCATCAGCTGTACAAAAAGAGTGAATAAGTCTGTAATTTTATTTCCCCTGACTCCACTGTGTGGGATGGCAGGAAAATCTAAATTAGCAATCAGGGAAGGCAACCCTGCTGCAGCACGGGCTGCTGCAGCCCGGGGGATGGCTGGGGCTGGCATTGCCAGGGCTCCCCTGGCTCTGAGGGACTCAGCTGCAAACACCTGTGGCTGCTGAGCCTCCTGAGGCTGCTGAACATCCCTCCTGTGGCTGCTGAGCCTCCTGAAGCTGCTGAGCCTCCTCCTGTGGCTGCTGAGCCTCCTCTGGTTGCTGCACGCTGGCTTGTTGTGTTCCTTTGAGGGCAACAAGGCTGGTGAGGGGCTTGGAACACAAGCCCTATGAGGAATGTTTGAAGGAGCTGGGGTTGTTTAGCCTGGAGAAGAGGAGGCTTAGAGGTGACCTTATTGCTCTCTATAACTTCCTGAAGGGAGGCTGCAGACAGGTGGGGTCAGGACAGAACCAGAGGACACAGTCTCAAGGTACATCAGGGAAGGTACAGGTTGGATATTAGGAAAAAGTTTTTCACTGAAAGGATAATAAAGTACTGGGATGCTCTTCCCAGGGAGGTGGTGGAATCACCATCTCTGGATGTGTTTAAAAAAAGCCTGGACATGGCACTTGGTGCTATAGTCTGGTTGAGATGTTAGGGCATAGGTTGGACTTGATGATCTTAGAGGTCTCTTCCAACCTCWTTATTCTGTGATTCAGTGATTCTGTGATTCTGGGATTTGGGCTCTGGAGCTGCTCCCAGGCAGCGTTTGCACAGARCGCGCTTCTGACAGAGAGAGGCAGAATTTCCTCAGAAACCTCAGTGCTCGAGTTCCTCCGAGGAACCCTGAGCCCTGCAGAGTCCCCGGGCTTTGCTGGGGGAGAATCTCTGGGGCAAGAGCTCTCAGTGCCACAGCTACCTGCAGGGAGAGCCAGGCAGAGGGGAGAATTCTGCCCAGGTGTCCCCTGGGCTCGAGGGAAGGGAAGGGAAGGGAGCAGCTCGGAGATTGTCGCTTTGCAGCTTCCATGGGGCTGGCAGAGCTGAGTGACAGCAGGAGAAGGAGCCCAGCGCTCCTGACAGCGCTGCCCGATCCATTTACTGCTCCTTGTCAGCAGCTGACGAGCCCCAGACAGGCAGGAGGGAGCAACGCCAAGAAATTCCTCCAGAACATTTCCAGAAGCCTTCTTACATCCCTTCTTTCCTTTCTTTAGTGAGACCCCGGTGTAATTTGTTGCTCATTTCGTGTGGCAGGGTATCACTGCACAGCAGCTCTGAGCAGACACGTGTGCACACGGTGATTTGCTCTCTCTCAGCTCTGTCAGTGTCTGCACACTCTGGGCTCAGCCAGCACAGCACCAGGACCTGGCACAGCTGGGGGACAGAAATGCCAACTGAGAAAACCATTCCCAAAGGGGATGCCTCTGTTGTGGTGTTGTGAGGGTCGCCAGGACGAGATGAGAGATGAGAATTTGGCTCCAAGTTCGCAGAAGGCTGATATATTATATTATATTATATTATATTATATTAATTATATTATATTAATTATATTATATTATATTATCATATTCTGAAACTATACTAAAGAAAGAGAAAGACTACATCAGAAGGCTCGACAAGAATGAGTAATAAAAACCCGTGACAGACTCAGAGTCCGACACAGCTGGCTGTGATTGGCCATTAATTAAAAACAATTCACATGTGGGTAAACAATTCTCCAAATCAAATTCCAAAGCAGCAAAAAATGGAGAAGTTGARGCTTCTCATCTTGCCAGGAGAAGAGATMCTGGYGAAGGGATTTTCCAGAAAATTCCACAGTGACATGCTCCCTCCCTGCTGTCCCCGAGAGCTGGCACCGATCCCCAGGAGGGGACACAATCTGGGGTAAACCATTTGGGGAAAAGAAGGGGATACAAAGACAAAACTATTATAAAGCTTAAAAATTACAACCCTGGTGGGTGACACCAAGCCCGTGCCCCTGCTGCTGGGCTGGCCATCCCCCCTGGCACTCACCACCTCCAGAGAAAAAGGAGAAAGGACTGTCCCTCCTCAGTATAAAACAGGGCTGGGGGCTTGGGGACCCCCAGCTTGGGGGGGATGGATGGCTGGTGGCAGACAGCAGGAAAAGGGAGAGGCAGCAGGACCCTGAGCAGCAGCAGCAGCATTACCATAAAAAAGGGTCAAATCCCTCGTATGAAGAGCTGGGAGTGAATAGCTACATTTACCATTAGTAAGATTTATCTGA
Organism: Sporophila hypoxantha; assembly: GCA_002167245.1. Taxonomy (NCBI): domain Eukaryota; kingdom Metazoa; phylum Chordata; class Aves; order Passeriformes; family Thraupidae; genus Sporophila; species Sporophila hypoxantha. The sequence continues at coordinate 239,726 of NDFG01000083.1, forward strand.
AATACTTAAAATCCCTTTTGGAAGGATTTTAGTCTTTAGGAGGCTGGTTGTCTCCCTCAGAGCGTGCATAAACCAGGCTATTCAAGGGGAAAAAATAAAAATCCGTGCTGATTGGGATGCGGAGCGCTGCCCTGCACTTCAATGGGATTGAGCAGGGGATGAGCAGCGAGGAGCTCTGCCCATCACACAGATGATACRGGAGACTCAAGGAGCTTAGTGGTTCTTAGGGAAAGAAACAGGGTGTGAGAGGAGAAGATTAGAGCAGGACCTCTCTGTAGTCAATAAACCCCAAGGAAAAGCAGAGAGAGAGAGCTGGCAGAGCTCCCCGTGTGCTGTGGAACATATAAAGCACCATCTCCAGCTAAAAGGATGTCTGACATCRGAGACAATTAGGCAGATWTWTTTTTTTTTTTTTTTACCCAGCATAAGTCACATGCAAAATAAATTGCAAAGGGCGGCAGCAGGAGCAGCTGGTAAAGACAGATTAAAAATCAGATTCAGACAAGCATCTCCAGGCAAAAGAGATATTTAGGATTAGGCTGCTAATTTGTAATCACAGATGGGGACGGGGCTGTGCTGTCAGGCTGGACAAGGAGCACAGACACCGTGGATGGAGACAGGAGCAGGGGATTGTGCTGGGAGGAAAATGCCCAGTGCATCCAGGAGGAAAATCCCCGTGCCCAGGAGAAAGAAAATTCCCATGCCCGGGAGAGGGAAAATTCCCAAGCCTGGGAGAAGGAGAATTCCCATGGCTGGGAGAGGGAAAATTCCCCTGCCTGAGAGAGGGAAAATTCCCATGGCCAGGAGAAGGAAAATTCCCATGCCCTGGGGAAGGAGAATTCCCATGGCTGGGAGAGGGAAAATTCCCATGCCCTGGAGAAGGAAAATTCCCATGCCCTGGAGAAGGAAAATTCCCATGCCCTGGAGAAGGAAAATTCCCATGCCCTGGAGAAGGAAAATTCCCATGCCCTGGAGAAGGAGAATTCCCATGGCTGGGAGAGGGAAAATTCCCATGCCTGGGTGAGGGAAAATTCCCATGGCTGGGAGAGGGAAAATTCCCATGCCCTGGAGAAGGAGAATTCCCATGGCTGGGAGAGGGAAAATTACCCTGCCTGAGAGAGGGAAAATTCCCATGCGTGGGTGAGGGAAAATTCCCACATCCAGGAGAAAGAAAATTCCCCTGCCTGGGAGAAGGAAAATTCCCATGCCTGGGAGAGGGAAAATTCCCCTGCCTGGGTGAGGGAAAATTCCCAAGCCTGGGAGAGGGAAAATTCCCATGCCTGGGTGAGGGAAAATTCCCATGCCCTGGAGAAGAAAAATTCCCATGGCCAGGAGAAGGAAAATTCCCCTGCCTGGGAGCTGTCTCTTATACACATCTAGATGTGTATAAGAGACAGGCAATCGCATCTTGCCGCGGGAGGAGGAGAAAGCTCCGTCCGCAGGCTCTGCCCGAGGACTGGGGATGGGGCTGCACAGAGCCCCCCATTCACTGCTCATATCTGCCAGGAAATTAATCCTCAAACAGCAGAGGTTTGCGTCCAAAAAGGAGACAGAGGAGTCCTGGAACTTTATTCCAATCAAGGCAGAGGCCATGGGGCATTCTCCTGGGAGCTCTCCAGTTTTTGGAGGATGCAGCCTCCTTTTTATCCCAATTTCCCAGCTGCATTTCCCTTCTCTCTTTCCCCATTTCTGAGGTACTTGAGAGGTTCAGACTTCCCAGAACACCTGATACCAAAGATTCCCCTCTAATGTACAACCCTCCCTTTTGATTGTTAATTCTTATGGAATTTAGGGGTTTTCTTCCCCATTTCTGAGGTACTTGAGAGGCACAGACTTCCCAGAACACCTGATCCCAAAGGTTCCCCTCCAATGTACAACCCTTCCTTTTAATTTTTAATTCTTACAGAATTCAGGGGTTTTTCTTCCCTATTGTTTCTTTCACCTTTCAAGGTCCAGTTTCATTTATCAGCCAACCTGCAGTTTATTTGTAAAATCAAATTATCTTTTTCCATTCATCAATCAGTGGAATCCTTCCCATTGTTTCTTTTATCTCCCAGTGCTGATTTTATCTCCCAGCAGACCCACAGCTGGTTTGGAAAGGTGCTGAGGCAGCYCCAGGGACACCTGCAGGAGGTGACAGCTCCTGCCAGGGGCCACAGCACCGTTAGGGCTGTGTGACACCCACACCCCATCCCTGGGGACAGTGTGACACTCATAGCCCTCCCTGGGGACAGTGTGACACCCACACCCCATCCATGGGGACAGTGTGACACTCATAGCCCTCCCTGGGGACAGGGTGACACCCCCAGCCCTCCCTGGGGACAGTGTGACACTCATAGCCCTCCCTGGGGACAGTGTGACACCCCCAGCCCTCCTGGGGACAGTGTGACACCCACACCCCATCCATGGGGACAAGTGTGACACCCCCAGCCCTCCCGGGGCTGTCTGTGCTGGAAGTGGAGACCCCACACTGGCTGTTCAGCCCTGCCAGCCCAGCGTGAGCAGCCGAGGCAGGTGAGAGCTGCCAGGTGAATCCTTTTGTGGATTTAAACAGCCTCACAGCTCTCCAGGACACGGACAAGAGCCTCGGGTGAGAGTCAAGAGTCATGCAGATGGTTTTCTCTGCCCTGCAGCACCTCCTGTCCTTTCCCTGCCTCTCTCCCAGCCCTCTCTGAGCTGACTGCCTGGGGCTGATGGTTTCACTGCAGGCTGCTGCTCTCTGCTTTCCATTTCCACAGCAGGAATTTCACAGAACCACAGAATGACCAGGTTGGAAGAGACCTTCAAGATCACTGAGTCCAACCCAGCCCCAACACCTCAACTCAACCCTGGCACCCAGTGCCACATCCAGGCTTTGTTAAACACCCCCAGGGATGGGGACTCCACCACCTCCCTGGGCAGAACATTCCAGAACTTTATCACCCTTTCTGTAAAAATCCTTTTCCTGCTATCCAACCTGTATTTCCCTTGGGGCAGCTTGAGGCTGTGTGCTCTGGTTGTGTCAGTGCCTGGAGACAGAGCCCAGCCCCAGCTGAGCACAGGCACCTTTCAGGAGCTGCAGGGTGATGGGGGCAGCCCTGAGTCTCCTYTTCTCCAGGCTGAGCMCCCCCAGCTCCCTCAGGGGTTCCTYWCAGGGTTTGTGTTCCMAGCCCCTCTCCAGCCTCGTTKTCTCCTCTGGATGCTCTCAARCATCTCAACMTCCTTCCCAAACWGRGGGGCCAGAACTGGACACAGGAATTTTGTCTCCTTTGCCTGCCCCAGACCTCTCCATCCTGCCCAGGAGCGAGGGGCTGGCGTGGCTGGTGCTGGGGACAGCTCTGAGCCTGGGTATAGTTCTGAGCACCCTTCCCAGGCAAGGCATTGCCATGCCAATAAAAATCCAGCAAAAGAAGCAGGACTGAAGGCACTTTCTCTTCTCCAATCCCTGTCGACGGTTGGTCACAAGGTTTTCGGGGTGAAGGAAGAGACGAGATGGGCTCCATGATCAGAAGGCTTGATTTATTATGTTATGATATATATATATATACTACATTATAACTATACTAAAAGAAAAAGAAAAGGAGAGTTTCTAGAAGCTGCTAACTACTTAAGAATAGAATAGAAAGAATGAWWAMMAAMCYYGCTCTCTCGGGCTCTGTCCGAGAGAGTTCTCAGCCCTGGATTGGCCATCWCCTCCAAACACTCAATCTGGGCCAATCCAGAACTGACTTGCTGCATTCCACAGAAGCAGATAACACATTGTTTACATCTTGTTGCTGAACTTCTCAGCTCCAGCAGGAAAAATCCTAAGACAGGATTTTTCATAAAGAAATGTCTGTGACAAATCCCCACCTGACCTCTCCCTTCCTGGGGAGGGTCTGAGGGCAGCAAGGAGCCACCATCATTGAAATCATGATCTTCTCCCCCATGGTTTCTGTGGTTCAGTGCTGTAGCAGCACCACTGTGGCTCCCGTTGGGGAATTCTGGGTCAGAACCTACGGAATGTGGAGCTGCTGAAAACAGAAATTCYTGGAAGCTGCCCCTTTCTTCAAAATATTTAGAATTTTTGTCAAAAAAAGGCTGACAACACCCAAACTGACTCTCTTGGACTGGCTTCTCATGCTCTGCAGTTTTCAGCCAACATTTTTCAGTGGGTTTTGGCAGAAAATCTTTGGGTTTTGACAGTTGTTCTTTTCTCAATGACAAGCTGACATCTTCCACTACATTTTTCTTTTTTTTTTTTAGAATATCTGAGTTTTGGTTGTTGTAATTTGACTCAAAAAGAAAAGAAACTGATTTTCACAAACTCTCCAGTAATAAAAGTGAAATTATCAGTGGTCAGGATGATCTGATGTGATGGGAGCTCCTGGGAGATCTCAGGAAGGAGAATGGGGGACAGAGTGTGACCTTCCCATTCTCCACAGCCAGGAGCACCAGATTTACTCGTGGCATTTCAAACTCTTGTGCCACCATTGCCTTCTGCCTCCAGGGCTGCAAATTCATTCACTCCTGCCAAGGCCTGGAAAGAAGTGAGCAGCTCACTCAGAGATCTCAGTTTSTGCCCCAGCTTTGGGGTCTCCTCTGGTCCAGAGCATCACTGAGCTTCTCCTCACACTGACCATAAATTGAGAAGGTATCAGACATCACCTGATAAAAACAGACTTATTCCCCCAGARCACTCCTGGGAAAAGCCCTAAATGCCTGTGGGAACTCAGGCCACACAGGGAATATTTCTCTGTCTGCTCTGGGGTACCCTGACCCCCAGGGGAGCTCTGACTTTGATCCTCATTCATGGAGAAAGTTTCCTAAGCTCCAGAACAGACTGGAATCCACAAAAGTGTGAAATAAATTGTAGAGTAGTGTGGGTGTATCACTTGGTGAGAAATTGAGGTTTTGGGATTTTTAGTATGTTGTGGATGGAAGCAAGATGGAGGGCACAGGGTGTTTTCCTGGGTTTCTTCTTCATGATTCTTCTTCCTTCTTCTTCATGGGTTTGGGTGGCATTTTGTAATTGGGCAGAAAAGTCCTCATTGGGGCTCTTTGGGATCAGTTATTGGGTTAAAAGAGAAATAATCTAGGAGTCAGTTCTTAATTGGACAGTGTAGTCTTAAAAGACCTTGTACCAAGAGACTGTTGGCCATGTTGTGCCTTCTAATGAAAAGCTGCTGAGCTCACAGCAGTGAGACTGTTTGACTGATCAGAAATAATGAACACCTGAGTCCCACCATGAACTACTGTCTCAAGTGCCTTCAATCCAGACCCAGAGAAGCCCACAGCTGGGACCCCAGCCTGACTCATCCTCCCAGTTCAGGTTTTGGGACTTTTAGTATGTTGTGGATGGAAGCAAGATGGAGGGCACAGGGAGTCATCCTGGGTTTCTTCTTCCTCCTTCTTCATGGGTTTGGGTGGCATTTTGTGATTGGGCAGAAAAGTCTGCATTAGGGCTCTTAGGGATCAGTTATTGGGTTAAAAGGGAAAATAATCCAGGTGTCTGCTCTTAATTGGACAGTTTAATCTTAAAAGACCTTGTAACCAGAGATTGTTGGCCATTTTGTGCCTTCTAATGAAAAGCTGCTGAGCTCACAGCAGTGAGACTGTTTGACTGATCAGAAATAATAAACACCTGAGTCCCAACATGAACTACTGTAGATACAGAGAAACCCACAACTGGTACCCCCCCAATGCCCCTTCTCTGGACACATTAAAGTACCCAGCTTGTCCCTGTCACCTGCCAGGCCTCCACATTCCCTGAGCTCCAGCTCCTGCCATCCTCAGCAGAGGGAGGAGGATGAGCCCAGCTGGGAGGGCCTTGATGTCACCCTGTGAATCATCAGCATTAATGTGGCCCTGACATGGCTCTTTACAATTTACTGCATGTGATGGACTCGGGGAACGTCGTTGTTTTAATTACAGCCAGGCAAGATTGGTTATGCAAGGCAATAAATCACTTGGCTGCACTGATTAAACAGGAGTAATATTTTGAATAAGTGACTGTCTCAGGAACGATCATCACAGTATTACATTATCATTCTCCCCTGCATGTATATTGCAAACAAAATTAAATGGAGATGTCAAGTTGCACAGAGACTAGACACTAATTAATGGAAATGCTGTGAGGCCTTTTCCCCTTTCTCCAAAGGTGAGACTCTGGAGCAATGACCACTACAAGTGGCTTTTTCCACCTGTTCTCTGGATTTAACACTCACCTGCCAGTGAGGCCAGCAGCTCCTGGGCAGCACCTGCAAAACAAGTGGGCAGATGGAGGGAGGATTGGAGGAGATGCTCACATCAGGCAGAAAAGAGAGAGATGTCCTCAGAGCAGATGAATGTTCTGCCAGGGAAGGGGAGTGCTCTCCATGGCTGGGAGAGGAGCCCAGCCCAACCCCAAAGCTTGGCTTTGGTCCCCCAGACAAGGGCCACATCCTCACAGACACTGTGTGTGATGAACCACATTCTAAACGAGGTGAGAGACACGATCCAGTGATCCTCCCCAGTCCTGAGCTCTGAAATGATGAATTGTGCCAGACATTCCAGGCGAGCGTTATTTATTTGATCTGATTTTTACGGAGAATTAATTTTTCTGAAAGTACCTACTGGTACCTTGAAGAAACATTGGCATGTTCATTAGATTTATAGCTTCTTCCTGGCTAATGACTAATACATGAAGAGCCTGAGCCTGGTCCCTGCAAGGCAGGCAGAGTCTCGTGGGAGGGATACACCAAGTGAGAGAAAAGCCTGTGTTAGACTGACTTCTCTCAAAATAACTGTAATGGTGTGTCTTAGCTGGTTGCCAGAAGAGAGACAAGAGAATATCATCAAGGTGAAATACTTTCTGAGCATCTTTCATGCTGCAGAGCCTCAGCCAGGTGCAGGAAAGCTTCCAGCTGACCCGAGGTTAAATCTCACATCAAACAGCGAGCTCATCAGCCTGCTCCTGCTCCTCCAAAGGAGCTGCAACAAGCTGTGGGGCTGGCCTGACTCCAGCAGCTTGGCAGCTCCGACCTGCCCCCTTGGCAGCCCTGCCGTGCCCCCAGAGCTGGCAGTGTCCTGCCCTCCTGGACCATGGTGTGTCCTGGCAGGGCTGAGCCACCAGTGGCGGCTCCTCCAGACTCACATCCCGTCACCACCTGCACTAAATTGATTTTTTAGCACCAGGCAGATGGGTGTTAAAAGTTAGGAGTGCAATTTAGGGGGTTTGCAGCAGCCTGGAATGGTTCCTTTATCTATTTTTTATTGCTCCAGCTTTTTGAGTCCCAGCTGACACATGCAGTAGTCAGGGCTGTTATCAGTTCCTGCTGCCTGCTGATGATTCCCATACCCCAAACCTTCATGGGGGATTTAGGAACACATGAGGGGTCTGCTCTGCCTTGCCTCACCTCTGTKATCCTCAGTGTCATCAACATCCACAGGCACAAATCTCCCAGCATCTCCCTGAGCAGCCCAGGGATCTCCCTGCTGTCCCCATCTCTGCTGCCAGAGCCAGACCCCAGACACTGCACATTCCTCCTGCTGCAAGAGTGGGGTTTGGTTTGCACTGAGGGAGCCCTGGCTGAGCTGGGGCAGACCGCTTCTGCTTGGCATCAAATGGCATCATCAATGAAAAGAGAATTTTGACTTATAATTTGCCCAGAAATTGCTCTCTGCAATGACTGATGCCCCATGGACTACCAGCAACAGAGCTGAGCTGCTCCTGCAGAGCAGGGCAGCAGTGCCAAACTGCAGGTGAAAAACACTTCTCCTGCATCACAGGGATTAAAATATGGTGAATTTTTAACGTAATTCCAGTGTCATTCATGCTGACTTCAGACCATGTCTCATTTTCCTTGCAGCAGCATTCAGACAGATCTCCAGTGTGCTACACACTGAGATTTTAGCATTCATTTCCATCCATTTCTCTTTCTTTTCTTTTGCCTTGTGGGGCTCAGAAAGGGTCAGGAATGTCTGTTCTGTGTCACAGGCTGCATTGCACACCACCACAGCTGCTCCACCAGTGCAAACTCCTGGATTCCATTTCCCTGGGAAATGTGTCCAGGGGTCAGGCTGGGGCTGCTGCAGCACTGGGGGGTCACTGGGGGACTCTTGCACCATATTCTGTGCYCAAATTTAGTCCCTGCCTGCGTGGTGCTGCCACAAGGTCACCCAGGGAGGGACATCCTCAGTGAGGAGCCTGACACGCTGTGCTGACCTGGGGAACAGGCAGGTTAAACATCTGGTGTTGGTCAGATCCATCGGGGTGCTGGAGGACACAGGGGGGCAGAGGGGAGGGTTAAACCAGGCTGACAGCCAGCCCTGGCTCTGCATTTCTTCCTGGCAGAAGATGCAGCAGCTTTAAAACCCAAAGTGGGACATGAAATAATTCCCAGAGCACCCAGCAGTGCAGGGAGACCTCTTGGAAGGACAGAGGAAAGGAGGCCATTCATAAAATGAGCACTCAGAGCCCTCAGCAGGCAGGCAGGGACCCAGGCAGGGGGACACAGGGACAGTGTCCCCACATTGCTGCAGCCAGACATGGCACTGGACCTGATGCCTCAGGATTTCAGCTTTTCTATTTTTCATCTATTTGTAATCCTGCAGTTCTTTAGTGTAGAACTCCAAACTCCACACACAGTGTGAGCTGCTGCTTCCCCAGTTTGGGCAGACACAACAATTCCTCTCCAGGCCTGGCAATCAAGGACACCTCACTGCCTCAGGGCCTGAGAGATGGAAACAGAAGTGAGTTGGGGCAGCAAACTTGGGGTCAATGACTTCATTAGCTGAAGCTGTAATTGGAAGATGAACCCCCAATATGCAAATGGACCAAACTTATAAAAGTGTGAAAACCTGTGACCCATTGTCCATTTTGGGTGCAGCCCCTGGGGAACTTTTTCTGCCCAAAATGTCTCTGAAGGCCCTTCAATAAATAGAACTGCTTTTTATTCTCTTAATTTTGTCTGGCCTCTGTTTTCAGGTAGTCCCAGAAAGGCATCAAACCTGCTGAAGCTCTGCCCTGCAGAGACCACCCCAGCAGCCCTTCCCAGGATTTGCTCCTCCATTCCTTTGGTCCTGTCCCCTCTCTGGCAGGACTTGCCCTACAGACCCTCATTCTCACCTTAATTGGATTTTAGGGCTTATATCCAATTATGGGAGGGAGATCAGACCTGTGTACCCCCCTTCCTCCTTCCCCTCCTTTCTCTCCATCTCCAGGCTCAGCTCTGCAGGGGTTAAAACAGAGATATTGCCTTTCTGCTCAGTGAACCAAGTGATAGGATTGCAGTTAATGGTAATTTGAACATGTTTGGTCAACTAGAAATACATAACTAGATTGAAACATGAAAATGCCCTACGAATTTATACAASTGATGCATTTGAATGCGCTCAGCTGTTAACTTCATTGCAAGAAGGATGAGAGAAATAATTTGCAACAACCCACACGTTTTTTATTGAACCTTTGCAAATAGGAATAATGTATCAAACATATCTCTGTGTCTGCCTCACACCTACAGACAGCAGCACTGCTCAGGTATGAGTCAGCTGCAGTGCCTGGGATCTGATGGCAGAGGTTTGCAGATACAAAAGATTTGTCTCTCATCTGACCTTGTTCCTTTGATAGCCAGAGCTCTCCCAGCAGTTGTGGGCACACAGACAGCCTCTGCTTCCCCTCCCTCCTGCCTAAGCCAGGCACCTCACTCTCAAGTTTAACTTTGAGCTGCTCAGTGACCACCAGGCCACCCTGCTCTGCCATTCTGTCGCTCAGAGAAGGCTCTGCCAGTGTCACGACCCCCTGAAGAACAAAGGAGCTCAAACCTCCTCCCCACYTGTACCTGCCAGCAATCCCAGCTGGATACGCTCCCTTTTTTCCTGAGAAATGCATCAAAGAAATGTGAGCCATGGCTGCCTATTCCTCAGCCTCCAAGGAAGGAGGTGGGAGTAGCTCTAGCTGGGATCCCACATGGAAATTCATCCCTGTGCAGAGCTGGAGGCACTGGCTGGGATGTTTCTGCCAGGAGCTGCTCCTGGAATGGTTTTTCAGACCTCCCATCCCATCCCAATCTCTTGTTCCCTGCTGGGTCTTTTCCCTGCCTGTTGCCACATGTCCTGGAAGGGACATGGAGCCTTGGATTGTCCATCAGAGCAGCCCTCACCAGTGGGTCCAAGAAGGAAAGGGAGRATGGAGCTGGGGCATGTGGTGGGGCTGGGGCTCAGCACCCCCCTTGCTCATCAGCTTGAGAGGCTGCAGCTCAATGAGTTGACAATAAATCCTCCAGCCTTCCATATTCAACTTCACCATTTTCTCCTCTCATCTTGTTAGAGGGTGTAATTCATGTTGTGTGTGTCCATTTACCAGCCATTATATCCTAAATGAAAGAAGAAATGAAACATATTCTCTATTTAAAGCTTCCAAAATAGGCCTGATTAATATGTCCAATTGATTGTTCAGCTGTTCTACTTGCTAATCTGCAAAAACTAATTAGACAAGTGGGAAACCAAAATACTGGGTCGTTTCCATTGTGTGCTAATGAATGTTCTTCGGTTTAGCAAATGTTTTGTTTCTACCATGGAAAAAGAATAACACTGGAGATGGATCTGGCTGCCATAGTGGGAAAGCTGCACCACCAGTCAGATCCATAATTGATATGTCTGACTAGGCTGGCCTACAAAAAAATAGATATTGCCTCTCTAGGAAGCCTGTGTTTGGGGCCAGACTGCAGACAAGATTTCTGGGTTAAATCTATTAAAAAAATATGGCTCTTTAATCAGATTGCCAGGCTCACAGCCCTTYCTGCCCTCTCACATCCTCACCCCAGCTAACAAACCCTTTTTGCCCCAAAGATGCCCTTCTGAAGGAGTCCTAGAGGGACTTCAGGTATTCTGGAAAGATCCTCTCCTTTCCTCTAGAATTCTCTCAAAGAYTGCTGCTTTCAATTCCCCATGTGCAATTTGCTGCTGAATAAGTGAATTTGCTCTTGGTGTTGCAATTTGGAGTGTCTGCACATTGCATCCTTAATTGTTCCAATTACTAACGAGGCTGCTGGGAGCCATGTGAGCTCAGGTTCTTTGCTACCTTAAAATGGGCGCCTAAAAGCAGGGACACTAAAAATGGATAATTCAGGTCAGAATGAGAAGCAGAGAAAGGATGTGGGGAGGAATCTGTCTGCAACCCAGCAGCCAGGAGAAGCCAGGAGCTCATCTCCAAGTTTCAGCAAGCCGAGGAGAGCTAGTTGAGATGCAAATGTATGCACTTTGTAAATAACCCTTTTACTGCAGGTTAAAAGGCAGTTTCTGGGATTACATACGGAGGAGAGACAATTAGAGCAACTCCCAGCCTGTGGCTCGCCTCAGATCAGCATGTGTGGCTCAGCCGAGCAGAGTAAAGAGCCCTGATCAGCTTGATCCTCTCCTGTTTGATCTGGAACTTACACAATGAATATCTAATGCCTGCCTGCTCAGTACCCAGCACTCCTTAAACTGAATAACTGATTCCATTAAGAGGGCATTAGCTCTGTACGCTCATAATTAATCTCCTCGAGAGAGCTAATAGTTCAAAAGACTCGCACGGAGTAAGGACGTTTTACATGGCACAGCTCGTTTTTCCCTAATTGATTAATTTAAAGCCATCTCTAGAGCCACGTTCTGTGGCACAGAACCTCTTGTTCTTTGCCCACTGCCAGGCMAGGGAAGGCCCTGGCACAGCTGGCAGCCTGCAGGTCCCATCTCCCTGGGGCTGGGTGTGGTGGTGTTYGCAGGGGTCCCAGGACCAGGGAAGAGAGGAGGATCTGACTCCRTGTTTCAGAAGGCTTGATTTATTATTTTATGATATATATATATTATATTAAAACTATACTAAAAGAATAGAAGAAAGGATTTCATCTGAAGGCTAGTGTCGTAGACATCTTTCATGGAAAATCCTTTCCTTAGGATTTTTCCTCCTGAGAAGCTGAGAGGCCTCAGGAACAAAATTTAAACATTGATTATCTGCTGCTGTGGAATGCAACAGGTGGATCTGTGATTGGCTCATGTTAGTTGTTTGTAATTAATGGCCAATCACAGTCAGCTGGCTCAGACTCTGTCCAAGACAGAAGCTTTTGTTATCATTCTTTCCTATTCTATTCTTTGTCAGCCTTCTGATGAAAACCTTTCTTCTATTCTTTTAGTATGGTTTTAATGTAATATATATCATAAAATAATAAATCAAGCCTTCTGAAACATGGAGTCAGATCCTCGTCTCTTCCCTCAACCTGACACCCCTGTGAACACTGTCACAGACTAGCAAGCAAGAAGAAAGGAATGAATAACAAAATCCTGTGTCTGACCAGAGAGAGACACATTTGGACTGTGATTGGCTATTAATTAGAAACAACCACATTAGCCCAATCACAGATGCACCTGTTGCATTCCACAGCAGCAGATAATCAATGTTTACATTTTGTTCCTGAGGCCTCTCGGCTTCTCAGGAGAAAAAATCCTAAGGAAAGGATTTTTCAGAAAATTTCATGGCTACAGCTGGGGATTGCCAGGGACACTGCAGGGATGCTGCTGGGATGCTGCAGGGATTCAGGCTGCCCAGGCTGGTGCTGCCTTCATGTTCTGCTCTGTTTTGGGTCAGGGAACCCAGCCCTGCCTCAGTTTGGTCATTTGCCAGCTGTGTGAGGAGTGAAGCACATCAGGCAGGGGMTTTTCCAGGTTTTGATCCCAATATGCTTCACTGGATCAGTAAATAGAAAGYGTGCTCAGGGAAAAATGGCCTTTTAGAACTGGCAAAATGCTGTGGCTGCTGCTGAGAAACTGCCCAGTGTGTGTGGTGCAGCAGGCATGACACACAACCAACCACAAGAACCATCAGCTAAACTGAAAACCAGAGTGTTTGCAGCTGGAACCAAACATTCCTGCAGCCTTCAGGAGGGGTCATGGCACTGGGTGTTGCCATCAGGTTATTTGATGAACTTCTTATAATCTGAATTAAGCAGGGAGTTGTTCTTCCAAATAGTGCAGCCAGAGAAAAGATGAAAACAACAAACCCAGGCCTTGAGACAAGCCTTTGATGCTCAGGAGATGCTGACAAGGTGTTGTGGCAGGATCTGCTGGATCCTGAGGGGATCAGACACTGCAAAACAGCCCCAAAASAGGCTGGCTAAAAGCATCAGCTGCACTGGCTATTGGACCCAGTGGGAATGGTGATGGAGTGCCCTTCACAAGACCCTGTGGACTTGCAGGGTGGCCAAACTCCTGCTGCAACTGCCCAACCTCCCCTGCACCTGCTCCAATTCCTGCCACCTCTCCCAAGGTTTTACATACAGGTTTACCAAGGTTTTACATACAGGTTTACCAAGGTTTTACACACAGGGCACTCAAAAAAAAGTCTGAGCATGGTGGAGAAGAGGGATTTGCCCTGGGAGGCACAGGGGCTGCCTGGCTGCAGGGCTGGTGCTATTTATGCCTTGTTGGCTGTCACATCTCTGGCAGAGCTCCATGTGCTGGTGTCAGAGCTGGGGTTTAGTTCCAAGCTGAAGCTGTTTTCCCTGTGTGCCCTGCTCTGAGGCCCATGCAATCCCCAATGGGGCTGTTCCCACCCCAGGCAGGACTGGCATTGTTGTTGCCATCAGCCCTGTCTGTGTGCCAAGCCCKGTGGGAAAATCTCCATCACACCTGAAATGGTCCCACAGGAACAGGAGCACCAACATCACAGAAAGGCACAGGTACAGGAAAACTCCTTTCTCATAAATAAGAAGTGTTTCATTTGAAACCAAATCACTCATTTTTCTCAAAACCAGGTACCAGCTGACCACCCCAAATTTCCACTAGTACCCAAAGAAAAGACAGTCTCCAAAAGCTGCTGCAAATGCTACATAATGATCTCCTGTTATTTAATTCTCTGAGAGCTTTGATAGCTTTCCATAAGTCAAGGTTTATTTGCCTTCCCTTGAATGTCACGCATAATTCTTGTGGAAATGTTTATTTGCCTAATGCAACTTTTAGTGTCCAGGTTATTTATTCCTTCCATTTGTCAGCTAAAAGAAAGCCCCCCTTAGCCTCCAGCCTGATTACTTACAGTAATGCCRTGGCTCAGGCTCTTTCATCTTCTCACTGTGACTGAAATGCATTTACAGCTGAATGGATTATCACCAAAAAAATCTAATTTTAAAAAGTATACTACATTTTAATACACTTTGCATTGCACATAAGTAATCTGGGAGTTAAAAGCTAATCAGAAACTTCTCTTTTGTTAACTGCGAGGATTAACCAATAAAGGGGACGTTGTGTGGGGAATTTCAGAATGAGGAAACTGCTGGGTTTTCTTCTTGTTATTTATGAGACAAGTCCCCACGAGGCCTCGCTCATCACATCTCCCTGTGGATGTGCAGGTGCACAGACCAGCGTGGCCCCACGTTCATCCAGGAGCCCAAAGCTGCTCCACAGCCCAATGTCTTTCCCAACACCTCAACATCCCAATATCCCAACATCCCAATATCCCAACATCATTCCCAACATCCCAACATTTCAACATCCCAACATCCCGACATCTTTCCCAATATCCCAACATCCCAACATTCTAACATCCCAACGTCTTTCCCAACATCTTCCCAAACATCTCAGCATCCCAATATCACAACATCCCAATATCCTAACATTCCAACATCCCAACATTCCAAAATCCCAACATCCCAACATTCCAAAATCCCAATATTCCAATATCCCAACATCTCAACATCCCCAAATCCCAACATCCCCAAATCCCAGCATTCCAGCGTCCCAAAATCCCAACATCCCAACATCCCAAAATCCCAACATCCCTAAATACCAACATCCCAACATTCCAACATCCCAACATCTTTCCCAACATCCCAGTATCTTTCCCAACATCCCAACATTCCAAAATCCCAATATCTCAACATCCCCAAATCCCAGCATCCCAGCGTCCCAAAATCCCAAAATCCCAACATCCCAACATCCCAACATCCCAACATCTTTCCCAACATCCCAATATCTTTCCCAACATCCCAACATCCCAACTTCCCTAAATACCAACATCCCAACATTCAAACATCCCACCATCTTTCCCAACATCCCAACATCCCGACCCAGCTGCCATTCCCAGGGCTGCCCCTGCCACCTCCTGGGGCTTTCCACCAGAAGTGCAAAGGCCATTTCCAGGTGGGAGCAGCTTGTCCCTCTCTCCTCCTCCTTCCCACAGCCCCA
This sequence comes from Sporophila hypoxantha, assembly GCA_002167245.1. Taxonomy (NCBI): domain Eukaryota; kingdom Metazoa; phylum Chordata; class Aves; order Passeriformes; family Thraupidae; genus Sporophila; species Sporophila hypoxantha. The sequence continues at coordinate 254,879 of NDFG01000083.1, forward strand.
GCCTGGTGGGTCCATCCCAGCCCGTGTTCTGCAGTGTTTTCCCATTCACAGAATCTCTGAGGCTGGAAGAGCTCTCCAAGACCATTGAGTCCAAGCTTTGACCAAACCCCACCTTGTCAAGCAGCCCAGAGCACTGAGTGCCACCTCCAGCTGTTCCTTGGACACCTCCAAGGACAGGGACTCCAAACCACCCTGAGCAGCCCCTTCCAGTGCCTCACCACCATTTCCATGAAAAAATTCCTCCTGATGTCCAACCTGAACATCCCCTGGAGCAGCTTGAGGCTGTTTCCTCACATCCTCTTGCTGGTTGCCTGGGAGGAGACTCAACCCCACCTGGCTACAACCTCTTGTCTAAGTCTGGAGGGTTAAACCCCTCACCAGAGGTGCCCTTGGGGCCCCACAGGCACTCCCTGTCCCTTGGGAACACACAGCCCACCCTGCCCAGGAGCCCKCTCACTCATCGGCCTCCAGAACACAGAGCTGGAAAGAAAAAAAATGAAAAATAATCCTGCTAGAAGAAATTACTGTATGTCAAAAATAATACTTTGCCCCCGGACTTTCTGCTCCCACTGAAAATGAATCATCTTCTGGCATTAAGCAGCCACAGCTTTGTTATTAACAATCAATACCATTACAATACACCTAAAACTTGACTAAATGCAATTATGGCACATCAAAGAATGTYACAGCTTAAGGGGCTTCAAAGACTTCTCAGCAAGGATCCTGAATTCCTGGCTTTGGCTCCCTGCACCCAGATGGAGGGAGAAGTCACCTTCATCAGTGGGCAGTAATGCTTGGTGATGCTCAGTGACAGCATCCAGGGGCACCAGGGGGATGGATGGGGTCACAGGAGCCAAAGAACCATCCCATGGTGTCTCATGGCCTGGGGAGATTATCATTTAGAGTGCAACACTGTGAAATTAACTCAGTGCAAAACAACAATTAGCATAACAAGACCTCCTGGGATTCATTAAAAAGGAGCCTGGCACAAGAAATTATGAAGTCTCACAGTGCTGGGCTGGTTGTGGCCTCACTGGACACAGAGAGGGTGATTTGGGATTGGGAATGATCTGTCTGTGGGATTGTTGTGATGTGCTGTTTGTGGTGCATTAAAAACTGCAACTTAGTGCTCAGYGTGAGGATGGATTGGGCTCTGCTCACAAGCTGTCACCTGTGCTGGGAGGTGTGAAAAAATTATGAGCTGCATTGTGTGGGAACTACAAGTAGTGCTTACTGCCAGGAATAAACACAGACATTTGAGCTGGGAAGTTGAAATTAAGTTGTACACAAAACGCAGATTTATTTGGTGGGTTTGCAGGAATTGGCAGCTTGTACAGTTTCACCCATGGAAATCAAGGCTYCTGCCCATCATTCATAAAAACAATCACATCTATTACCTGCCTTGCCTGCAGCTCCAGGTATTTGTACATCCAACCCTGTCTGCCCCTTCCTGAGCTGGATTTAAAAGCCCASAGGGCAGAGCCAGCACAGTGGTTCAGCAGCCACTGTGCCCTTCATTCCTTTTCTCTCCCAAGTAAGTGAACTCTGAACTCAGTTCGACCATCCATTTACAAAAATTTAGAAGTTATTTTAGAAAACAGAAGGATGTTGCTATTACACTTAGCATTTCTTAAATTAAACTTTATATGAAAATGTATGCTACTATAGAAGTATCATGATGGCTCTATTTTTGAAGGCTGAACATAAGAAATGAAGAAGTATTTGAAATGTATTTCATAACCATTGCCAGGTCTCTGGTGGCTTCCTCAGGTGAGTGGCTCATGCCACTGTTTCAATAGTCTCTCATATCAGGTTGGATTTTCTGGAATGGTTAGAATTCACCATGTTGTGCATTTTGTTCTGCAGCTTTGGTGTTTTGTTACAGCCCAAGTTCCTGGACATCCTCAATAAGAATGCCAGTGCAAAGGAGGAGTGAACCCAAACTGTGTGGGTTTAACATCCCTGAGCACTGYGAGCAGTGGGAGGTGTTGTGTGTCTGTGTGTCTGCTGGATCCCTGCACGGACAGACTCAGGGCTGCTGCCTCCAGGTGATGTCCTTGGAACACCTTCAGGCTGGCAGGTCCATCCTGCTCAGCACCCTCAGCATCCTGCTCAACCTCAGCCCCTCCAGCCCAGCCCAGGGAGCAGCTGGGCTCCTTCCTGCTTGTGAAAAATGCGTATTTTATGATTGGCTTTYCACAAATATTAAAATGAATATGATATATGTTATGTTAGAAAGTTCTGCTGTAATAAACCTAAATAAATATTAAATAACATAAATAATAAGCCTTTTAAATTTTTTTGGAAGTGAGGATCATTTCTCACAAAGCAAATCAGTCTGCAGGTCCATGTGTTCCCAAATAGCCACTCCAGTCCCTCTGGGTGCTGGGCCTCTGTGAAAAATGCCTATTTTATGATTGGCTTTTGGCAAATATTAAAATGATTATTATATGTGTTTTGTTAGAAAGTTATGCTGTATTAATTTTTTTAAGTAGTGTGTTAAATATAGTTTTAGGTTATAAGATAAGGTTAAAATAGAAACTGTGCTATGTAAGACACTTTTTTTCTAAAGAAAGGACTCACAGKGAGATACCAGTCACAGGACACCTAAATCTTTCAGGGAAAGAGAATTTATTGCCCCATTATCAGAAGAAACAAACTTCTTGAAAGAAGCTGATCCTCACCAGACAGAATCCTGTGTTTGAATGGAATTTATGCATCATGTATGAGGTGTATGAATATGCAACAGGCTGTTGCTTTTAAGGGTTAATCCTCTGTTAACATGGGTCCTTTTTTGGGATTATTTTGCCCAGAAAGAGGTATCCGGATGTCCATAACTCTTTGTTTCTATTGTCTCATATTGTCCTAATCCAAATTGTCCAAATTATTACTACTCTAATTATATTGCTATTTTTATAACCATTTTATTATCATTAAACTTTTAGCATTTTAAAAACAAGTAATTGGGGTTTTTCACACTGCTCAACCTCAGCCCCTCCAGCCCAGCCCWGGAGCAGCTGGGCTCCTTCCTCATCCTCCCCCTGCTGCTGCCCCATCACCTGCAGCACCAAGCAGAGCAGTTCATGTCCTGTTTGCTGTCTGTGCTCTTAATGCAACAGCACAGAGGGAGAGATGTTTCCTATTTTTAGCCTTGTAGGGAGTGTTTTCTTCTGGATGAGCTGTCACAGCACCTCCTGCTCACACCAGGCACACCTGGGCACACACAGAGGGAGAGGAGGGCTCAGCTGGGCCAATGAACCCTCTGGCAGTGAGGGGCCAGCTCACACCAGCTGCAGCTCGTGGCTGTGATGCCATTCCCACTGCTGGGAAGAGCTGTTTCTGCAGGGAAAGAAAAGACAGAAGCAAYWTCTGAAACCTCTGAAGACTGGCTGSTCTTTCTGCAGAAGCCTGCAATTCTCCCTTCCAGCTGCCTGCTTTTCCCCCGGAAGAACAGGAACATTTTTCACCTGAGCACTGKTTTTGCCATGTCCAGGCTGACTCTGAGAGTCTGTCACCCTCAGCAGAGCTGTGCCTGCAGCACCAGGACAGCTCTGTGCCTGCCCTGGGTCCTCTGCACTGGTGACATCCCAGCACTCTGCATGGGGAGACCAAAGCAGAGCCTTTGGTGTTGTCATCTTATTACAGAGGTTCCATCCTGTTGTCTCATTATTGCAAAAGTTTCACACCTTGCGTGTTTCTCGGTGGGCAGCTCCTCAGAGCACTGACTCTTTCTTCTTCACAAAGCAGCCAAGTGACTCCAGTTCCCTTCTCAACCTGACAGCAATCCCTGCCCACATCCATCCATCCATCCATCCATCCATCCATCCATCCATCCATCCATCCATCCATCCATCCATCCATCCATTCCATCCATCCATCCATCCATCCATCCATCCATCCATCCATCCATCCATCCATCCATCCATCCATCCATCCATCCATCCATCCATCCAATCCATCCATCCATCCATCCATCCATCCATCCATCCTGCTCCACCTCCATCCCTCCATCAGTCTTCTAGCACTTTTTTCTCTGTGCTTACAGCTGTGGCCTGTTCAAGTCAGGCCTGTTCCCAATCTTTGCTAATTGGCCCAGCTGCAACTCCTCAGGGGTAAGATGACTTTCTACACTGTCTTTATTTTTTATATTCTATCCCCCTACACTTTGGTACCACACCCCAGTGTCACTGCTCCTGTCACCCTGGGTGGGCATCGAACAACCCCCAGCAGCCTGGGGAAATGCAGAGGGAGCCCATGGGCACCTCAAGGCTCTGATCACAGAATCACTGGGTTGGAAGAGACCTTCAARAYCATCGAGTCTAAYCCAGTCCCAACCCCTCAACTMARCTCTGGCACCCAGTGCCACATCCAGGYGTTGTTAAACACACCCAGGGATGGTGACTCCACCACATCCCTGGTCCCTGAGAATTCCCAAAATTCCCCCAAATTCACAGAATTCACAGAATCATAGAGTCCCCAGGTTGGAAGAGACCTTCAAGATCATCAAGTCAACCCACCCCCAACACCTCAATTAAACCCTGGCACCCAGTGCCACATCCAGGCTTTGTTAAACACCCCCAGGGATGGGGACTCCACCACCTCCCTGGGCAGAACATTCCAGAACTTTCCTGGCAGTGCTGTGTTCCCCACTCAGGCTGGAGTGGCCAGCAGGCTCCTTGGGTGATGGCCATGGCAGCTTCTGGGAGCCTTGGGGGCTGCCTGGGCTTATGGACCTGATCCCTGGCAGAAAATTCAGATTTTTCCAGTCAGCTTCAGACCTGAGAGCAGTTATCTGGTGTGACTCAGCAGCACCAGCAGGGCTCTCCTTGCCTGCCTTACCCAAGCCTGTGATTATGAGCAGTGCAATGGTCCTTTGGAAGGACCTGCCCCTTCTAACTGACATTTAATTGCTCTTGCAGCTGGAGGAGGAAGGTCACAGCGCCGAGGGTTTCCAGGATCTCTTCCTTCTATTAATTCATTACTGTAGGTAGTGTCAGGAAAATTAATCCATAAACACCAGAGGTTTATGGCCAAAAAGGAGACAGAGGAGTCCTGGAACTTTATTCCAATCAAGGCAGAGGCCATGGGGCATTTCCCAAGGGATCTCTCAAATTTTTGGAGGACACAGCGTCCTTTTAATCTCAATTTCCCAGCTGCATTTCCCTTCTCTCTTTCCCCACTGGCTGAGGTACGTGAGAGGTTCAGACTTCCCAGAACACCTGATCCCAAAGATTTCCCCCTAATATATATATATCTATAAATAAAAAATATATATTTACAACCCTCCCTTTTAATTTTTAATTCCTATGGAATTTAGGATTTTCCCCATTGTTTCTTTCATCTTTCAATGTCCAATTTCATTTATCAGCAAACCTACAGTTTATTTGTAAAAGCAAATATCTTTTTCCATTCACCAATCAGTGGAATCCTTCCCATTGTTTCTTTTATCTCTCAGTGCTGGTTTTATCTCCCAGCAGACCCACAGCTGGTTTGGAAAGACAAATCCCTCATTCCTCTCAGTAGCAGGAATTTCAGAGTGCTCCAGAAAATCCCACTCAGGTCCCTGCACCAGAGCTGCCCATGCCCGAGGAGAWTCTGCTGGTAACTCACTTCACATTTGCATTCCCTGAAAATCTGGGAGTGAATCCAGCAAGGATGGGTCCAGAGGAGCATGGATGTCTCTTCTGCTTCTCACTGAAAGCACAGGGAGGAGAACTCACTTGTAAAAATCTCATTATTTTGATTTAAAATATTCCATTGCAGCTGGTCGGTCATAAAGGAATGTGTAGAATCATTTTGAAAATCAGAGTTGCTTTTTTTTCATGCCACAAACATGCAGGGAACACAATGTGAACGTYCTGGGTTTACTGTAATAGGGAAATTGCTGAAATCAATCAACCAGTGGGAAATAGGAGATCCAGGAGGGACCTGCAGGTTGCCTAATGGAAAGCATTAGTATTTTAAAAATAACTGTTAAAAAATGCACCAACTTCAGCATTAAAATTGCTCCTATTAACACACATCGTGCTGGCACATTTTAACATGGATTGTTTGCCTTGTGAAACCCTCCTGAGCCCAGAGCTTGCATTGCTGGGGGGTTTGCTGTGATTGGGATCAGGGAAGAGCCAGGGAGGGAAGTTTTTGGCATCCAGACACTTTGAAAACTGTTGTCTTTTTTGGGCTTATCTAAAAACAGAGGTCAGAAAGAATTAAAAGAATAAAAGAGAATATATTTATTGAGGGGCTTTCAGGTAAATTAAGGGCAGATGAAGCCTTCCCAAGGGGCTACACCCAAGATGGACAAATGGTCATGAGTTTTTCAGACAGATATAAATTTGGTTTATTTACATATCAGGGGTTAATTCTCCAATTACAGCTCCAGGTAATGAAGTCAGTTTGCTACCTCCAATTAATTTTTGTTTATACTTTTAGAGTCCTGAGGCTCTAGAGCATCCTTGGATCTCAGGCCTGGAGGAATTGTTTTGTCTGACCAAAATGTGAAGACAGTAGCTAACACTCTATATTGGGTTTARAGCCATACTCTAAAGCAGTAGAGTATATCTATATTTACATATATTTTATATTTATATATAAAATATATATATTTTATATAAATTTATATTATATATAAAATATTATAAAATAGAGTATTTTATATATATGTGATATATATAAAATATATATTTATATGTATATATAAAGATATATTTTTATATCAAAAAATAGAAAAATAAATAAAAATATTATATATATATTATATATATATAATATATATAAATATCTTTTATATCAATATATTTTATATTGAATATATCAATATCAATATATTTTATATTGAAAAATAGAAAAGCTAAAATCCTAAGGCATCAAAACCACAAGATAGAGCAGGGCTCTGGGAGCCAGCTGCCCAAAGAAGAACMTGGCCACAAACGTTGTCCCCTGCTGTCCCCAGGTCACCCAGGTGGGACGAGCCAGCTCACCCCCGCCTCAGCTATTTTAAAGCACAGACCTGCAAACAAGGGGAAGGAGGAATTTGCAGAGGGGCTAGTGTGTAATTAAACTTTAAACATTCAAAACTAAAATTATATCTTCCTTTATTGAAAAGAGGCATTTAAGAGCTCACAGTCCTGGAAGCATTGCAAGGCTAATGGCAGCCACTCATTAGAGCAGACAAAGGAAGCGCGGGCTCTAATTTGTCTTCAGGCAACTGTCTTGGGCTTGAAGGCCGTGGGGATGGGGAGGAATGCTTCTGAAGTAATGAAAAAATTAAGGGGCTTCTAAAATTAAGCAAAATTATTTTATCTCTGATGCAGGAGGTTGATCTAAATATAAACAGAAAGAAAGAAAACTCTGTGCTACTTATATAAAGCTTTAGGGAAAAAAAAACTTATGAACTGCTCTTTCCACTGTTTTCTGATTTTTATTAAATAATTCTATCAAATAACTAAATTGATCAAAATTGTCTTTCACGGTTTTTATTAATTTGCCATTAGTATTTTATTTCAAACCTATATTTTCGACCATTTACCTGTTACCTAAACAGCCCAGTGAAATGGCATCACTTGGYAGTACCTTTTAATAACTCAGCCTTMCCAAGAACATTCAGGCTGTAGTTTTCCATTGATTCTAAAGGTAAGACAGAAGCCCACATCCTTATCCCACCTACCCTAACCCCCATCCATCTCCATCCATCCCATCCCATCCCATCCCATCCCATCCCATCCCATCCCATCCCATCCCATCCCAGTTATCATCTCAAAGCATTCACCTTTTAAAACTTAATGTTGGGCCTCAAGAGAGGCCATTGAAATCTAAGGATCATTTAATGGGATTTTGGATTACTGACACCCAACACGTTCAGAGTCTGCAAAATGCTTTATGGGAGGAGACCCCATCAGATGCTCCAGGARCATCTCACAGCCCAGAAGAAGAGCAGAACTCTTCAACACCTTCCCTGCTTGYTCCTGCCATTGCCAGCATGGAGTGSTGTGGGAATGTTCCTCACTCAGGGTCACCAAATGTGGAATTTTTCTTCACTTGGGGTCACCAAATGTGGTGKKKT
>NDFG01000083.1:263134-274813 GCA_002167245.1 Sporophila hypoxantha
TCACAGCCTCGACACAGGTGGCTGMCATTGGTCATCAAGTAAAAACAATTTCACATGCTGGGTAAACAATTCTCCAAATCACATTCCAGAGCAGCAAAACATGGAGAAGCTGAAACTTCCCAGCTTCTCAGGACAAAAGATCCTAATGRAAGGATTTTTCATAAAATATGTCTGTGACAGAGTGGCAGCGAGCTTCCTCCTCCCCTCCCTGAGCATCCCCCTCCCCGGGCTGTGGGACCCCTGTCTGTGCCCTGTCTGTCACCAGGAGACAGAATTTACTCTGCACCCCCCGAGGAATGAAGCAATCTTCAGGGCTGGAATGGTCTTTATGGATTTTCCYTTTCCTTTGGCGAAGATTACCCGCTCGGTGTCCAGGAGCTGCGCACAAAAGCCTTAACAACGCCTATTGTTGGGGAGAAAAACATCCCCCATAGGCTTCATCCGAGCCCTTTGAAACCCTGATTGTGCTCCAGCACAATGAGAGAACATGATGATGAGAGACTCCGGGGAGGAATCCAGGTGAGCTTTGCATCARGATGGAAATAAAGGATTATTTGCCTGACAAAGCAGCAAGCTGCTCTCTCTCTKCGGGCACTTTCCAGGGTGCAAATACCCAGGTCCAGAAGCAATTTCTCCTCCAGCCAGTTCCCTTTCACTGGAGGTATTGGTTCGGCCAGGACAAAGAGAGCCAATACAGAAATATGTCTGAAATCACCAAACCTTGGCTTTTGGGGCTCTGGGAAACACCTTGGCTGGAATTTCTGTCAATTGCTGTGAAGGATTTCCCTGTTTCAAATGCATCAATATCCAGCTGCCTCCTTTCAGTACAGCCTTTACACCCATCTCATTCTTTATTTAGTGACTTACTTCTCTACCCTCGATAATAGCACACTGCATTCCCATTAATGCCGAGTTAATTCCTCACTATTGGTATCCAGAGATTTAATGATCACTTACTTGCTTTAAAATAATTATTTTTATTGTCAATCACGCAAATGGATAACGAGAGACTCAGTGAATTGATTTCTGTAGCTCACAGGCTGGCTGTGAGATGATCACCTCCCCAGCACCTCCCTGTGAACTCAGCTGATCAGAAAATTTTCTTTTTCGAAAATTTTCTTTCTTTTMTTTTTTCGAGGCATTSRAGCTGGGCAAAACCCATGTCTGCCTYCTCTGCCTCAAAAACTTTTTGGTTTCTTTTAAAAATATCTGTGGTCTTGGTAAATGTGCCCACAAAAAGTGTGACAGATGAGTAATGCCACAGTTGACTCTCACAATTAAAAGACAAATATGTATAGAAGAGAAGTTTTATAGATTTATAGTTATGTTTTACCCCCTTGTGTTATTATCAGGGGTTCCACGGGTTTGGCACATTTGGGAGGGTCAGCTCATTACCATGGCAACAGCTGACCTCCAATCAAGGTTTAAGGAGGTAAACTCCACCACTGGGCAGGAAGGAGGAGTGGATGGACAGAACTTTGGGAGGGGCCAAAGGGTTAAAAGGTAAAACCTCCATGGTGTGGGTGAGCACAGGGTGGGGAAAATCATCTGCTCCTAGCACTGTAATATTTTCTCTATTCAGTCTTCTGTTGTATATTTTTGAAAAGGTTTTAAAAAACCTTTTACATTTTTTTGGAAGTGAGGATCGTTTCTCACAAATCAAATCAGTCTGCAGGTCCATGTGCTCCCAAATAGCCACTCCAGTCCCTCTGGGTGCTGGGGCCCTGTGAAAAATGCMTATTTTATGATTGGCTTTTGGCAAATATTAAAATGAATATTGTATGTGTTATGTTAGAAAGTTATGCTGTATTAATTTTTTTTAGTATTGTGTTAAATATAGTTTTAGATTATAACATAATGTTAAAATAGAAACTGTGCTATGTAAGATACTTTTTAAAKAAGGATTTGCACCRWGATAGCAGCTACAGGACACCTAAATCTGTCAGAGAAAGAGAATTTATTGCTCCCTTATCAGAAGAAAYGAACTTCTTCCCTCACTCAGCYCTGAAGATGCTCTCAGGATTCAGAGGAAGAAGYTGACACTGACCAGACAGAATCCTGTGTTTGAATGGAATTTATGCATCATGTATGAGCTGTATGAATATGCAACAGGTTATTGTTTTTAAGGGTTAATCCTCTGTTAATGTGGGKCCTTTTTCGGGCTTATTTTGSCCAGAAAAGGAACCCAGACTGTCCATAACTCTTTGTTTCTATTGTCTCATATTGTCCTAATCCAAATTGTCCAAATTATTACTACTCTAATTATATTGCTATTTTTATAACCATTTTATTATCATTAAACTTTTAACATTTTAAAAACAAATAACTGGCGTTTTTCACAGCCTCCAAGGCCAAAGTTTTCTGCAGTCAGACCACGGCAGGAACAAAGCAGCTGAAGCTGGAGCTTAATGAACACCCGGGCTCTGCGTGAGGATCATTCACYGAGTGCTCAGCTCAACCTGCGCTCTGGGAAATTAGCCACAGATTTCATTTTCTCAGGGAATGTCGATTCAAATCTTGTGCCTGTTTCTGAGAAACAGTTTCATCTCCCACAATGCCACTTAGAAGAAGCAGGAGAACATTATTCCTTGAAAGCAGATGACAGGTCTCTCTGTGTGGCTCATGTTAACAGCACGGGAGAGAGCTGCCCTGGGGATGCATCCCAGCCCTGTGGGGAGCTGCTAAACAGCTGCTGCCTGGGATTTGCATGCCTCATCCTGCCTTTCTTGCACCCCTCAGGCAGGGGCCAGGCCACCCCTCTGTGCCCTTCACCCGCTGTGCACTTCATCCCTCTGTGCCCTTCACCTGCTGTGGCCCCCTTCACCTGCTGTGCACTTCACCCCTCTGTGCCATTCACCCTCGTGCCCTTCAGCCTCTGTGCCCTTCACCCTTATGCCCTTACCCTTTTGTGCCCTTCATCCCTCCATGTACCTTCTACCCATCTGTGCCCTTCACCCATCTGTGTCCTTCACCCATCTGTGTCCTTCATCTTTCCATTGCCCTTTATCCATTAATGCACCTTTCACCCCACTGTGCCCTTCAACCTCTGTGCCCTTCACCCTTTGTGCCCTTCAGCCTCCATGCCCTTCATCCCTTTGTGCCCTTCATCCTTCCGTGCCCTTCACCCATCTGTGTCCTTCATCTTTCCATGTCCTTCACCCCACTGTGCCCTTCACCTTTGTGCCCTTCACCCTCCCTGCCCTTCATCCCTCCATGTCCTTCACTCCCCTGTGCCCTTCACCTCTCTGTGCCCTTCACCTCTCTGTCTCCTTCACCCATCTCTGTCCTTCATCTTTCCATGTCCTTCACCTCTTTGTGCCCTTCACCTCTTTGTGCCCTTCACCTCTCTGTGCCCTTCACCTCTCCATGCCCTTGAGAGGAACAGCAGATTTGTCTCTACAAACCAGCTGTGGGTCTGCTGGTAGATAAAACCAGCACTGGGAGATAAAAGAAACCATGGGAAGGATTCTGCTGATTGGTGAATGGAAGAAGATATTTGCCTTTACAAATAAACTTCAGGTTTGGTGGTAAATGAAACTGGACATTGAAAGATGAAAGAAACAATGGGAAAGAAAACCCATAAATTCCATAGGAATTAAAAATTCAAAGGGAGGGTTGTACATTAGAGGGGAATCTTTGGGATCAGGTGTTCTGGGAAGTGTGAACCTCTCAAGTACCTCAGAAATGGGGAAAGAGAGAAGGGAAATGCAGCTGGGAAATTGGGATAAAAAGGAGGCTGCATCCTCCAAAAACTGGAGAGATCCCAGAGGAATGCCCCATGGCCTCTGCCTTGATTGGAATAAAGTTCCAGGGCTCCTCTGTCTCATTTTTGGATGTAAACCACTGGTGTTTGTGGAGTAATTTTCCTAACACCCTTCACCCTCCATGCCCTTCACCCTGAAAGGAATGAGAGTTTTATCTTTACAAACAAACCATGGGTAGATAAAAGCAGCACTGAGAGATAAAAGAAACAATGGGAAGGATTCCACTGATTGATGAACAGAATGAGARGGATTTGTCTCTACACATCTACTGTAAGTCTGCTGATAAATAAAACTGGATACTGAGAGATGAAAAAAACAATGAGAAGAACCATAAATTCCATAGGAATTCCAGTGATTGACAGAAGGAACAGAAAAAGGGGGGTATACATTAGAAGAGGGTCTGTATTAGGGGAAGTTTGTCTTTTTGGGGAAGTTTGTACCTCTGAAGTACCCCAGCCAGTGGGGAAAGAGACAGGGAAATGCAGCTGGGAAATTGGGATAAAAAGGAGGCTGCATCCTCTAACAACTTGAGAGACCCCAGGGAAATGCCCCATGGCCTCTGCCTTGATTGGAATAAAGTTCCAGGACTCCTCTGTCTCCTTTTTAGACACAAACCTCTGGTGTTTGTGGATTAATTTTCCTGAACAACCCCTCCATGCCCTGCAGCACCATCCCACACATCCCCRGCTCCTCTGCTAAACACTTCCAACCTGTTCCAACCCCAGCACCCTTCAACCCCCCCTCTTTAACAAGAGAGATTTCTCTGCAGGAAGCCTGGCAGCCCCTTCATCCCAGCCCCAAAAGGGTGAGGAATCACTGACCCTGAGAGTAAAATGTTTAAAATCATTAGTGACTGCTCTGGTGGCAGCCAATTACACGCAAATTTCTGCTCGGTGATTAATTTAATCTCAGAAAATGCCTCCACTGCTCACTTTGGGGGAGCTGATGAAATAAGAGAATTAGGTTCTTTWCTGAGTTACGTTCTTGAAAAGCAAATTTTTGGCTCAAAATGAARGTTTAATTTAATTACAAGATTAAACTCTCTTGTACTGGAAGATGCAGGGCTTCCTTTAAAGTGTCAGGAGAGCAGCCATGGCAGAGAAACAGCCCCGTGGCTCCTGGGCTGCCAGTCCCAGAACCTAGCCCACAATGGCAAGTGCCAAATAAAATGAAAACCTTGCTCCTGCTCTTTACTCATCAGCTGAATGTGACTGAACAAAGCAGTCAATTACCTGCTCCTTCAGAGAAATCTCTGTGGAGGAAAACTTTAATTTGCTGGATAAACTACACCTTGCATATTGCTGATCTTTTAAATACTGGTTTGGAGGTTCCTTCGGTATTTCTGAGGATGGAGAGCACACCTCAACACAGAGCCCTGGCAGAAATTGGGTGAGGACACCAGAATCAGGTCATGGGTTCCTGTCACTCGTGTCCTCTGTGGCTGCTTAGATATTTGAATTTCTTTAAGCCACCCAGGCTCCTCCTTTTCACATCAACCAGCCAGATAATGTGATGGATTTCACTGCTCCACAGGCCAAGCAAGCTCTGCTCCTTCCCAAAATGCCTCAGAGCTACATAAAACCATCATGAAAAAAGGTAAAAAACAGTCACAAACAGTTATTTATCGACTTACAGTTTAAGAAAATGTTGTTTCCTCTCACTACCAGAATAGTATGAGATGCAGGCTCTAATGCTATTGCTCCCACTCTTCAATCAATAACTTCCACAATAACTCAGCCTCACTCRCCCCAGCCCACGTTTCCAGCCTCATTTCTCAGTGCTTTTGATGAGCCCTGGAGAATAAAAGGATGTGGAATTACAGCGACCATATTACACACAAGTGATGTGAAAAATGCCTCAGCCCCTGGCACCCAGYTGCTCCCACGGTCGATAAATTCAGCACTTCTGAATTTGAGGGTGAATTTCTGAGGGTGAATTTCTGAATCTGAATTTCTGAATCTGGTTTCTGCTTCTTGCCAGGGCCACCTCACACGTGGAAGGCACCATTTCCTTCCTCAGAGCAGGTGTGTGGTGGGAGGGGATGGCCAGGGGTGCCAGGAGAGCCCACCTGGCTGGGCTGGTGATGAGGGTCATCATCTCTGAATGCCAGCCATGCTCCTGATTTCCTTCTCTGTTCTGTTTTCAACCTCTTCACCATCATATTTTCTGAAAAATMCCCTTGCCYGRGATTCTTCTCCTGGGAAGCTGAGAAGCCTCAGAGAAAAAGGAAAACAATATTATCTCATTTGCTTCTCCTGTGTTGTGCTGCTTTGGAATGTGTTTGGACATTGTTTACCAACAGGTGGTTGTTTCATTGGCTTCATGTGAATTGTTTTGACTTAATGACCAATCATGGTCAAGCTGTGTTGGGACTCTGGAAGGAGTCACGAGTTTTCATTATTATCTTTTAGCCTTCTGTCTGAATCCTTTCTCTATTCTTTAGTATAGCATTCTTTTCTACAATATAAATCTTAAAATAATAAATTAACTTTCTAAGAACATGGAGTCAGATTCATCATTTCCTCCCTTCGATGGGGGTCTCAGAAAATACCACACTTCACATTACAGCAGGTCCTTGGCTCACTTTTACAGTTCTGCAGTGTCCCATCCCATCACACCCTCATTTAATTTGGTATTCTGAGGTGATCAGAGCTGGGATTCACTAATTCCTCAGATAACCAAGAGACTGGCAGGGAGAAATTCCCCTCCTGCTGCACCACTCATTTTTGGAGTTCTGTCAGGGAGCTCACCAGGGAAAATGTGGAAGCCTGTAATTATTAAGTTATTCCAATAATTTAGATTTTCTAAAACACTTAAYTCTGATTCTGGAAGATCTCAACCATCTCTCAGGCTCAGACCTCATTGTACCCTCTGACCAAAATCCATCATGACCTAAGCATCACTGCCCTGGATTTGGCTTAACAAAAGCTACATCCTCTCCTCTATGAATGTCATTAATTATGGRAAAAAATGCACCTCAGCTTGGGATAAAATAAATACGTGAATAAAAGACAGATCTAATAAACCTGGACAGAATTTATGATTTTTTCAGCCATCGCTTTGCCAGAGATAATGTTGCACAGTAAAGCTGATTTGCTGGATGAGAACCATATAATTTATCCTGTCAGGGAACATAAGAAATCTTGTCTATGAAGGGGATGACTGATGGGCTCATGGAAACTGGCAGGGAAGCAAATAAAATAATTTTGTCTGTTAAAAATATCTAATTATCATGTCCTTGTTTATGACAACGCACGCRGGTGAGGACTGTGTCAATACCTATAACAGAGATTTCTGCTTTATGCTGAAACTTTCTTTTCATTTCAAACTTTGAGCATTTCTAAAGCTAATAATTACAGCTGTTAGCTCTTTGCACTGATGTAAGAGCTTATCCCCAAGAAAAAGCTCTGATACCTGAGCTGACACCACTTCCCTCTGCCAGGTCTGCTGGGAATTTTCTGTCCTGTGAAAAGCACCAAGTTCAGGTTTCAGCTTGGAACCAATCAAACCCCATGAAACATTTTCCCCCTGGGGGGGGGGGGGGGCTTTGGGGCCCTGGGGGGGTTGGTTTCTTTTGGTTTTTTTTCCCACAGGGGACAAGACACGGGGTTTGGGGGTGTTTGGCCATTCCCATCCCACTCTCAGCAGCTCCCCAAAGGCTTTGCCATTTTGGCTGCTGTCTGCTCCCCTGGTGGGAGCCACAAGCACGCCAGGAATCCAAGGTCACTGGGAGGGTGAGGATGTGACTTCTGCCAGGCCACAGTGTCCCTGAGCTCCAGGGGTGTCCCTGCTCCCCCTCCAGGCTGTGCCAGAAGAGCTGTGAGCCAGAGGGAGAGCAGAAGGAAACTGAAACAGAGAGGTGGAAAAAAGGAGACCTGATGAGAAGAGCTGTAAAAATCAGGTTTTTTTGGAATTCTGTGAAGAGAAATAGAAAATATGTCTTAAAAGCCACTGGACTGAGAGCTGGAAAGGTCAGAGTTTGCTTTGCCTTGATGGAAGCTCTGATAATTGCTGTTTAACACGTGAAACATCCTGGGGCTGGGCTGGGTGGTTCTGTCACAGACAGACACGGGTGTTTGGGGCTGTTTGGCCATTCCCATCCCACTCTCAGCAGCTTCCCAAAGGCTTTGCCATTTTGGCTGCTGGTTCTGCTCCCCTGGTGGGAGCCACAGCACGGCCAGGAATTCCAAGGCCCCTTGGGAGGGTGAGGATGTGACCTTTGCCAAGGCCACAGTGTCCTGAGCTCCGTGTCCCTGAGCTCCAGGGCTGTCCCTGCCCTCCCGCCTCTCAGGCTGTGCCAGAAGAGCTGTGAGCCAGAGGGAGAGAAGGAAACTGAAACAAGAGGTGGAAAAAAGGAGACCTGATGAGAAGAGCTGTAAAAATCAGGTTTTTTTGAATTCTGTGAAGAGAAATAGAAAATATGTCTTAAAGCCACTGTATCTGAGAAGCTGGAAAGGTCAGAGGTTTGCCTTTGCCTTGATGGAAGCTCTGATAATTGCTGTTTAACAGGGTTCACTGGTGAGGAATGGTTTCAGTGGCAGGGCTCATTCCTCCCTGGGAAGTGCAGACCTGGCTTAATCACACCTTATTCTGCAAAAAATTCCACTTCACTGGAGCATGTGTGGAAGGGGCTTTGGTTTGAATGAGGATTGATGCCAGTCCTGCAGAGCAGGGCACCTAACCAGCCACAAACCAAGGCCTTTGTACCCAAACTGTGTCCAGCTGTGCTAAACAGCAGTGCCTGACCAGGCTGATTATTCTGCAATAATCYCAGGGAAAGGGCTGAGCTCCTCTGCCCAGCAGAGATTCACTGCCAGGGGGTGAAGCCTGCCTGAGGCTGCAGCCTGGTGTGGGGGCTAATTGCCATAATAATGTCTGATAATAATAATAAATAATAAATAATAAACAGGGACAACAGAACCTGTAAATAACATAACCTATAAATAATAAAAAATAATAAACAGGGACAACAGAACTTGTACAAAAGTGTGACAGCTCAGCAGGAGCCACCAGGGGGAGAATCTAGAATGTTCTCCTGCCTGGAGAAGGGGTGGTTGGATGGGTCCCCAATCTCTCTGAGCCCAGAACTCCTGGCTGGCCTGGCCTGGGGCTGCACTGGGACACCCTGGGCAGCTCTTTACAGCYCCCCCTCCCCATTGCAGGGTGCTGCTGGGGCTGGAGCTGAGTGGGACCACCCTGGGGGGAGCCAGGTCAGGCTGGGGGGCAGATGCTGATGCCTTGGAGTGGCTCYCTAGAACAGGGGATAGACAGAGTTGAGACAATAAAGTGGGTATTTATTAAATACAACCTTCAATAGATGGGTATTTATTCAACAGTGGGTATTTATTAAAGGCCTTTAATAGGTGGGCATTTATTCAACAATGGGTATTTATTAAAGTCCTTCAATAGATGGGTATTTATTCAATAGTGGGTATTTATTAAAGGCCTTCAATAGATGGGTATTTATTCAATAGTGGGTATTTATTAAAGTCCTTCAATAGATGGGTATTTATTCAATAGTGGGTATTTATTAAGGGCCTTCTGACACCTTGGGCAGTCAGAAGCTTCTGAGAGAGGCTACACCCAAGCTGGACAATGGTCAYGAGTTTTTCAGACAATTATAAGTTTGGTTCATTTACGTATCAGGGGTTAATCTTCCAATTACAGCTTCAGGTAATAAAGTTAATTACCCCCAGTTTGCTCCCCCCAGTTCATTTTTGTTTATACTTTTGTTTTATATATTATATATATATATTTATATATATATATATATTTATATATATATATTTCTATATATAATATATATAATTATATATTATATAATAATTATATATAATAAAATAATTATATATAATAATACATATAATATTATATAATATAATAATTATATACATATATATATATGATATAATTTTTTGTTTATACTTTTTATATACTGAGRCAGAGGGTGTCCTTGGTTCTCAGGCCTGGAAGGGTTGTTCTGGCTGACCAAAATATGAAGAGAGCTTACTAACACTCTCCATGGAGTTCAGTTATACACTGATGCAGTACAGGATCTGAAAAATATAAAATCTAAAATCTTAAGGCATCACAGCCCTGGGCTGGGACCATGGGCACACACAGGCAGGGAGAGGGAGCCCACGCTGGTGCTGACCCAGTGCAGGTGCTCTGCTGGGCAGGGCAGGGCTGGTGGCTGCCCCAGAGTCCTCCCTGCCAGCACTGTGAGGAGCTGTGGCACTATTTTTGGAAGGTACAGTTATTTTGGCRTCTATTTTCTCTGCATTCCCTCTGTTACTCTCACATCCAGGCAGGGAATGACACGGAGGAGCTGTGCTGCCCCCACCCAGGTGTCCTGATGCAGGGTGAAACACCACAGGTRCTGTGAGGTAAAATGCCAGAAGAGAAACTGAAAATAATAAACAGRGACARMAGAACYKGTGCAAAAACAGGTACAACAGAACAGYAGAAAATAATAAACGGGTGCAATAAATAAAGGGGATTAAATCCAAGCAAAATCAGGTGGCATTTATGTCGAGCATCTTCTTTGCAGATTACTCATGTAGAAAATGTGCCCACATCAGCACAGACCTCAGTTTGGCTCCAAGATTAGATAATACTCAGGCAAACAACTCTCATAATTCTGTGTTATGTGCTATCCTGGTGGCTTCCAGAGACACTTCTGCACACAGCTGCATGCAAGGACACAGAAATAATTGTGTCCCCCCAGGTGGAGTCTGGGGTGGGCAGAAGCAGAGCAGGCACAGCATAGGTGTGGACATGACCCAGCCCTAGGAGGGAAGGAGATCTCAATAAAATAATAACCTGAGGTTATTTTATTCTGGAGAACACCCATTAGGGTTCAGCTTGTGCTAATTAGAGGAGCATCACTTTATAGTTTGGTAATGTCACCTCCCATGGCAGCAGCACCCATCCTGTCAGCGCTGCCCACTGGGCTCAGAGCYGCCCTGCTCAGCTCAGGGTACGGACATTCCCAGGAGAGCAGCCTTTCCTCACATGGCTGCAGAGTTTAACAAGGCCAGGGCCTCATCAGTGTCCTCAAGCACCACCAAGATGCTSAAAATCTGGACCCTGTATGAGCAGAAACATCCTCACATCATCACTGTCTGGCGTGCAGCAATTCAGTCCAGGCTATTCTTCTTGAGAACCTCTTTGGAAAGTCTACTTTGTGGTGATAAGGGCTAAAACTGCTTTATTTCCCCCTCTCCCTGCTGGTTTTGGCTCACGCCCTGTGTGGTTCTTTGTGTCATTTTTATAGTGATTTCTAACAGCCTCAGTGGAGGGAGTGTGATTTACTGCCAGAGACAGGCTGGCTTTTGTCAGAGCTGAAGTGGAAATGTTCCCATTGTTGAGACTTGATGGCACTTAGCTAAATAAAATCATGTGGGAAACGAGGAAAACACAGATATTCTCTTTGTATTAAACAATTATTTCTTCCTCAGAACACCGTTGGTAGTCAGCATTTCCATCCTCCTGCAGTGGCTGCTGTGTGTTCAGAGCCTCTGCTGAGGACACACCACCCCTGCTGAACCACAGACACGCCCTGGCTGGACAGCCCTGGGTGATTCCAGAGGAATTCTGGTGCCCAGCCCCTGCCTGCTGTGGGGGTCCCACCCTGCCTGGCCCCCCAGGAGCTCAGCAGGGCAGCAGGACCATGGCCAGGCCCCAACCCGGCCTTTGCCTCCACAGGGCCAGAGCAGGAGGGGCTCTGGGGGTGATTGTGTTGATGCCTTARGATTTTAKCTTTWMTRTYTTTCATSTRTTTGTAATCCTGCAGTTCTTTAGTGTAKAACTCYAAACTCCACACACAGTGTGAGCTGCTGCTTCCCCATTTTGGGCAGACACAACAATTCCTCTCCAGGCCTGGYAATCAAGGACACCTCACTGCCTCAGGCCC
>NDFG01000083.1:274836-326212 GCA_002167245.1 Sporophila hypoxantha
TKGGGGRRSMAAWYTKGGGTMAATKACTTCCTTASCTGAAGCTGTAATTGGAATTAAGTAACCCCCAATAAGCAAATGGCCCAAACTTATAAAAGTGTGAAAATCTGTGACCCATTGTCCATTTTGGGTGTAGCCCCTTTGGGGGGGCTTTGACTGCCCTAAATGTACCTGAAGGCCCTTCAATAAATATATACTTTTTTATAACTTCTTTTTCTCTTAATTTTTTCTGGTCTCTGTTTTTAGGCAGAGACACAGGCACCAGTGTCCCCTTTTTGCACAGCCTGGGATGCTCCAGCTGAGCCAGGCACTCACCCAGGCCCATCCCCTCTGGAACACAGCACTGGCTGGAGCCAGATACCCRGGACAAGAAGAAAGAAAATCCAATTAAAGCTCCACTTTCAGATGGACACTGACTCAGAGTTTCATAAATAAAAGCTCCATTTCCTCCTCCTGACCTGGCCACGGGCCCCAGCTTAGCCATGACCCCCCGAGGCAGAGGCAAAGACTCTTCTTCCTTTTACCTGTGCTGGGCTGTCAATCTCCCCCTCATTAAAGCTGGAGCTCTATGTCAAAGGTGGCAGCTCCCTGCTACTAAATTCCACCCCTCAGAGCACACCTTCCCCACTCTGGTGCTCCRTCTTCGTTAAGGTTCATTTTCAAAGTGGCTGCAGCCCGTGCTCCCAGCRAGTGCAAATGCCAAACTTTGCAAGAGATGAGGGGGAAGATGGGGGAGATACCACCATCATACCCTCTTTAAAAATTGATAAAAATAAGATTAACASATGCCTCTGGCTGTGAGGCTCCATCGCTGGAGCATCGTGCCTGTGCTCAGCACATCTCCATGGCAACTCGCATATGTGGCCTGAATAGGAGTGTCAGGAAATTCGGGGTTCTCCTGGACTTTCAGGGGGGTTTGGTTTGCTCAGAGCTTGCTCCCACAGCTGTGGGGGTAGGGAAAGTGGGCAGAGGAGCAGTGTAGGGMCTGTGGGTTTCCAACACCMCTGTTTCTGTTGGAATTACCCATAAGTTACCCATAAATTCGGGGTTCTATTGGACTTTTGGGGGGTTTGGTTYGCTCAGAGCTTGCTCCCACRGCTGTGGGGGTAGRGAAGGTGGGCAGGGGAGCAGTGTGGGGCCCRTGGGTTTCCAACACCACTGTTTCTGTTGGAATTGCCCAGGTAAATCAGATTTGCAGGCTGGGAAGCAGGAAGGTGTGTTAGGGACCAGACTGGCTTCGTGRGTGGGACGGGGCAGGCATGAGCAGCATCGTGTCAAATCCCAGACAGAGACTCCAATTCAGGGCTGGGTAAATGGGAAGATGGTCTGAAAGAGCCAGGGAGTCCCATCCTTTCAGGCTCCACTGCAGTGCCAGGAGTCAGGGAAGGKATAGGTTGGATATTAGGAAGAAATTTTCAYAGAAAGAATAATAAAGTACTGGGATGCTCTTCCCAGGGAGAATCACCATCTCTGRATGTGTTTAAAAAAAGMCTRGACATGGCACTTGGTGCTATAGTCTAGTTGAGGTGTTAGGGCATRRGTTGGACTCSATGATCTTAGAGGTCTCTTCCAACCTCATCATTCTGTGAGTTTGCAGGGCTGTGGGTGCACCAAGGGCCCTCCTCCCTCCCACCTTCATCCCCCAACACACCCCACCAGAGCCTGSCTGAGTGCTGCTCTCCACCTGCACGCAGCACAGCATGGGCCCAGATGGSTGGAAATATTCCATTTGATGCTCCACATCCCCTTTTCAACGTTTCATCTCCCTCCCTCCCTCCTGCTGCTCCCTGCAACTGGAGCAGTCCCCCACTATTGTATTTGTGGGGTGCCCCAATGAAGGGAGGAATGATGAATCTGACTCCATGTTCTCAGAAAGCTAATTTATTGTTTTATGATACTATATTATATTAAAGAATACTAAACTATGCTATACTAAAGAATGCTGAAAAGATAATAATGAAAACTCGTGACTCTTGCCAGATTCTGACACAGCTTGGCCCTGGTTGGCCAAAGAGTCAAAATAACTCACAGCAGAACCCAATGAAACAATCACATGTGGGTAAACAATCTCCAAACACATTCCACRTGAGCACAACACAGGAGAAGCAAAAGAGATAAGAATTGTTTTCCTTTTTCTCTGAGGCTTCTCAGCTTCCCAGAAGAAAAATCCTGGGCAAAGGGATTTTTTCAGGGAATGTGAATGCCACATTTACCTTCCTCCTGAGGATGACTCTGGTTGAGCTCAGCAGGTGCTAAGGAGCTCAGAGCCCTCCTTTCACCCCTGAGAGCTCAGACACTGACAGAGACCAAAGCTGAGCGAGTCARGCTRATTCTGTTACAGAGAACAGCATTGATTTGTTGTCACAAAACATTTGTTACCTGAACAGCATTTCCAGCTGAAAGGGGAGGAGGGAAAAACCCTGCTGAAGTTAAGAGTTTTTGCAAATTAGCCAAACTTTGGTTTACAGCTGAGAACACGCTCTCCAGCAGGGAGAGACAGAATCTGCTGATGTTGGTGCATATTCCCCTGATAATGAGGCAGCTTTTGGGGAGGATGAGCACAGCAAACCYAGAGTTTTCACACCAGGGGTTGTTTTCTCTTCCCTCTTTGCACAGCCTGTCCCTCCAGGCTTTGCTGATGCCCCTGTGATGGCACTGGCCATCCCAGCAGCACTGGAAGGATTCCCTGGATGCCCTCTCCCCTTCCTACAGTGCCCACAGGCACTGACAGCACAGCAAACTCCTTTTTTCAAGCTCAGGAAGCTGTCCCAGGGGCTGGGGAGGGTGCAGAGCCCACTGCAGGGCATGGGCTGTGAGAGCCTCCTTGGAAGAGGGGGAAGTGCTTCCTCCTCCCAGCCCTGTGGTCCCCTCTGTGCTGCAGAGAAGTTACTTTTGATTTTAAGTTACATTTATTTGAATGGAAAATCCTCAGCTTAAATTGCAGCAGGTTTTGTGATATTTAATATCCAAAGCTGGGAAAGGTCATGTCTGTCTGAAAATAAAATGAGGTTTAATCTGGAGATTGTGTGTGGCAGGTTTTTTATGAAAATTTGGTTTAGAAATAGATCTTAAATCCATAAGGTCACTGAGAGGAAGGTTTTTCTTTCTCAAAGACTTATCACTCCCATATCTCAGAGGAGCAAAGGATAATTCAAAGAGGAAAACAAAATCCTGTGACTTCCCTTCTCTTTATTTCTGCACCTGCACCCGGAACGCTTCCTTCTACATCCATTTGTCATACTCCTCCTCTTCTGTTTATTTGAATACCTGTCTTTAGGGTGTGCAAAATATGATACTGTGGTTGCATTCCTCCTGACTATTTGTCAGTACCTTCACGTTGAGCTCATAACAGCACATACACAAAGCAACCTTAAGAGGACCCAAAGAGGTTTTTTCCAAAACCCCAAATGCTAAACTGCATTTTTTATTCTCACTGCTACCCTCAACCCTCCTGTCCCTCTCCAGAGGATCCATGTCCATAAATCCCATGCTCTGGACATGGCCATGGCATGGACATCCCTGCACAGCTCTGCTGCCAGCTCCAGGCTCCTCTGCCTGCATGTGAGCTGAATTCTCCTCAAACTCTCCTTTCCTCACAGACTAATGGAGAGTTCTCTGTATTTAACTACTGATGTTCTCAACAGCAGGACCAGGATCACACAGAACACGAGGTTACATCATAGGGCAGCATGAGGGCTCCCTGATGCCTTAGGATTTTAGCTTTTATATTTTTCAAATCCTGTTCTGCATGACTGCATAACTTGAAACTCCATATAGAGTGTTAGTTACTGTCTTCACAATTTGGTCAGACAAAACAATCCCTCCAGGCCTGAGATCCAAGGACACCCTACAGCCTCAGGCCCTGAAAAATATAGACAAAAATGAATTGGRGGGAGCAAACTGAGGATATTTGACTTCATTACCTGAAGCTGTAATTGGAAAMTTAACCCCTGCTATATAAATGGAACAAATTTCTATCTGTATGAAAAACTMATGACCATCTTCCATTTTGGGTGTAGCTCCTTGGGAAGTTTAACATACCTGAAGGCCCTTTAATAAATAYATCTGCTTTWATTCTTTTACCTTTGTCTGGCCTCTGTTTCTGGGTAAGCCCCAAAAAGGCACCACAGCACCCAGAGCAGCAGACAGAGCACAGCTGGATGGTGGGATCACCACTGTGGCCAGGTGAAATATGGGTCTCCTCGAGCCAGGTCTCATAAGCTCTTGGAGATCTATTTCACACCCAAGATAGGTCAGCTACCTTAGGAGGCATAAAATCAGCAGGATGGCTTCTGTGGTAGTGTTGGAAACAAAAAGTTTAAATAAAAGGCAAAATAACAAAACTCCTTACAGAGAAAAACCGAGCCAGGTGTAAGAAGTTCTTGCTCTTGGTAAAACACCTCACAAAAGCAATTGGTTTCTTTGTTCTCTTCTTTTTCTAGTAAATTGCTCAGGCAGGACTTTTTGGCTCCTGTCCAATTGGCTATCCTTAAGTTTGAGGTGAAATCCCCCAAGTCCTATGAGGTGTCTTTTCACCTAATTGAGGAGAGAAACTTCTGAGCTCTTTTCCTTTTTGAGGAGACAAAGGATAGTTYTGTCACTCTGTCAACAGAAGGCACGTTCCTATAGCCAGTGGTCAGGCCCCATCAGCCCCAAAAGACAGGGGCTGTCCCCAGGCCACCCCTGGAGATCACCTCCCTGGGCTCTGCTGAGCCTTTGGTTGTCCCAACTTTTCTGTGCTGATGCAGTCTCCAACCCATCAAAAGCATTGGGAGGGAAGCCTTGTGTCACTGTAATATTTTCTGGAAAAATCCCTTTGCCCAGGATTTTTCTCCTGGGAAGCTGAGAGGCCTCAGAGAAAAAGGAAAACAATATTATCTGATTCGCTTCTCCTATGTTTTGCTCATGTTGAATGTGTTTGGAGATTGTTTACCCACATGTGGTTGTTTCATTGGTTTCATGTGAATTGTTTTGACTTAATGACCAATCAGTACCAAGCTGTGTCAGGGCTCTGGAAGGAGTCACAAGTTTTCATTATTATGTTTTTAGCCTTCTGTAAGTATCCTTTCTGCATCTTTGAGTATAGTTTAGTATAGTATTCTTTAATATAATATAATATAATATCATAAAATAATAAATTAGCCTTCTGAGAACATGGAGTCAGATTCATCTTTCCTGGGAACCCCACAGATACAATAGCCCTGCTCTGCCCAAATTGCTGTTTGAGCAGCACAAATTTGGGGCTGCAGCCTCTCCTTTCCAGCAGAGCATCYCCYGAGGTGCCCCAGCCCTTCCGCTGCTCCCAAAGCTGAGCAGTTTACCAAACCTTTTACTGGTGTTCCTGTCGCTCTGTTTGATCTCGTTAAGAATCAAAGCAGGCAATTACATCCCTAATCTTGTTCTGTGAAACTGTAGCTACAGATAAAAACCACCACGAGTAGCACATAGCAGAGCACGAACACAAACAAGAGAGTAAAAAATGACAACTGATCTTTGATGCTTGACTTAAGGCTCCTAGAAAGGAGCTTCAGAACTCCCAGGAACTTCAGATCCCTCTAAGACAGCTCGAGTGCAAGCTGCAAACTCTCAGGCTTTTTTCTGGCACTTGTGTACCAAGAACAGAAAGTATCAGCAAGGCCTGAAGATAAGGTTTTCTTCTAATTCTGGATACACTTACTAAGGCAAGCAGAGATCTATGAGATTTCAGGGCCCAAGGGGAAAGGAAAACAGAAGAAAAGCAAAAGCTAGGAAAGGAATTCCAGCTTCATCAGTACAGGGAAGGGATGAAGCTCAAGGAGTTAAGTCACTTGCTTTGCTGAAAAAACGTTGTTCTCACCTTGGGAGAAATCCTGCACACTAGAAGCTCTGTCTGGGATTTAAAAATCTCACTTTAGCATTACAAGGCCTATCCCAATCCCACAGCAGAACTTGTTTGGCATGAGTGTTGCTCTTTGGGGCTTGTGTGCAGTCACTCCTGACACAGCCCTGTGGGAACCCAGGTGAGCAGCCCCAGTGATATTTACTTTTCACTAAGTACCTGAATCCTTGCAAAAATATCTGCTGTAAAACAAGAATTACTGCAAAATAGGGATTGATGTTGCAGGTGATTGCAGAGTCCTGGAGCTCTGATGGGAAGGGCAGCACTGCTTGGGGGGATATTGTAAATGCAGGTCCACCAACGAGGGGAGAGAATGATGCATCTGACTCCATCTCATCAGAAGGCTAATTTATTACTTTATTATMCTATATTCTATTAAAGAATACTATACCAAAGAATACAGAAARGATACTGAATGTTAAAAAGATAATAATGAAAACTTGTGACTCTTTCCAGGATTTTAGCTTTTCTATTTTTCATGTGTTTGTAATCCTGTAATTCTTTAGTGTGTRACTGCAAACTCCATATGCAATGTGAGCTGCTGCTTTCCCATTTTGGTCAGACACAACAGCTTGGCCCYAATTGGCCAAAGAGTRAAAACAAACCACACCAGAATCCAATGAAACAATCACCTGTGGGTAAACAATCTCCAAACACATTCCAAAGCAGCAAAACACAGGAGAAGCAAATRAGATAAGAATTGTTTTYCTTTTCTCTGWGGCTTCTCAGCTTCCCAGGAGAAAAACCCTGGGCAAAGGRATTTTTTCAGAGAATGTGAATGCCAYAGGGGGACACCAAGCCAGCCCCATGCACCCCTCTGGGTGGCCTCAGCTGCCATATCCCTGTCCCTGCTGGGCTGACAGAGCAGGCAGAAAGCCACAGTTTGTCTGTTACAGTGGGGAAAGGTGGGAACACGTGTCCCCTTTGAAAACAACAAATGCAGATAACTTAAACTGCATTCCTGTTCCCAAGGGATCATGCATAATTCAGTGATAAGGGAGGCTACACAGACACTTCAAACCAAATGTGCTCAGCCCTCAGATCTCAGAAATCACCCAGGGGATGCTCCCTTGCWAGGAAGCCTTTGCCATGGGGAGCTGAGGCCATCAGCACATAGAGCAGGACCAGGGAAAGCCTTGGAAACCTGTGAGACTTCAGAACCTCCTCTATCAGCTCCATGGGGCTGTCAGGACTCAGGTCTGGCAGCATCACATCCAACTCAACTACTGCAACACCATCCCCAGCTCTGGAGCACCCATCCAAGCACCCTCTTGACCCACACAGCCCTTTGTCACCCCTAGGACACCTCTCCTCCTGCCACTGCTGGATCCTGGGGCAGAAGAAGGACAGGGGGAGGACCCCGTCACAGGGCTGAGCCCAGCAGGCCAGGGAAGCATTAAAATCGGCATTTGGAGAGGAAATGTGACACCTGGTTATTACACGACCTAATGGAATCAGCCAAGTGGTAAATGTAGCTTTTAAATAGGTTTTGTGCTCCCCATTAGCTGCTGTGATGCTGATTAGTTCTGACGGGGAAAGGGCTGGGCTGCAGCTTTCCCACTGAGGCTGCTCCCCTGCCTGGGGCTGGGGAGGCTGTGGGACCACCAAGGAGGTGAGCAGGACCCACCTGCAGCATCCTGCACCCACCCACGKGTGAGAAATGATACCCACTGTCAAAAATGTAAAAGGTTTATTAAAACCTTATCAAAAATACAGCMGAAGACTGAATAGAGAAAATATTACAGCAAAGGATTTTCCCCACCATGTGCTCACCCACACMATGGAGGTTTCACCTTTTAACYATTTGGCCCTTCCCAAAGTTCTGTCCATCCACTCCTTCTCTGTCCAGTGGTGGAGATCACTATTTAAAATCTTGATTGGAGGCCAACTGTTGTAATGAGTGACCCTCCCAAATGTCCCAAACCCAGGGCACCCCTGATAACAACACAAGGGGGGTAAAACATAAGTCTATAAAACTTCTCTTAACATKATATTTGTGATATATATATATATATACAGGATATTTGCCTTTTAATTGTGAGAGTCAGCYATGGCATTGCTCATCTGTCACAGATGGAACCCCWGCAGCTCCAGCACCTGCCTGCCCAGCTGCTGACCATGGGGGCTGGCTCCAGCACCCCACATTTAGCCAGAGGTTTTGGTGCCCTCAGGAATCCTTTTTAGTGCCCTCAGGCACTAGAAGGGGACAGCAGCAAACAGCAGGCACAATTCAGGGGGAATTTCTGGGCTTGTGTCATTTCTGTTAAAGGGATGGCACTTGCCAGGGAACAGCAAACACCCAGCACCAGCTCTGAAGGCTCCAGCCACCCACTACAAGTGATTAGTCTCAAATCAGGAGTCTGTTTCATGTAAAGAGCTAAATATTATTTCTTAGTGTTTACAAAACACAAACAGGTGGGAAGGAACACATGGCAGCAAGCKCTGGGCAGCCTGAGAGAGCCTGTCTGTCTCCACAGCCCTCCTGGGCAGKCCTGCTCCTCACTCCCATCCTGGGAATGATCTCTCAGGATTTCAGCTTTTATATTTTTCATGTACATGTAATCCTGCAGTTCTTTAGTGTATAACTCCAAACTCCACACACAGTGTGAGCTGCTGCTTCCCCAGTTTGGGCAGACACAACAATTCCTCTCCAGGCCTGGCAATCAAGGACACCTCACTGCCTCAGACCCTGAGAGATGGAAACAAAAGTGAGTTGGGGGCAGCAAACTTGGGGTAAATGACTTCATTAGCTGAAGCTGTAATTGGAAGATGAACCCCCAACCTGCAAATGGCCCAAACTTATAAAAGTGTGAAAATCTGTGACCCATTGCCCATTTTGGGTGCAGACCCTTGGGAGGGCTTTGTCTGCCCTAAATGTCCCTGGAGGCCTTCAATAAATAAAACTGCTTTTTATTGTCTTAAATTTGTCTGGCCTCTGTTTTTAGGTAGCCCAACAAGGCATCAAACAGGGGCTCAGCCCTCACCATGGTTCCTGGGCTCCAGCTCAGCAATCCCCATGGATGCACAGCCTGGTGGGWATTGTGTTTGCAGGGATGCCCTGATGAAGGCAGGAACAATGCACCTGACTCCATGTTCTCAGAAGGCTAATTTATTACTTTATGATACTATATTATATTAAATAATTCTATACTAAACTATACTAAAGAATACAGAAAGGATACTTATTGAATGCTAAAAAAATAATAATGAAAAAAATGAAATGAAAACTCGTGACTCTCTCCAGCTTGGCACCGATTAGCTAAAGAGCCAAAACAACTCACAGCAGAATCCAATGGAACAATCATCTGTGGGTAAACAATCTCCAAACACATTCCACATGTGAGCACAACACAGGAGAAGCAAATGAGAGAAGAATTGTTTTCCTTTTCTCTGAGGCCTCTCAGCTTCCCAGGAGAAAAACCCTGGGCAAAGGGATTTTTCCAGAGAATGTGAATGCCACAGGTGGGAAGGGGAGGGGTGGGCTCATCCCCCTGACAGCCACCTCTGCTCTGCTCCCAGTGACTCCCTGCCCAGCAGCCCCCAGAGCACAGACTGCAGACAAACCCATCTGCTGGGCACCCTGGGCCCATCTATTCTCCTGAAAGGAAAACAGAAATGCAAAATGATACATTCTGGAAGCATCATYTCTATCACTGCTCTCTCCTTAAAGATCTGGGTTTGGGAGGGATTCCTCCTCTGTTTGTTTCACACTGACCTGGGGCGTCCTCCCCTCCTCCTCAGGGAGGGATCAGCCAGTCCCAAACTCAGAGYTCTGAGATTTTGGGAGAGAAAAAGGACAGGGAGGTCTCGTGCTGTTGATTCTGCTATCAGCACACCTGTGAGCCCTGCCACAGGTTTATCTGCTGCTGTTAGTCTGCTTTTTATTTTTTCTTTCAGCTAAACAGGGTTTGTGAAAGGTTTTATCTCCATTCACAGTTTCTAATAAAACCAGAGCTCAGATTTCCTCGTTGCTTCACTTTGCTCTCCAAGCTTGCCAGCACTCCTCAGATTTTCAGAGTGATCCAACAACTGCTTTTATTCTTTTCACTTGCAGTCAGCGCCCTCATGTTTTCCCAGGATAAAGCTTATTAAAAATGCATAAAGAATAGAGRCTTATGGAGAAAAAAGGCAAAGAAAAATAGTCTAGTTAATTAGAATTTGGAAAGGGTTTTACTACCATGGGTTTAAAATCCAAACCAGATTTCCAATCCCAAACTGGTTCCATTTGCTTTGGCCCAAACCTTGTTTTTAAGAAAAGTGTTTAAYGWAAGTGTTAAAGGAAACATCACATTGGAGTATCTTAAAATTCTGCAGTGAAGATGTTCAAAATGAAAAAAACATTTTGATTCAACTTGTCTGACTTCCAGGCTCAGGATAAATCTTTACTTTCCATTTCCAGTGCAGGGGCAGGTTTGTCCCTTCCCTGGAAAGAAGAATCCTCAAATGACAACAACAGCAAGCTTGTTATTTCCTTTACCCCATAAACAATCCTTTGCTTCCCAGTAAGATTACACCAACCCCASTATTTTAATTGTGCTATAAGATCGTTCAAAATAACAATAAAAATTCATGGATTTATTTCCTTTTAAAATGAGAACATTTATTCAGARTGAGTAAAAGCCCCCTTTGCCTAGCAGGGGGCTGAGCACAGAAATTGCTTTTTTAGGAGAGTAACTCCTGCTCTTTATGCAAACACTGATGTATGGCTGAGGCTCTGGGTATTTCCATTGTCTGTTTATGAACTTAAAAGCCTAAAATCTTCCTGCTCAATCCAGTCCAAGGCATTGCCCTATAGGTGGGAACAGGGTTCTTAACTGGCTATGAAACCAGAGAAGCAATTCCAGCAATGGCCTGAGAGAGCCCAGCCTGCAGTGCCAGATGTGCCCACACCAGCCTGCAGTGCCAGATGTGTCCAGCCCCCCAGTGCCAGATGTGCACAGACACCTCAGTACCAGATGTGCACATTCTCCCAGTGCCAGCTGTGCACACATCAGCCTTCAGTGCCAGCTGTGCCCACAGCCCTCAGTGCCAGATGTGCACACATCAGCCTTCAGGTATGCCCAGCTGTGAACACACTGCCCTCAGTGCCAGCTGTGCACACACCAGCTCTCAGTGCCAGATGTGCCCACACCCCTCAGTGCCAGCTGTGCACACACACCAGCTCTCAGTGCCAGATGTGCCCAAACACCCCCACCCACCCCATGCCAGATGTGCACACCCCAGGTGCCCCAAGTTCCCTGGGAACCTCTGGCTGGACTKCAGGAAATATCAACCAGCCCATGGGTTTTAGTTCCATTGTCTCTCTAAACCACCTCTAGCAAAGCTCAGCAAGCCATAAACCCCAAATTCAACAGATGTGCTGCACTTTTTAACCCTTATTACACAGAACAGAAAATAACACATGGTATTTATTCCAAATTTATTTATTCCAAATTTATTTCTTTACAATTTTTTTATTTCTTTTCAAATTTATTCCTGAACATCTAGACTCTCTGTGCTGACACAGGACCCTCTTCACTTCTACTTTAAATGTCACTTAGCTGCTGTGCTGGAGTTTCAAGTGTTCCCTCTAATTCATGGTATTTGTGCACAATAATTGTTATTCCTACTGCACTTAGCAACACCCTTTGAGAATGAAGAAGCACAAGTCACTTCTGTGACTTGTGTACTCACCAGAATAAGTTTTTTACACAGGAATATTTGAGTGCCAGTTGCTAAAACCCAGCCTAAATGTGCCAACGCAGCAAACTCTGAGCAGAGCTTAAAGAAGCTGGAAATGCAACACTGCTGAAGGAAGCCTGGCTTTAGCTGAACAGCTCTGTTCCTTCTAGCTGCTTCTAGAAATGTGAATTTTAAAGTGATTATTCCAGCAGCTTGTAGCACAAAAGAAATCAGAAGGATTATTCCAGGCAGTGTGGCAGCCAGGAAACAACAGCATCCTGGGGAACAAACCCAAATCTCCTTCGCAGGTGTGGGCAGAATTGCCTGAAGGGTTTCACACAATCAATAAAATTTCACTGCAGATGGGTCCAAGCTGGAGCCTCCTTTCCTCCACTCTGAGTTCAGGTGATATTTCCTGTGGAGGTTCTCACCAGGGCCTCGTTACTGGGGATTCCAGCTGCTGCCCAGCCTCCCCTGCTCCATCCTCCTGCCCTCACTCTGCCTTGGTGAGATTTTCAAACTGTCCCTTGAAAATCAAACGCTGCCAGGGCAGTGACACTGGAGGCAGAGGTGTAATTGTGAGGGTTTGTTGGAGTCCAAAGTGCAGGGAACTCTCAGAACTTTGGGGCTGGAAGCCAAAGCTTAGAATTAAACCCRGGATTTGGTCTGAGACCTTGGAAAAGGCTCCCAAACTCAGGTGCTARGAGCGAGAATGTGGATTTATAGTTGATAGCAGAGACAGGTTAAGTTAAGAAGAAGAAGGTTTAGAGTTTTGGAGTTTGGGATATAGAAAAAATAAAAGTAGTTACAGAGGTAAACAAGAAAATTAGAATGCAGTGCTGTAGGTTTGTGTGTCATAACATGATTGGCTAAGCAAGCTCACACTGTAGCATGGGTCCATAAGATGAAATATTTAAGGATTGGGTCAAAAACATAAATATCCTTGTTGGCAGTGTTTTAYTGGTCAATAAATCCTTAAAAGGTCTTGTAACTAAGGGTCTTGTGACCTTCTGAAGCATCCCACAGGCTGGTTCTGCTCTTCTGGAGGGATCTGCTCCTCCACTGGGTTGCCCCTGGCTCCTCTCCCTCCTTCCAGGACAAAAAATGCAATTTGGGGTCAAACAGCTCTGCCTTAGAACAAAGCCTGGGGCTCCATCCAGCTGCCAAACCCCASGTTTTCTCCAGATAAAACCACCAGCCAACACTACTCTGAGAAATCCTCTTTTTCCCAATATGTTTATGTTTACCACAAACTGCCCAATTTTCTTTAATGTGGCAGCAGTCACCCTGACAGGGCACATTTTGGCTGAGACTTCATGCTCTTAAAATCTGGAATCAGAAAGTTCTGGTTCCCACAGCAACCACAGGTAGCAATTATCCTGGTTCTGGAAATTTCTAGAATAGAAAGAGTATTTGCTTTCTGCAGCCCTCTGTTAAGTGCACAGCAAAGGATACGTCTSTGTGCATCAAAATGAATTTATTTTTCTTTTGCTCTGTTTGTAGCTCTGTTTACACCTTAGAAATCTTTTCTATATCAACATTTTTGGACAGTTTTTTATRCTTGCTACAGAGCACAGAACCTCCTAAAACACATCACGCTTAATTTATTTCCACTTAGCTCTAGTCATTGCAACAAATGCAATTCATTGCACTTTCTGCAGCACGTTTTCCCTCTGTACATCACATATAATGAATATCACCACAATAAAATTCATAGTTTGTGACACTCCTGATTAATACCAGCTTTTCACGAGGAAGAAAGATTACTGCAGCCATTATGAATTTATACAGATCTYGCTTTTTCTGTTAGAAGACACGCAGTGATGCAGGCTGCTTCCAGAAAGGGAAAAACCTTTCCTGCCTCTGATGGAACAAAGACAGAAACCCAGAGCACAAGTGTGGTGTTGTGAGGTCCCCAGGACAAGGTAAGAGATGAGAATTTGACTCCATGTTCTCAGAAGGCTTATATTAATTATATTATATAATACTATATAATATATATATTATATAATATATATATAATATATATAATATATATTATATATATACATATATATACATATATGTATATATATACAATATATATATAATATATATATATTGTATAATATAATACAATATATATATACATATTACAATATTCTACAATACAATAGTATTGTAAATAATACAATACAATATTCTATTCTATTCTTTTATATTATATTCTATTCTAAAACTACACTAAAGAATAGAGAAAAGATACATCAGAAGGCTAGAAAAGAATGAATAATAAAAACCCATGACTGACTCAGAGAGTCCAACACAGCTGGCTGTGATTGGTCATTAATTAAAAACAATTCACATGTTTGGATAAACAATTTCCAGACCACATTCCAGAGGAGCAAAACATGGAGAAGCTGAGGCTTCTCATCTTSCCARGAGAAGAAATCCTGGTRARGGGATTTTTCAGAAAATRTMAYRGTGACRCACAAGGCCACATTTGCCCCTACCCATGCAGCTGGACAAGTGGCCATGGGTATTTTCAGCAGGTTAACACGCTTTAAATGCCATGATCTCAACAAAGAAAGAAAAGAAGAGCAGGGTAGTGTTTCTGTAAGGATTTTTAAGGACTTGCACATCTCCCTGAATTCCCCCCAGAACATTACTATGATTAACAGGCCACTGGCTTGCTAGGGGTTTAGTGGTTTATTTTTTCTTTAATTAGCCAACCAGTCCTAATGAATCAGTCATTCTTTATCTGCAGCACCTGATCTCCTGAGTGCAGAGCAGGAAGTGCTGAGCAGACACCAAGCTGCTCCCTGGCTCCTGTGGGGAGATGCTCCTGCCCCTGGAGCAGTTCAGTGATGCYCAGAGACCTCCCTGTCACCTCCATTCCTGCAGTCACACGCTCCTCTGGGCTGCAAATTGCTTTTGGTTCCTCCCTCCCTGGCCTGCAGCACTGTTCAAATTCCAAGGAAAATGACAAAGATTGAAGCCTGATTTCAATCTACTTTTGCTTTATGTTTGCTGCCAGCCCTGTGCCAGCAGCCCCTGCTACAGCTGCTGTGTCCATTGGGGTCTGAACATCCCTGCTTCTGCCTTCCCAACCCCAGAGCTGCTCCTGCCTGAAGCCTGGTGGGAGAAAAGGGATCATTTCTGCCTCCCACACAGCAGGCAGCCTACATCTAGTGAGTATCAGTGTTGCAAACTGTCCTGATCTCTTCAGTGCCTTCATGATGTACTCGGCCCTCTCAGAGCCAAGATGCAGCACTTGATTTAAATTTTTGCTGTCAGATCTGATTAAAAATTAAGTTGAACACAGTTGTAGGGAAACTAAATTAGCATTCTTTTTGAGTAGCACCGTGTAATTTAATGCAACAACTCATACAATTGAGTCATGCAACTACTAATATATGTCTAGAGGATCCAAAGGTTGGGAGCAGGCAGGGACACGGTGCTGGTKGAAGGAGCTCAGGCAGAGGTACAGGCAGGAGCAAAGGAGCATTTCAYCACTCCAAACAGAGGAAAATAAACAGAATATTGAAACCCACAGGGTGGAGTTTCAAGAAGGSAGCTCTAACTGGGCACTCCCTCCTTGCAAGACAGATGGAAATTTCCATCCTTTTTTTCCGTTTAGGATTTTTGGAGAATGCTCTGAGAATCTGTTGGAGAGGAGCTCTGGACTTCTCTGTTTTCAGCACAGCTCAGCCCTGTGGTGCCAGCCAGCCCCCAACCCTGCCACCCCTGCCAGAGTCAGGAGAACCTGCTGCACACCTCATTGAACAACTCATTCCCGAGGTCCTGCTGGAATCTCAGCTCCCATAGCCAAGAAATAGCCAAGAGGAGCCATGATCCAGGTGAAGAGAGGGGAGGAACAGCYCATTTTCTGCCCAGGGCCATCCAGCTGCAGGGGCTGCACTGACCCACCTCAGGGCAGGTCCCCAATCTGCACCCTGCAGGGGACACCCTACACTGATCCCACAGCTCTTAGAGGTTACACAGACAGTGCCCAAAGCCACACAGGGCAGGGATGGAGCCAGAGGATGAGCTCAATACCCTTTGTCCCAACATCATAAACATAAAATCACTGCAGTTTCACAGAAAGACATAGTTACAGACATCCATTGAGAAGCACATCCCCTCTCCAGAGGCTGAGCAGCTCGGGACAGTTTTCATTTCTTTGCAGCTTTCCCACTGAATGGAGACGGCTCTGACACTGGGATTTCAATTCAAGGGCCATTTAGGATTGAAAAATAGAGACAGGTTTATATACAAAATGGGAGCATTTCACAAAAACTCTGTCTCCTGCTCACTCTCTGAGAATTATTGTCCCTTATTATCCAGCAACAAAGGGAGGATTCGCTGCCTTGCCAAGGTGAGCACAATCAGTCCTCCTGTCATTCTGCAAAATGGAAAAGGAAAATAACATTGACCTGAAACCTGAGCTGCAGGGCTGAGCCTGCCATGAAGCTCTGGAACCCTTTGGTGTGCAGCTCCCTGTCCCTCCTTGGGCAGAATTGAGCAGRGAGTGCACAGTGAGCTCGGGGTGTGCGGCTCACACAGGCAGGACAGGATGAGTCACTCTGTGACAGGGACTCTGCTCTATGTGGCAGCAATTTTTTGCCATTAGCAGAGTTCTGTGAGTGCCATTCAAGCTGCCCATCATTCCTGCAGGTATTTTTGGCTCTGAGAGTGCTGAGGTTCATTGTGTAACCCACTCATCCCCCCAGCTCCATGGCTATTTATACCCCTGTCCTCACAGGCAGGGACAGGGCTGGCTCTGCAGCCAGCTGAGGGCTCAGCAGCTGCTGGTCAGCAGGATGCCCCTTCTTGCTGCCTTCTGCTCACCTTCACACACTTGCTATAAAGCAGCTTAACATCAGAAATTCAGAGCCAAGGTCTGGGCCAGGCAGCCTTGCTTTGATCCAGCTGGAGGAGAGAGACAGAGGTGCAGGAATGGATTTGGGAGTGATTGATCTCCCTGTCCTGTTCCCTCCTGGCAGGAGCTGTCAGTCCAGCCTGCCTCCTYTCCCCTGGCAGATGCAGAAGGGAAGGAAATGCTCCCCTTGGGGAAGTTTCAGGCCATGCCCTGCTGCCCCATCCATTTCTGCCCCCCCAGAAGGAGCCAGGTCCTGCCCCAGCAGCCTCGTGGGGCTGGGACAGTGAGTCCAAAATGCTCCTGGGTGTCACATTCACATTTTCTGGAAAAATCCCTTCACCCAGGATTTTTCTCCTGGGAAGCTGAGAAGCCTCAGAGAAAAGGAAAACAATTCTTACCTCATTTGCTTCTCCTGTGTTGTGCTCACATGTGGAATGTGTTTGGAGATTGTTTACCCACAGGTGATGGTTTCATTGGATTCTGCTGTGAGTTGTTTTCACTCTTTGGACAATCAGGGCCAAGCTGTGTCAGGATTCTGAAGAGAGTCACAAGTTTTCATTATTTTTAGCCTTCTGTAAGTATCCTTTCTGTATTCTTTACTATAGCTTAGTATAGCATTCTTTAATATAATATAGTATCAYAAAATAATAAATTAGCCTTCTGAGAAGATGGAGTCAGATTCATCATTCCTTCCTTCATTTGGGGGTAACATAAATACAAYACCTGGGCATGGACACACCTCAAGGGGGGTGAACACAGGGGTTACACCTGCACAGCTGGASACTCTGCTCTGAGCAATGGGGATGTCACTGATGGATGCCTTAGGGTTTTAGCCTTTCTATTTTTCAAGTCCGTTATATTTTTCAAATTTATATTTTCAACACTGCATTAGTGCGTAAATCTAAACTCCATATAGAAGTGTTRGCTACTGTCTTCACATTGTGGTCAGACAATACAATCCCTCTAGGCCTGAGATCCAAGGTCACCTCACAGCCTCAGGCCCCAAAAGTACAAACAAAAGAGAATTGTGGGGAGAGGAGCAAGCTGGGGAATATGACTTCATTACCTGAAGCTGTAATTAAGGATTAACCCCTGAAATGTAAATGGACCAAACTTATATCTGTCTGAAAAAATCATGACATTGTCCATCTCTGGAAGGCTTTGACAGCCCAGGGTGTATCTATTGAAGGCCTTTAATAAATCCCCATTTTATTCTCCTCACTCTGGCTTTATTCTGCTCCCCTGCTCTAGGGAGCCATTCCAAGGCATCATCCCCAGTTTCTCTGCAGCCACAGAGCTCAACGAGGATCACTCTGATGGGACTGAGGGCTGAGCACAGCCCCTCTCCCTCCCTGTGCACAGAGCCCACAGGCAGCACCTGGGAGCAGCTGTCTGGTGCTCAAGCACCCATCTCACACATTAGAGATGGTGATTTCTGTGCAGGTGAGTTTTTATGGGCATCACAAACATCCTCCTGCCTCTACTGAAGGGCACTGTGAGTTCCTGTGCACTAATGCACCAAGCAGAAATGAACCAGATCTGGAATCATGACCCAAAGCTCAGCACAACATCCTGCACTGTCTCAGGACCACTCAACAGCAGAACAGGCACAGAGATGGTAAAACTGCAAATTCCTCCCTGTGCAGCAGCCACACAGGGCTCTTAGGTCTGTTTTCCATCCAAGTGGATCTAACAAACACAGCTGGAGCTCCCTGGCAAACCCTGCTGTGGGCCACCCCTGCAGCAGCTGCTCCCAGAGCAGCTCCACAAGTGCCATGGCCAGAGGAGCAGCTCAGGGAGGCACCAGCAGCCCTGGGAGGAGCAGACACTCGATATCCTGCTGCAAACAGGCAGCCAGCAGAGCTGCAAGACTCTCTAAGTGCCTTATTAGGCTTTATTAATTCTTCTCTAGGAAGTGCTGCCAGGATAGGTGTTGGGSAATTATCTGCAGACAGAGCTGCCACCAGGAATCAGCATCTGCAGAGAGGCCTGTGGAAGGAGCCCTGGTCCCTCTGGAAACGTTCAGTCAGGAGAATTTACAGTGAGTGAAGGGAAACTGGGGAGGATTGCAGCACGAGGCAGCCAGGGCTCTGTGCCCCCAGGGGGGGATTGCCTGACCCCCACTCCACCAACAGCCCCCAGCCCCAGAGACTGCACCCCTGTGTGCTGGAGCTGACCACAAAATGGGAATTATGATGCTTCACCCCTAAGCCTGTAAAAACAAAGAAATTTTGTCTCTTCATGCCCTACAGCTGAGGTTTCAATGGGCATTTSTGCCAAACGAGGCTGAGGTGGGACACAGACCTGCTAGCTGGTCACCTGCTAAAGAAAACACCTCCCTSTGCATGCCTTCTACCTGTCAGCTCCAATTCTGACCCAGCTGCTCCCCTAATGCACAGGCTGCAGGGTTTTAGGATGAGAGGTGGCAGGTTCTGTCTCCTGAAGCCTGGAGGATAATTTGGCTGGACTGGCCCCTCAAGACCCATCTCTGTCTGGACCCAAAAAGCAGCACCTGAGCAGGACTGGCCCTTTCAGTGCTGCAGGCACAGCCAGCAGCTCCCTGCCAGCCTTTCCAGCACTGGAAATTGCCTCCAATGGCCCGCACAGGCTGTGAGGAGCAGGGATGCTCAGGGGCCATGAGCTGCAGAACCTCGTGCCAGGGGCTGCAGCCCAGCCCAGCCCCAGCAGCAGCCTCACCTCACCCTGAGAATTCCCTTTGTGTGAACCTGAGGAGCAGAACAGCTCATCCCACYGTGACAGGCATTATTCATTCATTGCTTAGCAGAGATATTCAAATTCTTCATCCCTAAAATTAAAGCCTGGCTCTTTGAATCCTGCTCAAGGTGTCTGACCCCGTCTCCCTTCCCTCCCTGTGGTTCTCAGCTCCAGGATTCACACACTCTGCTCAGTTTTGCCTTAGGTCTTTAACAAGAGGAGTTTTGCCACTGCTTATTATCACTAAAATTATGTGTCACCTTGGGTTTTCCTCGCTCCCTTTAGCGCATTCCGCTGCTGTCTCCTCCATCTATAAAAGGAAACTTTATGGCTCTTTGCTCTCTGCTTCTTAAAAATTGCATGCAAAAAAGAAAAATCTCTCTCTCTCTCTCTCTTTTTATTTTTTTTTGTTGTTGTTAATATGCAGGAATAGTTTGTGTTGCACATTCACCGCACAGTGACCTTCTGGCAGGACTGCACAACTGATGTGAACAAGGTTTTACAGTGGCAAGAGAAATACTGGGGAAAATGTAGATTCTGCACTGACTTCTCTCACCTCTGGGGTTTTGCTCCACTGCCTCATAAACAAAGGTTTTGTTGACCTGTAACACTCTCCATCCTGACCTCCTTTTAATGCCTCAACCCCAAAATTAGACACGTTTGTCTGCAGCTGGTGTGGGAGAGGGATCCCAGAGGTACCAGCTGAGCTCTATAAGGACACAGGAATGTTACCAGATGAGGAAATTTAAGCCCAAATTCCTTAACAGTTTTTCAGTGAAGAGTCTCATCCCACAGGGCTGTTGAATTAACCTGTCTGACATTCCTTTTCTCTACTGGGACAAGAAAAGCCACTAAATCACAGCCCTACTCTTCCTTAAATCCAAGGAACAATCCAGGAAGAAAACCTGGATAAATCATAAATTTATAAAGCATAAATCCCAAAGCAAGGAGGGAATGCAGAGAATCTCAGCCTCCATAACCAATACAAAATTAATTTTTTTGTTCTACTTGTTGGCTGCTCTGTCAAACCCTGAGGCACATAGCTTTGAATGATGTAACAAGGACTCTCCAAAGACTCCTCCAGCATTTCCTTGTCTCTCATCATTAGTACCATTTTCACAACTTTAACAAAAAAAAAAAAATTTAAAGATTGAGGTAAACTGAGTCCTGTTACTCCTGCTTGCAACAACAGCAGAAGTGGATGTATGGAGAAAAACTAAAAGGATGTATGTGCAGAGTGACATTTCCCACTCTCTGTACTTCCAGCTCTGGCAAAGTGTCAGGAATTTCCTGATTTTCTGCCACCCAAGGACATCCCCCATGCTCTCCCTTCCCATTCATGGTCCTCCACAGCACCCAGTACCAAAGCCCTCCATGCTCTGAAAACAAACATTTCCCTCTGTTTTACAGCTCCACGTGGGAGAGCACCAAATGCAAATSCTCTGCACAGAATATTGCTGCTCCCCCTCTCCTTCCCAGAGGCAACATTCAGRTCTGTGTGACCTGAGGGGGCACCCCCAGCCCTTACAGGCCCTCCAAAATCCACCCTCAGATTCCCAGGCTGGTTCCAGGCAGGATCCCTTTAAACTATCCTCCTGTGGATCCTTTCATCCTGAGAGAACACAGTTGCCTTCCCCTGGAGTAACTGGGATACTTTTGAAGTTGTTTTGCCAGCATCCAGCTCGAGCTGGGCTGGGTTTTAATGACATCGCCACGCTCCTCTTCCACAGCTACAAAGATTGTTTTGATACTTCAAGAATATTTGACTTGCTAGTCAAAATAAAGTACTAGAAATTGAATAAAAACTACCCTTGAATACAGAAATCACTTATTAACATGAACTTGTTCTGTAGGATAGGATCTGGCCTGACTTCCCAATTAGCTCCGACACCGGAGTCTGCTGTTGGAGCCAACTGTGCGAGACACGGGGCTATTAATTAACTGCTGCTCTTTCCYTCAGCTTTTGTCAGCTCCTAAATTGATTTTTCCCTAAGTGACAGGGTGCGTGTCTAGAACAAGGGCACAAGGAATTCTTCCTCACTCCAGAGCTGAGCACATCCCCAGGGAGCAGAGTTATCCCAGGGCAGGACTGGGACCCCCTGCCCAAGGACCTTCCTTCAGCTCAGGGCTCTTGGGAGTTACCTGAGTACAAAGCCCACAGAGCTGGTATCAGACACATTTTCCAAATAAAAAGAGGCACAGGGRTGCAGCACCTTGATCCCACAGGCACCCAAAAACTGGAGAACAGAGAACACCCCATCCCTACTGCAGCTCCACACTGCCAAGCCAGCCTGTCTCATGCTATTTTTTATTATTACTATTATTGCTGAGATGCAGATGAATTAGTTCTCTCGGGGCTTTGCACAATTTTTTATTTTGCTAAGCTGCATTTTCTTTTCCAGAAACCTTATTTTGATGTAAATCTTGTAAACAGGGGACTGGTTCGTTCAAATGCTGAGCACAAAAGCTCTTCCAAAGGAGTAGATCAAAAGTCTGCAGTTGGCTTAATGAAAGACAGACTGACAATTAGGCTGGGCAGAACTGCATGGATGGGGGGGAAAGGCAGATTTAAGGGTTTAGTAATTGCCTGAGAGCACATGGAAGGAGAGATGCAGAGCAGTGAGAAGGGGTGGGGAGGATGAACCTTTCTGCATTTTTGCTGCTCTGAATGCCCTCRATGTAAAATGTCCATTGTTAAGCCTCATACAAAACAGTTGTGCACATGCTAAGTGCTGAGGCAGATAGAAAATTGAGCAAAACTGGAAATATTGAACCATTTAGAAAAAATTGTTCAATATTTAAAGTGTTTTCCTTCAATCAGGTGTACCCATTGTGCTTTCTTTTCAAGCTGTTGCCATTCCCRAAATGACTACCAGGGGATAATTGTGGTACTTTTCACAAATGAAGCAGAGACAACACAAGAAAAGCAGCAGAGCTGTCAATATCATGGCCAGAACACACAGCTATTGTCATGGCCTGACACCAAAGGCATCGATCCTCCCTCTGCTGCCACTAACAACAGGAAAGAGAAAGTGTGGAAGGATGAGGAGGGCTCAATTCTGGGAGAGGCTGGGCTGCCTACATGGCTGAGGGGCAAGAGAATGCTCTTGGCTGGGCTTGGATTGGTCTGAGAGTTCTTTTTGCTTTGTTTTGAAGAATTCTGCCATAAAAATGGGATAAAACAAAATTGGTGGAWAAAACCAGAGTGCAGGTAGAGCCCAGTTCATTGTCACTGGAGCCCATCCTGGAGAAACTTGGACATGAATTAGTGCTATGTCACTATATGACACAAAAGAACACAAGCACACTACCTTCTCAAGGTGAAGGAAGAAAGAGGAAGTTTATTTTCCTGACTCCAACATTTATAGTTTTCCAAAAGTGACAGCAGATTGGAGGGTGACAGTGACACCTCTCCAATGACACTGGTCAAACCAACAGTCCATCAACTTTCTCCTCCTCCATAAAAGAAGACAAAACAATCAGTTATTTACAGAAAGCGTCTGAGAAAGTTCACCACAAGAATGTCAATATCAGAAGGCCTAGAAAATCTTAAAAAACCAGGGTGACAACGCTGTCCCAATATTGCACAGTTGCTGTGGCCTGGAGGAGGTTTCTGAGGTGGGAACAGACTCAGCAGCACCACAAGTGTGTTCCAGGAGCTCCTGAAACAAGAAAGATGGCCATGATATTAGAACCAAAAGTAGATTAAGTGCAGGAAAAGAGATGCCAGATCACGTCAGTTTTACAGAAGTGTTCACTTCCTCTTGAGCCTGAGTAATTTGCAAAGAATTAAAGGCCTGATGAGACAAAATGGACTTTTAAAGATGCCTGGCACACTGCAAATGAGCTTTGCTGATGGTTGTGTGGAAGGCTCATTTGCACCCAGTGTGAGTAAATAAAAAGTTTTGGATGAAAACAGGCRGGGAGGGTGAAGCTGGATGGCCCCTGGCCAGCAGGGATGTGACCACACACCCCACTTGCCACAGACATGGCTGGGGCCTGTTGATGCCTTAAGATATTAGCCTTTATATCTTTTAAATCCTTACTGCATTAGTGCATAACTCTAAACTCCACATGGAGTGTTAGCTACTGTCTTCACATTCTGTCAGACAGAACAATTCCTCCAGGCCTGAGATCCAAGGACACCCTACAGCCTCAGGTCCCAAAAAGGATAAAGAAAAGTGAATTGGGGGGTGAGGGGGGAACTGGGGATAYGTGACTTCATTACCTGAGGCTGTAATTGGAGGATTGTAATTGTAACTGGAAGATTAACCCCTGATATGTAACCAAATTTATTTCTGTCTGAACAACTCATGATCCATCAGTTGTAGCATTCACATTCTCTGAAAAAATCCCTTTGCTCAGGATTTTTCTCCTGGGAAGCTGAGAAGCCTCAGAGAAAAGGAAAACAATTCTTATCTCATTTGCTTCTCCTGTGTTGTGCTCATGTGGAATGTGTTTGGAGATTGTTTACCCACAGGTGATTGTTCCATTGGATTCTGCTGTGAGTTGTTTTCACTCTTTGGCCAATCAGGGCCCAGCTGTGTCGGGACTCTGGAGAGAGTCACAAGTTTTCATTATTAGCTTTCTAGCATTCAGTAAGTATCCTTTCTGTATTCTTTAGAATAGTATTCTTTAATATAATATAGTATCATAAAATAATAAAT
This sequence comes from Sporophila hypoxantha, assembly GCA_002167245.1. Classification (NCBI taxonomy): domain Eukaryota; kingdom Metazoa; phylum Chordata; class Aves; order Passeriformes; family Thraupidae; genus Sporophila; species Sporophila hypoxantha. The sequence goes on from NDFG01000083.1 coordinate 298,616, forward strand.
TAACCTTCTGAGAACATGGAGTCAGATTCATCATTCCTGCCTTTGTCTGGGAGCAACCCAAATACAACAGTTGGTCATTTTGGGTGCAGCCTCTGGGAGGCTTTGGCTGCCCAAGGTGTATCTATTGAAGACCTATAATAAATCTCCACTTTATTCTCCTAACTCTGTCTAACTCCAAGCATCTAGCCCCTCCAAGGCATCTTCACTGTGACTGGATGATCCCTCCAATCCCTTCCAACCCAAACCATCCCGTGCCTCTCCCAACCCCCAGAGCTCACACAGGGACAGCCACGAGCAGCACAGGCTGGAAAAAACCAAACAACAAAAAACTAAAAAACAAAACCCCTCAAAAGTTTTATCTGCAAGCAGGGCCCAGCACATTCTTCATGTGAAGCTCTGCAAGCTCATCTCTGGATAAAGTCAAAGAGTTAATGTGGAAAGGAAAAAAGATCCTGYGTTGACTTTTATCTAATCTTAGCTGGACACAGCAGATTATGCAGAACACTACAGAAAGCAGCATAAGCATTTCCTTTGGTACTTGAAATTATTCATATTATCTTAAAAATAAATCATGCCTATTGCCCCTTTGAAGTTCTGTCACTATTTTTAATCGTGGAGCTGGGGCTTGGCTTTTGAGGTGAATTTGTCAGTAATTTATGAATTTATGCTAATAGATTTCTGTGCTGATGCTGTGTGCATCTCTGGATCTGTGGAGATGCCAGRGCCACGATAACCACGGGAACATCAGCACATCTGCACCAGCCTGAGATGGTGAGCAGAGCCTTGCTGCTGCCATGCTCTGAGTCCTGTCCCCCACACAAGCTGCTCCAGCTCACACACGCCCTTCCTAGAGCCAAAAACATTGCACAAATGCACAAAAATATGAGATYTGTATTTTTCCTGATATGTCTTTTCTTCCTGGGCTCCTGATAAGAGTCTTACATCTTTAATTTTTTGGTTTTTAGCATCTGTAAATGCAACAGCTTTCATTGTCACTTGAATGTCACTGGCAGCAAACATGGATTTTGCACCTCTCATAATGCCCTGGCACGAGGCCGTGGCACATTCAGGGATCATTTCATCAGATGCATAACACACTAATCTGCTCAACTCCAATTATTTAGCCATATGATCTGTGTAAATCTGACCAGCTTGCAGCAGCTTCAGGCCTTGCTSTGTTTGTGAGTAATGTTGATCCTGTGATTAATTTTGGCAGTTTTAAATCTTCACCATTAACAGGAGGGTGTGAATAACCAGCCCCTACAAAGCAGTGCTCTTGCAGAAGCTGATGCTCCAAGGGCTGAGCTGAAGCACATCTGGTATTCCAGGAAATCAGAAACACACAGATGTTATTATAGATCTGGAATTTGACACCCCCAACCAGACTCTGCCAAGGACTGGCTGTGGACATGGCACCAGGTGATGACAATCCTGGCCCAAAAAAATGTTTTTGATAGCCAGCACAATGGCAGATGCAAGTGGCTCCCCTCAAACAGAGCCCCATCACCCTCCAGGTGATGCCAGGAGAGGAAAAATATCTGTTTTCACATCATATTGCCATTKGCAGCAGGGAAGTATTTAAAGGAAAAACATAAACACTTCCAGCATGACTCTAAGCTAACTGGTTGCTTTGGTTTGGTTTACCTCAAACACCAGTGCTGTGCATGGCTCTCCAGCCTCAGTGCAGGAAGCTCAAAAAGGGAAAATGCTCAGCCACAGGTACCTGGCCAGACCCCACCTGGCCTCCCCCTCCTCACAGCCAGCACAAAACATCCTCACTGAGCCACCTTAATGTAGAATTATGTGGAATGAATCCCCTCAGAATTCCTCGCCTGTGAAGGGTGATTACAGCTCATTTTCATGTAAGGAGGACCTTAAATAACATCAGGTCTTCCAGGCTTTGCCTGTGCCTCYGAGGAGGAAGGATGGATGTGTAACCTTCATGGATGAGGGGCCGGGTATTATTGTGGGGGAATGGAAGAGCAAATGGATCTGTTTGGAAGGAAGCAGGGGAGCTGAATCCCACACACACTGTGCATGCAGGGACACAATTTTTTGGTACTGGGGAGGGAATGCCTCTGTCTGCCTCAGGAAGGAGCCCTGGTCTGCTGAGGACTCASAAACCCCCATGGAACCAACACCTAAGAGTCACAGAAAGGGCATTTTCACCTTAAAGCCTGACAGTCATTTAGGAACTAGACATCTGTTTGCAAATATAAGCCTAATATTTCATAAATAAATGGTTTAATGGCAGCACCTTTACAGCAGAGGAAGGGCAGTGAGAAGGAGCTGGTGATAATCCCAATATTTGGCAGAGAAGCAGAAATGAACTGCAGAGCTGGCAGCAGCACATCCTCCCTACCTGCCGGGAATCAGTGGTCTCTGGACTGGAAGCTTTCTGTTGGACTCTGAATTTAATTTTTTMCCCTTCTCTACAAGATCAGTGAAATATTCACTTTCAAGGCACTTTGTGTCCTATGGCACCAATTTTCCCCAAGTTCTAGTTCAGGTCCTGTTCCTTCAAATCTCTCCTACAGCAACAGAGATGTGAAAGAGAGAGGAAAAGCATTCATAAATCCTCCATTAATAACCAATATCAAATTCTACTAGAATTTGCTCAAAAGGAAAGAGAATCAATTGCTGTCTGTTCTCAGTTCTTTAAGGCAGCCTTATATTGTTTCTAACGAAACAAAAATCAATATGAAATTCTTCTTATGGTTCATTTTTTAAAGCTCAATACCAGCTGGGTAATTTGGCTGACAATTATGAATGATCTGTTGTGTCACCAGCCCGGGCTCTGCAGCCCAGCCTGCAATCATGTGTTATTGCTTGSAGGTACATCTCTCACTATTGGTTTGCTCTCCACTCTTCTGCAATGATCATTCAGAAATAAAGGGAATTTGCTAATCAATCCCATTGACTTGAAAGCAACAGTTATTAATGCCTTCAGTTTGTTGCTGGCTTCTAAACTTTTCGAATCCATTAGCTACCAGCCCCCATTGATTACAAACACACCCCCACACTGCATTGGCTTTCCAAGAAAAAAAACAAAAAAAACAACAAAACAGAGCTTTTTGAGTCCCTTTCCACTGGAGGCACAGYGTGGTGGGAAGCCAGCACGAGATGAGCAGGTAATTTCACCACAATGACTTCCCTTTGTGAGTAAAAGTGACAAAGCTATTTTTGAAGTGCCTCATTAAAGATGACTTCATTTCATTTCCAAACAATGCATTGTTCTCTCTCTCCCCTCCTGCCTGCGCTTCCCCAGACCCACACTCTCGGATCCTCACACGGCTCCTCTCTCCTCAAGGTTTCCAGAACCACCTGTTGGGTTCCTGTTGCTGATTCCCCAACTTCTGGGACTTTGGGAATCTGGCTGAGCCCTCCCAGGGGGCTCCCCTGTTGGGGGAGACCCTCCTGGAGTGGTTTTGTGTCAGGACAGAGAGACACACTGCATCTTTTCTGTATTTAGGTTCTGGTTTGTCAGAAGCCAGGACATCTCTCTGGCTGTCTTGGATGGCTCAAGCTCCTGCCCAGGGGGCTCAGAGACCTTGGCACAGAGCCCAAGACACCTGTGCCTTTGATTTGGACCCATGGAGCAAATTATCACCTCTATATGAAGAATTACAAATCAAGAAAGTTTAAGTAGAATGACAGTGAATTAATCACAGGGTGAAAATGTAGAATTTTGGGGKTTTTAGAATGGGGGTTCAGGAGGCAAGGTGGAGGGATCTGGGCATGTCCAGCCTTTCTCCTTCTTCTTCTTGGCCTCCATCTTCTGCTGTGATGGTGACACTTTTAGATTGGTTTAAGGTAGAAGTTCACTGTCTAACATAGGTGATAGGTATTGGGAAGTTATTGTAAATAAAGCACAGATAGTTTTTAGTATAAAAAGCTGACACCACCCCAAGGGCGGTCAGTGTGCAACAACCCAACCTGCCAGACAGATCTCAGCAGGTCAGAGAAAGAATTTTATATATAAGGAAAAATAAACAATCTTGAAAAGCAGAACAGAAGAATCCTGACTCCTTCTTTGGCTGCTGGGCTGGGAAAAGAGACTTGTGTGGATCTCAGAGTCACTCTGACCAGCAGAGATTCTGGGACTGGTTCATTGTTATCTTATCTAGAGTTTTGCACGCTGTCCACACCAGGCTCAGCACGCTGGAAAAGCACCACAAAAATGGCCAACAATCTCTGGTTACAAGGTCTTTTAAAGCTAAACTGTCCAATTAAGAACTGACACCTGGATTATTTTCCCTTTTAACCCGATAACTGATCCCAAAGAGCCCCCAGTGAGGACTTTTCTGCCCAATTACAAAATGCCACCCAAACCCATGGAGAAGAAGGAAGAAGAATCATGAAGAAGAAACCCAGGACAGCACCCTGTGCCCTCCATCTTGCTGCCATCCACAACATACTAAAAATCCCAAAACCTCAATTTCCAACCTAAGCGATACACCTACACTGCTCTCTACAATCTATTTCACACCCTAGTGGATTTTAGTCTATTCTGGAGTTTAGGAAACTTTCTCCATGAATGAGGGTCAAAGTCAGTGCTCCCCTGGGGGTCAGGGCACCCCAGAGCAGACAGAGAAATATTCCCTGTGTGCCCTGGGTTTCCATAACCACCAGAGGTTCTCCTGGCCCTGTGTCCTGGCAGACCCAYTGAGCTTCCAGTGCTGGCCAGGTTTGATCAGGCTCTGCCTTTGGCTGTGCTCCAGCTGCCCCTGACACCACAAATTAGGGGCTGCATAAGGCAGAACACACAGGGCTCAGAGCACCCACCACCCTGATGCCAACCCAGCTCAAAAAACTCCTTTTCCCCTTGCTGGGGAGCCCAGTGTGCCCAGAACCATCCCAGCCCCACTGGGAGCTCTGTGGCCTCTCCCACACTGGCATTGCTGCATCTTCCTCTGAGACTTGTTCTGAAAARTGCATCGTGGCCATTTTCACTTACAGACACAGCTTTGCTTGGAAAAAAATAAATTAGAGTTGTTTCACCCAATAGGAATATCCTCCAACCCCCAATCCACCTCAGCCAGCCCTTCTGGACCAACAGGAAATTTGGAATACATTATTTTGGAACAACATACAATCAAATGTTTCATGTCACCACTGAGATGCTTGGTCAGCACAGTCCTGGCTCTGTCCCTGGTCAGGCAGATTTGTCCACATAAGATGAGGAGGGAGGGAGAGGGAAAATCCTCCTTCTTCAATGTGGAACAGGGGTTTGATGCCTGCCACTCTTCAAAGATGCTTTTCCTGTGATTTTGCCCCATTTTTTACCCTGATTATTTTCCTGTGATTTTGCCCCATTTTTTTACCCTGATTATTTTTTTTTTCCCTAAAATGAAAATTACATTTAAGTGTAATGCTTTTCCTGTGATTTTGCCCCATTTACACCCTGATTATGTTTTTTTCCCCCTAACAGGAAAATTGCATTTAAATGGCCAGGTCTGAATTTAGAGAGAACACTGTCAGTCAGCACAGAGCTATGGGATAGACTCACCAGCCTCTGCTCTGAAGTAGGYCACAGCAACTGTCACAGAATCCCTTCAAACCCATTTAAAATCCAATAAGTCTAAGGAAAAAGACCCGTGGAAATGTATCTAATTTGCAAATCACATTGGCTGGGCTCAATTCTGCAAATCATTTAAACACGTTCTTAACTTGACACTAATGAATCAGCTTAGAGAAGTCAAAGATACTTGAAGATCAGATCTGAAGTGCTCAGCATTTTGCACCATCACATCCCACAAGAGGCAATGTTACTCCAGCAGACATKGGTGGCAGCCACACCAGTCACACCAGTAACACCAGTCACACTGTGCAGGGGAGCCCCACGCTCCCCCAGCTGTTTCAACCTTGAGCCATTTCAAGTTTTACCAGGAGATAATCAAAAAWTAAAAAATTTAAGTCTCCAAACAGGAAACTTTCCCATTTTTCAAGTGCAATTTACAAGATGCTGAAAGGGATCACTGTRTTTCATTTTGTGAGGAAGGAAAAAAAAAAACCAAAACCACTTTATAATTCTCTGGCATTCAGATGCCCTAAATATATCCAGCCCTGCCAGGGAAATCTCATGCTTAGAGCAAGTCTAACATTAGCTGCTCCTCCTTTCAACTGAAAATATTCCTAAAAACATCWGATGGATCCTAAGAGGATCATTCATTGTGCTGTACTGAAGCAGCCCAGAGAGGGGATGGGATGAGCACTGAGGGCAGGTGAACCTGCATCCAGCTCCCACAGCACCATGCCCAAAGGCAGGAGAATGCATCCCTTCCATTGCCTCTGATTTGCAGCACAGCACCCCAGGGATGTGCCTCCCATGGGCTGGGTTTCCTCCTTTTTTTGGGGTGTACAAAAAGAGGTGAGATTTGGAGAACAAGAGGTGGTGGCTTGGACAAGATAGAGGGGAACTTTGATAGAGGGGACTTTGCTTAAGYGCTTTGTAATTTCCAATAATTGCCCAAAAAGTGGGAGGTGGTGCCTTGGCCTCTGTGCTTTGCCAGGTGGAAAAAATAAATTCTTGATGTGGATAAGGGAGGATGAGCAGAGCCCTGGGGGCTGCCTGCAGGCACCTGTGCACTGAGAGGAGCCTCAGCCAGCAGCAGCATGAACAGGGAGATTTCTGCAAGTTCCAGGGAGCCTGAAGGATCCCTCACTGAGAGAGGACACGGAAAACCATGGCCCYAAGGAGAGGAAGAGCACGGATGGTGGGGGAGAAAGCTCCTGCAGAACCCAACCAATGCAATTYTGTCACCCTGGCACCCACAGGACACGCACGGGTGTGCAGTGAGTCCTGCCCTGGGCCTGCTCCGACAGCAGAGAGGATGAACTGCTTAGGAAACTAACTCAGCCCTTCCTGGGAGAGGGGAAACATGTAGGAGCRGTTGAGGGTCTCCTGCATGGTCRGGATGGACGGAGACRAGAGATCTCTGAGGCTAGATCGTGGACATGCASTTTATTACAAGGGCMTGGGYRCAGGGCCCTGCTGGGAGCTGCCAGCCRCAGCTCAGAGCAGGCCCCAAAGAGGGAGAGAGAGATAAAGAGAGTGGTAAAGAGAGAATGAGAGAGTAAAAGAGAGGATCAGAGGGTGAGGTTCCTGTTACAATACAATAAATCTTCTTCTGGTCTTGGAACTTGTGGTTTATTGCAAAGGGCCTGGGTGCAGGGCCCTGCTGGGAGCTGCCAGCCACAGCTCAGAGCAGGCCCGAGAGAAGAAGAGAGAGAGAGAGCGAAAAGAGGCAAAGAGAGAAAAAGAGAGAGACCGAAGTTCTCGTTACAATACTTTAAATCATCTTCTGTGTTGAATATTCTGATTCTCACTAACCAATCTAATACAGGATACAAATCCTATAGCATTTACATACAGCCTATAGGAATCACTACATTACCATATTGTGTTACATTTTAAATACCAAAAACTACTCTTTAGACCCCTCCTGCTGAGCAGGCAGGGTCTGCTTCTGACCCTTGGACCTGCTTGCTTGGAGAGGGTATTGTTTCATCTAAAGAGGGGATTACCTGCTCGGCCACACCATTGTTTTCCTGTTGTTCAGTGACTAGGAGATCTCAAAGGTTGCCTTCATTTCAATCTCGTCTATATTTTCTATATTCTCTAAATCTCTCGCCAGGCAATCATATTTATAGGGCTTCCCTGTTCCATCCTCACCAACAGAAACAGGCATCAGTGTTTTTCCTTATTAATGGCTTGTGATCTGGAGCATGTGATGTGTGCATGCCATGGTGGGATGGAGAAGGGATGAGAGAGAGGAATTCCCTGAAGCCATYTCTGCTTATCCTCATWCTTGCTTTTGGAGCATCCTCAGGGATTGCCCTTCTCACAGAGGAGTAGCTTTGGAGGAGAAAGAGGGTGACACAGTCTCAAGGAGCTTATTTACAAGTGCTCTTTTCTAAAGATCAATGTGTTGAGCCTGGTGAAGAACGATTTCAATTTTGCCTTGAAAACTTGGATCAAACCCTGCTGACGATGCAAACTTCCCTGCCATCCAGAGATTAAACTTGTTCTGCTTGTTTTTAATGGGGGCCTGAGTGCTTTGCTTGCCAGAGGCTCTCAGCACCGTGCTCCCTCTTGGAGCAGATTCTGAGAGYACCCTGCAGAAATATTCCAGTTGTGGCTGCTCAGGAGGAGCCTGATGCATCAGCACCGAGCTGGAYCCAGGAGCTCCCCACAGGACACAACTGCAAAGCCTTCAGAAAACTGGGAAAACTCCAATTCCTATAAAGTTAAAGGACTCTCTGTCTMCTTTTTGGACATAAACCTCTGATGTTTGTGRATTAATTTCCTGRCAGGGGTAASATGTGCTTYCCAAGCCTGTCCCCAGTGCAGACCAGTCTGTTTGGCATTGCACGGGGCTCTTAGCTGAGGACAGGAATATGTGCAAACTGTGTGCAAAGACAAGACAAAAAAAAATACAGCAGTCAAACAAATTTGATTTAATTCTGGATCACTACAGGCTCTTATGACCTTGAATAACAGGCAGTGATTGAGAGTGTGATGGCAGAGCGAGGACACAAGTGTCCTGTGCAGTGCCTGGGTTTACAAGAGGTCTATATTCAAACATCCARAGCAATTTATAGCCAGAGGTACCCTTGGCACACAGCATCTCCTGGGAGCTGACTGTCTGGCTGAGGCTGATCACCCTTGACTTCACCTAGAGCTGCTCACTCCCTGAGCCAGCAATCAATCCTGCAGGCTGCTGGCCCCTGAGGCTGCCCTGTTGGGAGTGAGCACTCAGGAAAAGCAAGGGGCTGCTGCTGGGGTGAATTCCTGCCTCACCTCAGGCCATTTAACCTGCCTTGTAAGGAATGTGCACTCAGGAAAAGCAAGGGGCTGCTGCTGGGGTGAATTCCTGCCTCACCTTGGACCATTGAATCTGCTATGTGAGGAGTGAGCACTCAGATAAAGCAAGGGCTGCTGCTGGGGTGAATTCCTGCCTCACCTCAGGCCATTTAACCTGCTCTGTGAGGAGTGAGCACTCAGGAAAAGCAAGGGGCTGCTGCTGGGGTGAATTCCTGCCTCACCTTGGACCATTGAACCTGCCCTGTTGGGAGTGAGCACTCAGGAAAAGCAAGGGGATGCTGCTGCAGTGAATTCCTGCCTCACCTTGGGCATTTAACCCTGCCCTGTTGGGAGTGAGCACTCAGGAAAAGCGAGGGGCTGCTGCTGGGGTGAATTCCTGCCTCACCTTGGACCATTGAACCTGCCTTGTAAGGAATGTGCACTCAGGAAAAGCAAGGGGCTGCTGCTGGGGTGAATTCCTGCCTCACCTGGTGCCACTGCACCTGCCCTGTGAGGTCCATCTCCCACCAGGGTGAGAGGAATGAGGGATTTGTCTTTACAAACCAGCTGTGGGTCTGCTGGTAGATAAAAACAGCACTGAGAGATAAAAGAAACCATGGGAAAGGCTGGTCCTACATGATGGTGATGCTTTTTTGGGACAACCTAGAAACAGAGGCCAGACAAAATCAAAGGAATAAAAAGCAGTTCTATTTATTGAAGGGCATTCAGGGACATTTAGGGCAGTCAAAGCCCCCCAGGGGCTACACCCAAAATGGACAATGGGTCACAGGTTTTCACACTTTTGTAAGTTTGGGCCATTTGCTTATTGGGGGTTCATCTTCCAATTACAGCTTCAGCTAATAAAGTCATTGACCCCAAGTTTGCTGCCCCCAACTCACTTTTGTTTCCATCTCTCAGGRCCTGAGGCAGTGAGGTCTGCTCATTTTTAAAAACCTAGTTTGTTTTCTATCTCTTGAAATTCATTTTCTCTGTTTTCTTACCACCATTAAAATGCCAAATAAACAACATATTTWAAAAAATTAAAAGCAGCATTTCTTTCTTCCTCTAAATAGTAATACACACTCTCTAGGCCTTGATTGCCAGCCCTGGAGAGGAATTGTTGTGTCTGCCCAAAATGGGAAAGCAGCAGCTCACATTGTTTATGGAGTTTGGAGTTACACACTAAAGAATTACAGGATTACAAATATATGAAAAAATATAAAAGCTAAAATAAAAATATAAAAAATATAAAAACATAAAGTATATAAAATATAAAAATATAAATGCTGAAATCCTGAGGCATCATGGGGAGCCCTGGAGCCCCCCCTGCCCCTTCTGAGTCCCTCCCCATCACCCTGAGCATTGGGTGTGCTGCTCTCTCTCTGCCTGCTCTTCATTTAGCCTCTGAAGTGCAAAGCCTTATTAAACTCATCCTCAGTCACTTCAGAGTGGCAGCTGAGGCTGCCACGCTCCGCCAGCCGCTGATTTATTAGTCASTTCTGCAAGACTTTAATCTACTCGCAGGGTTTCTCCTTCTCTTTTCCCAATTCATAAATGRGTATCTTTATATTTAATCTCTAGTCAAACTACTCTGTACTTGACCTTTAAACTGCTACACGAGGGTGTGTAATTGCCTCTCTCCAGGCCACATCTGCCCGCTGGCAGTGGCTGAGCCCCAGGAGGGCAGAGCTGGGATGTTTTGCTCGCCCCCACTTTCAGGCTGTGGCTCACTGAAATATTATATGAGGATTATTATATGATGGCTTTCCTGGAAAGAGATGTATTTGCTTCCAGTCAGTGCAGAAAGGCAYCTGACTCCCCTGGTGGGATGTAGAAATAAGTGTTAACGGATCTATTACTYGTGATTTTGCCTTTCATTTATTAAAAAACAACCACTCAGCCCAGTCCAGCATCAGCCTCCCCCCATCCTGGGCAGAGTGGGCATCACACCCCCAGCTGAGTCTTGGATGCAATTAAATGCTTTGGGGGGTAAAAAATATAAAATTAAAATTGTGCAGAAAACATAATTTTGGCAAGACCTTACTCTCCCATTCCCCCAGGGAATGCTTATAAACCAAAAATAGTTATGCAAAATTATGCAWTTTTTGTTTTGTTTTATACTGTAAAAAGCCAACACAAAGTGCTTSTCTGTGTACAAATACTTTAAATATCAGATGCTTACTGGACACAGTTCTGGCTTTCCCTTTACATTTGGAAAAAGCAAATGCTTCCCATGGAAAAATTATGGAAATAAACCAGGAAGGGAGGCTTGTTATTTTTCCAAGGGATTTTCACACCAAGTTTCAATATGCAAGTCACGCTCCCACCATGGAGGACTGTGCACAGATACAATCTAGTGAAGATTTTGTGTACACTGTGTAAAATAAAGCCACTTCAGCTTCATTTTGCTTGTGCTAAGAGCTGCTTAAATGTATTATTCTCCTGCCTCATCACCAAGCAGAAACAACACACAGAGACAGCAGCAAAATTAAATTAAGGGATTTAGCTCCAATTTAGAGCCACGAGAAGAAAATGTCCTGTATGAGGCACCTCCAGAGCCTCTGCTGGGGGATCTTGGAGCCCTGCATCTGCTGCACTGCCATAAGGAACTGTCTGGAAATGGTTTCCAAAAAAAGCCACCCACAGCTTGGCCTGAGGCACATCATCTTCCATCCTCCTCCACGGGGATGCCAGCAGCTGCCCAAGGTGCTTGGTGGCAGTTCTGGAGGGAAAGGTGTCTCCCAGCAGCAGCAGCCATGCCCAGCATCACTGCTGGGATTTGGGAGAAGCAGAAAAAAAAACCAGAAAACCAGAGTGCAGCACATTTTTAAAAACCCGGTTYGTTTTCCATCTCTTGAAATTAAYTTTCTCTGTTTTCTTACCACCATTAAAATGCCAAATAAACATCAGATTTTAAAAAAATTATATAAAAGCAGTATTTCTTTCTTCCTGTGAATAGTAATACACKCTGGAAGCCTCCCACACTCCCGTTTCAATCTACAAATCCCCACGTGCTGCACAATCTCCTTCCCAAGGGAAAGAACCTGAACCTGTTCATTGCTTGCTAAGCTGAAAAGTGCCAAAATTAACCCAGACACTGGCAACTGGGAATAAAAGGGATTGAACTGATACAATGGTCTGGTTTAGGGAGTCTCACAGCAGCTTAAAACAAGGCCACTGGAAATCCTGCTCCAGAGGGTCTTGTCTTGGTTTGGAAAGAGAGGAGTCTGCTAAGGAAGGCAGGAGCCTCCCCTGAAATGGAGAATGTAAACTCCCTCCCTCCAAATTGCTATAAAAATTTTAAATTAAGGGGCTCTCAGGCAAAATATGGGAGCAGGAATAACAGTTCTTTATTAAGGGAAGAAAAAAAAAGGATAAAATAAATTAAGCCAACAGTGCCAGAGTCAGAGACCCACCTGACACCTGTGGGTCAGGGTGCTGGCAGCAGTCCATTGGAATTGTGGCTCAGCCTCCTGCAGTGTCAGGGGTGGCTCTGCTGGAGCAGGGATTCCTGGAGAAAGGTGCAGTCTCTGCCTCTGAGATCCAGGGAAGAGGCAGCTGCTGTTCCTCTGGGAAATCCAGTGCAGAAGCCGTGCTGGTGTTCAGCAATCTCCAGATTTCTAATCCGGGTAGGAATGCTTGGCTCCTCCCTCTGGGCTCCCATCTCCCAATGGGATGCTGTAGTTCTTATCAGCCATGCAGGGACATTCAATGGCTGTTATCAGCAGGTGTCCCCTCCCGAGGGAGGAGTGATTGTGGTCACTCAGAGAGAGAGATAAGGCAAACCGCCCACTTGACAAAAGACAGCTGCCATACAGATGGTAATAGAATACAATTTGCTTGGCAATCCAGGACAGCTCCTGAGATCCCCATGATCTGAGCTGGGAGGAGGAGCTGGTGGTGGTGGCTGATGGAAGGTTCTCCCTCCATGCAGGCACCATGCTTTCACTGGACACAAACAAGCCTTGAGAAACCAAACATTTGTATTTGAGGGGGGYTTTCTGCACTACCCCCAGCCCTGCTGCCCATCAGAGCTGTGGGTGCTGGGCTTGGCACTGCCCACTGCAGCAGGACACAGCCAGAAGCAGGCAGGACACTGGGAATTCTTATTTCATTATCCAGGCAGGACAWGGGGAAAAGTGGGCTCTGCAATTCTTACAAAGACTGGGGTTTGAGGCTGAAATTGTGGGAGATGCTTGGGGTGGTTGCAGGTAACCACAAGGAGTTTGGCTGAGCAGGTGCCAGGTGAACACAAGGATCATCCCAGCCCCTGAGCCACCTCAGGGCAGGACCTGGCACCCCCTGTGCCCTCTCACAGCCCTGCACAAAGGTGGGATCCCTCCATAGCTCAGGGTCGGCTCGTTTTCCTCTGGCAGGCATGTAATTTGTGCCTCCACACATTTAACACTCCTCATTTAACATTCCACAGCATCTCCAGTGGGCAGCAACCCCTGCCAGGGGAGAAGTGCTCCCTCCAGCCCCCCTCTCCCTTCCCAGGCCAGGGATCCCCTTGTCCCCACACATCAGGCCAGATTTTGTTCCCAGTGGGTACAGCCAGATCCACCCACAGCTTCTCACCCAACATTTAAACTTCCTCTGGACGTGCTGGAACAACCAAGAAATTTGCTGTGAATTGGAAATGGGCCGGAATTWGCAGGGATTGGGCAAAACAACTGGCTGCAGCTGGCCAAATTAATTCCCAGYCTAATTCCACTGAAGTGGAATTTATCAGGCATTTGAAATAACGTGATCTTTTCTTGCCCTTTGCATGTGTAGAAGGAAAAGGAAAAAAAAAAGGTATTAACAACTCATTCCCAATCTTTGCATGGGTAATTAGCCATGTGGGGAGCAAAGAGCCCTGTGCTCTCCCCAGGCTGGCAGGTGCCCAACCTTCTGCTGTGCCAGTTGGTACCTTTGTTCAGGAGAAAAAGAAGGAGCTGCCCTGGCTGGGTCTGCACAATGGGCACGTGCTGGGGCTGGCAGGTCACAAACAGGTCACGTGAGAGTGGAGCAGAATGCCATGGAGCATACCAAGTTTCTTTGTAAACTGGTTCCATGCAAAGATAATAGCGAGCAGAGGCTAATGCTGCAGTCTCTAATTTTCTTGTCTGACTAAGCAGGCATAATTTACACCCATCAATTGCAAATGGCTTCTCCCACCAATCCTAAAGATAGAGGACTTTTTTATTTTTTTAAGGGAAAAAAAAAAAAAAAGAAAAAAAGATGATTTCCTACCTCTGCAGAAAGAGGATGAAAAACACATGCAAGGGCTGTCTGACACAAATATGTATTTTCACTCAGCTAGTTCAAAGAGATCATCTTGCAGCCCAGAAACACGAGACCTTGATGGAACCAACTGGCCAAAACAGCTTCTTCTGTCAGATATGAGCACAGGGGGTGATAAAGACAATAATTTGAACTGGTCTTACTTAGTCATTTGCTCCCTGTTGCCCTTTTCAGCCCGTTTGACACGCTGCAATTGTACAAATTCAGCTGCTGCTGCACGGGGCTGACAATCAGCCGGGATGCACGTGGCTCCATTCCACAAGCCCCGGGGATCTGTCACCTCTCAGGTGCCAGGACAGCTCTGTCCCTGCTCACAGCCTCCACATCACATCCAGAAAGGCCAGGCAGGTCTCTGCCTCCTCCCTTGTTTGCCTTCCTGGGGTGGCTCTGTCCATTGGGAAGTGTCTGGCCCTGACTCCCAGAGCACCAAGATGCCCTCAAAGGCAGGGGCTGAGCAAAGGGGCCCTGCCAAGGGTGCCCAGGGGGTGTTGGGCTGCACAGGGTCCATGCAAGGGCATGGATGGAGCTGCCCCAGCACCAGAGCCAGGGTGGCTGAACCATCTCCAAAACTCCCACCTCCTCATGCCACCCATGGRTGCCACAATCCCACTGTGCCCTGATAGGTGTGGCATCCCTGGTGCAGAGACCCTGCAGGGCACCCTCAGACAGGGCAAACTGCAGCAAAACTGATTAAAAATAATTAGATTCCCACCCTTTGTGTTGTGCCACAGCCCCAGTGTGCCCTGCTTAGGTGGGAGCAGCCAGATCCTCAGGGTTTGGCATCCCTGGTACAGAGACCCTGCTGGGTCTGTGCCAGGTGTGTGACACTCTGAGCCTGCAGGGCACCCTGGGACAGGGCAAACTGCAGCAAAACGGATTAAAAATAATAACAAGAATCACACTCTTTGTTATTGTCTCATTCAAAGAGGCCCCATTAGCCTCAGCTACACCAGCTCGAGGCAGGAAAGTCTGGGAAATCTCTGTGGCCATTGTTTGAAGGGTCATTGTGCACTCCCAGCACAGGAGGAAGGAGGGAAGGAGGGAAGGAGGGAAGGAGGGAAGGAGGAAGAGGAGAGTGGCACAGAAGGAATGGAGGAAAAGGAGGAAGGAGGGAAGGGAGGAAAGGGAAGGAAGGAAGGAAGGAAGAAGAAGGAGAAGGAAGGAAGGAAGGAAGGAAGGAAGGAAAGGAGAGAAGGAAGAAGGTAAAGGAAAAGGGAAGGAAGGAAGGAAGGAAGCGAAGGAAGGGAGGAAGAGAGGAAGCGAAGGAAGAAAGGAAGGGAAGGAAGGAAGGAAGAAGGAAGAAGGAATGAAGGAAGGAACGGAAAAGGAATGAAGGAGGAAGAAGGAAAGGAAGGAAGAAGGAAGGAAGGAAGAAGGAGGAAGGAAGGAAGGAAGAAGAAGGAAGGAAGGAAGAAGGAAGGAAGGAAGAAGGAAGGAAGGAAGGAAAGGAAGAAGAGAAGGATAGGAAGGAAGGAATGGAAGGAAGGAAGGAAGGAAGAGGAGGAAGGAAGGAAGAAGGAAGGAAAAGGAAGGAAGGAAGTGAAGGAAGAAGGAAAGGAAGGAAGGAAGGAGGGAAGGAAGGAAGGAAGGAAGAAGGAAGGAAGGAAGGAAGGAAGGAAGAAGAAAGAAGGAAGAGAAAGGAAGGAAGGAAGGAGGAAGGAAGGAAGGAGGAAGGAAGGAGGAAGAAGGAAGGAAGGGAAGGAAAGGAAGGAGAAGGAGGAAGGAAGGAGGAAGGAAGGAAGGAAGGAAGGAAGGAGGAAGGAGAAGGAAGGAGGAAGAGAAGGAAGGCAGGAAGGAAAGGAAGGGAGGAAGGAAAGGAAAGGAAGGAGAGAAGGAAGGAAGGAGATAGGGGAAAGGAAGAAGGAAGAAAGGAAGGGAGGAAGGAAGAAGAAGGACAGGAAGGAAGGACAGGAAGAAGAAGAAGGAAGGAAGGAAGGAAGGAGAAGGAAGGAAGGAAGAAGGAAGGAAGGAAGGAACTGACGCTGGCGAAGCCAAGCCATTCTTGCTCCCGTGGCGTTGGGCACGCGAGTGATGCCAAGCCGCATCAGAAGCAGCCGAAGCCCTTTTGATGTGCGCAGCAACCATCGCGGGGCTCTGATCCGAGCTCAGCAGCCAGCCCAGCCGAGGAGGGAGCGCAGCCCTTGCTCCCAGCCCCTTCCCACCCTCCCGGTTCCTGCGGGGCGTCGCTGCTCTGGGTTTGACAGGAGCTCGCGTTCTCCTGACTTTCACAATAATGTATTCAGCAGAACTGGATGCATTTCAAACCAGCTATTATACCGCGGTATGTTCCAACACAAATATGTGCAGTGTAGCGAAGCAGCAATTCTGTGAGCACCACACAGGCTGCAGGAACCCCACACTGCCTGCCCCGGACAGAGCAGCCACACCTTCACCACGGGAACTGATTGGAGAATAAACCTCAGAAAAACCTAAATGGGAAACTATAGCATTTGCAGGGAACCCCGACGAGGGGAGAGAATGGTGAGGAAGACTCCATTGATATTGATATATATAGATATATAGAAGGTTAATTAATTATTTTATTTTATTATATTACATTACATCTAAACTGAATCTCCTGAGGACTCAACTCTGCACACASTGCACAGAGCTGCACCCCAACTCGTGACTTTGGGTGAACAGTCTCCATATTACATTCCACTTTCCCACAAACACAGGCACAGCAAATGTTAAGAATTATTTTTCATTTCCCTGAGGATGCGAAACCCAGAAATATTCTTGGGAAGAATTGTGCCTTGCTTCGTTCTGTGAAGAGAAATTATGAGGAGGACTCCATTGATGTCGATATATATATATATATATATATATATATATATAGAAGGCAAATTAATTACTTTATTATACTATAATACATTACATCTAAACTGAATCTGCTGAGCACTCAACTCCACACACAACTGCACAGAACTGAACCCCAACTCATGACTTTGGGTAAACAATCTTCATATTGCACTCTACTTTTGCACAAACACAGGCACAGCAAATGATAAGAATTGTGTTTTCTTTCTCTGAGGTCCAGAGAATGCGAAACCCAGAAATGTTCTTGGGAAGAATTGTGCCTTGCTTTGCTCTGTGAAGAGAAATGATGAGGTGGACTCCATTAATGCCAATATATATATAGATATATATAGAAGGCAAATTAATTACTTTATTATACTATACTACATTACATCTAAACTGAATCTGCTGAGCACTCAACTCCACACACAACTGCACAGAACTGCACCCCAACTCATGACTTTGGGTAAACAATCTCCATGTTGCATTCTACTTTTGCACAAACACAGGCACAGCCAATGATAAGAATTGTGTTTTCTTTCTCTGAGGTTTAGAGAATGTGAAACCCAGAAATGTTCTTGGGAAGAGTTGTGCCTTGCTTTGCTCTGTGAGGAGAAATGTGGGGCTACAGGAAAGCAGCCCACTTTGGGATCAGCTGCCCAGCAGCACAGCACAGGAGTTGCCAAGCACTTCCCTCTGCCGCTGGCCCACCTTGCCTCCATCCCAACGCACAAAACCACCACTCACAAAACAAACACAAGCCTCTCCCTTGTCCAGATGGAATGCGGTAGAAGTGGATTTTCTCCCCGCCTTTCCCTCACCCCACACAAGCCAAAGTGTAACAACAAATGGCAGTGAGTTTTGGGGGCAAGGAGGATGCTGGGTTTGGCTTTTGCAGAGCTTGCTGGAGCGTGTGGTGGCAGCATCACCTCATTCATGGCTGCTGCATGAGTTAACGCCCTCCTAAAAGAGCAGAGTACGCTGCTGCAAGAGGAGGTTAAACCTTCCTAAAGGCAAGGGTTAACCTCTCCAAAAGAGACACAGAGTTAAACCTCTCCTAAAGAGCACAGAAACGTCTAAAAAGACACAGTTAACTCTTCTTAAAGAGACACAGATTAAAGCCCTCTCCTAGAAGAGCACTGAGGCACGGGTTTAAACCTCTCCTAAAAGAGACCACAAGAGTTTAAACCTCTCCTAAAAGAGACACAGAGTTAAACCCTCTCCAAAAAGACACGGAGTTAAAGCCTACTCTAAAAGAGGCACAGAGGTACACGAGGTTAACCCCTCCTAAAGAGACACGAGTTTGAAGCCTCTGCCAGAAGAGGCACAGAAGTTTAAAGCCTCTTCACAACAGAGGCACCAAGAATGGACGTTAACCTCTCCATAAAGAGGCACAGCAGGACAGAGTTAAAGCCGCTCTCCAAAAGAAGGCACAAGACACGGAGTTAAACCCTCTCCTAAAAAGAGCACAGAGCACAGAGCTTAAGCTCTCCCAAAAGACGGGCACCAAGACACGGAGTTAAAACTCTCCTAAAAGAGGCACAGAGCACAGAGTTAAACCTCTCCCAAGAAGAGGCACAAGAACGGAGTTAAAACCCTCACTAAAAGAGGCAAAAGAGCACAGAGTTAAAAACTCTCCCAGAAGAGGCACAGAGTTAAAGCCTCGTCCCCAAAAAATGAGACACCAAAGGAATTGGAGTTAAACTCTCCTAAAAGAGGCACCAAGACACGGAGTTTACACCCCTCCTAACAAGAAAGCAGCAGAGCACAGAGTTCAAACTCTCCCAGAAGACACCGGAGTTAAAACCTCTCCAAAAGAGTCACCAAGGCATGGAGTTACAAACCTCTCCCAAAACGAGACACTTGATGTAAGAGCTTAAAGGCCTCTCCTAAAAGGGCACTGAGACACGGGGGTTTAACCTCTCCCAGAAGAGGCATCAAAAATGGAGTTGAAAGCCTCTCCTAAAAGAGGCACAGAGTTAAGCCTCTCACAAAAAGAGGCACGCAAGGCATGGAGTTAAACGCTCTCCTAGAAGAGGAACCAAGACACGGAGTTAAAACCCCTCCTAAAAGAAGGCAACAGAGTTTTAACCGTCTCCAGAAAAAGCATCAAGACATGGAGTTAAAACCCCTCCTAAAAGAGGCAACAAGGCACAGATGTTTAAACCGTCTCCAGAAAAGCACAGAGCTTAAAGCATCTCCTAAAAGAAGGCACAGAGGCACAGAGTTTAAAACCTTACCAGAAAGGGCACCAAGACACGAGTTAAACCTCTCCTAAAAGAGGCAACAGAGGCACCAAAGTTAAAACCTCTTTCCAGAAGAGGCACTTAAGTTTAAAGCCTCTTCCAAGAGAAAAGGCATCAAGACACGGAGTTCGAAGCCTCTCAGAAGAGGCACAGAGTTAAAAGCCTCTCCCAAAAGAGCACAAGGCATGGAGTTAAAACGCTCTCCTAAAAGAGCACCCGAGGTACAGAGTTAAACCCTCCTAAAAGAGCACAAGTTAAAGCCTCTCCTAAAAGAGGGCACTGAACACGGGGTTAAACCTTCCAGAAGAGGCATCAAGACATCTGGAGTTGAAGCCTCTTGCCGTAAAAGAGCAAGAGTTAAAGCCTCTACACAAAAGAGCGCACCAGGAATGAGTTAAACCTCTCCTAAAAGAGCACCAAGACACAGAGTTAAAACCCTCCTAAAAGAGGCACAGAGTGCACACGGACGTTTGAAAGCTCTCTTCAGAAGAGGCTCAAGTTAACGTCTCTCCAGAAAAAGGCATCAAGGCACAGAGTTAACCTCTCCCAGAAGAGCCACAAGTGTTAAAGCCTCTCCTAAATGAAGCACACAAGGCATGGAGTGCGCCTCTCCTAAAAGAGGCACCAATGACACGGAGTTAAAACCCCTCCTAAAGGGCACAGAGGCACAGAGTTAACAACCTCTCCCAGAAAGGCAAACAACAGAGTTAAAAGCCTCTCCCAAAAGAGTCCACCAAGGCAGAGTTAAACCTCTCAAAAGAGACACTGACGTACAGAGTTAAAGCCTCCTTAAAAAGGCCCGAGGACAGAGTAAACCCCTCCTAAAAGAGCACAGAGTTAAAAGCTTCTGCCATAAAAGACAGGCACTGAGGCACAGGGTTAACTCTCCCAGAAGATGCATCAAGACACGGAGTTGAAGCTCTCCTAAAAGAGGCACAGAGTTAAAGCGCTCTCAAACAAAAGAGGCACCAAGGATGGAGTTAAGCCTCTCCTAAAGAGGCACAAGACACAGAGCGTTAAAACCTCTCCTAAAAAGGCACAGGATTCAACTCTCCCAGAAAAAGATCAAGACATGTAGTTAAAACCCCCTGCCTAAAAGAGCACGAGGCACAGCGTTAAAACGCTCCTACCAGGAAGAGGCCAGATTAGAAGCCTCTCCAAAAGAGTCACCCAAGGCATGGAGTTAAACCTCTCCCAAAGAGGTCACGACGTACAGACGTTAGAGCGACAGAAAGAGGCACAGAGTTAAAAACCTCTCTAAAAGAAGCAGCGAGGTAAGAGTTAAAACGCCTCTCCGCAGAAGAGCACGAGCAGACCCGAAACTCCTCGGCAGAGCCAGCTTCTTCCTGCACAGCTGCCATGCCCAGCCTCAGCATTCTCCAGTGCCAGCACAGCTCCTGCATGTTAACCCTGAGAGGCAATTGGATTTGTCTTCTCCAAACCAGCTTGTGAGGTCTGCTGGTAGGAAAACCCAGCATGGAGCATTAAAAGAAACAATGGGAAGATTCCACTGATTGGTGAATGGAAAAGGGTATTTGATTTTTACGAAAATAAACTGTAGGTTTGGTGAGAAATGAATATGAACATTTGAAAGGTGAAATAAACAATAGGGAACGAAAACCCCTAAATTCTGTACGAATTAGACAATCAAAAGGGAGGGTTGTACATAGAGGGGAATCTCTGGGATCAGTGTTCTGGGAAGTTGAACTCTCTCAAGTACCTCAGAAACTGGGGAACAGAGAGAAGGGACAATGCCAACTGGAAATTGGGATAAAAGGAGCGGCATCGCTCCAAAAACTGGAGAGACCGCCAGGGAATGTCCCATGCCTCTGCCTTGATGGAATAAAGTTCCAGGACTCCTCTGTCTCTTTCTTGGCCATAAACCTCTGCTGTTGTGGTTAACTAATCCTAACACACACCAAAAGGAATATCCTCCTGCAGTATCTTAAACATGCCATCAACCCCCAAATCTGCTGTGGCACAGCCTGCAGGAAGCTCAGGATTTTACCAGAAGCGCTGTGATGTCGGGTTGCGAGGCGGGAGGGAGCAGAAGGAGGATGCTTCATATGGCATCTGCGAAACCCAGGCTTGCAATTCAATTAGCAAGCCATCCATCAACTGCGGTGGTCACAGCGAAGGGCGGAGCCGGGACTGCTTTCAGTAGAGGCACTCAAGTCCAGAAAATCCGCAGTTTGCCAGGTATATTCCCTCTCGGATGTTTAGGAGCCGACTCCGCACAATGAATTGGTATGCGAGCACTGAGCCTCATAACTCAGATTGAATTGTGTTCTATTAGACTGATGCAATATAATCTAAACAAAACACATGTGGATGGAGCTAATTCAACGAACAGTTTAGATACGCATTACAGAATAAAGAGAAGCTGTTTTTTCATTAGTATTGAAAAAATGTATAGCGTAGAAATGCTTAATGTCTCTTTCTGCTAGGTTCATAGTTTCTGCCGCTGCTCTAAAGCTTTAGTCTGATTTGAAATGTCTTTCTTCAATCAGCATTTTCTCTAGATATTAATATACCTCAACACTATTCCCAATTTTGAACAGTGGTTCACTTTCATACTCAAAATAAGAAGCCTACATCAGTGGTCTTGAGACACACCCATAAACCTACAGCCTTTATTTGTAGGTGAGAGGGCTGAATTTTTTATGTATATAAAACCCCCATAAGATGTACCACGCAGTTTTTTAATTTTGAATCTGACTGTGTAATAGCCTGGAGCTCTAAATACCCACACATATTCATACTAAAAAACAGCAGCACGAAAAACATAACATCTGAAATATGCTTCTCAACAAACTCAAACACGCAAATTGACTTCTCCTGCACTGGTAGCAACTATTTTAACAAGTTATAAATACACCAGAGTTTTGCTTTCTTGATACACTCTAAATGATGAATTACCACATTAAGAGCTATTTTCACAGCTTACTTATGACTGGGCATATTTGTATTTTTAAAGCATTGCTGTAACAAGTAGCAAGCCCTCTGCTACTTTGATCACCCTCAAGGCAACGCCAAAGATTCCTGAGGAAAATCTGACTCAAAGCTTGGTGTAAATCCTGTTCGCCCAGGCAGCATGCCCACTGGCAGTCTTCTGGGCCATGAGGGCTCTATCAGCATCCCAGATTCTTCCTTCTTCTGTCCAGCATCCTGCTGTGCTTGTAATTGTCCTTCAAGCCTGGCTCTGGCTCCATGGGGAAATCTGGCCTGGCAGCTGAAGGTCACTGCTCACGCTCTGGGCCAGGCAGCGCCCTCCATGGCACCAGAGAAATTAGGAGTCTTTGTATGGAAAAAAACGTAAAACCCACGCAGTGCTGGTGCAACACCTGAGAGAAGTTTCCAAAGTGCCTCTTTTGTAATCCTGCACAGAAGCAGGCCTGGGTGCTTGCCCAGAGAGAGGAGAATTGCCAAGGCACAAGAGGGATGGGCTTGGGGACAGTGTGGGAGTAAAAATGGAGGGAGACACAGCCATGGTGGGATGGGGACAGTGAGGAACACAAAGGGAAGGTGGACACAGCCGCATGGTGGGATGGGGACAGGCTGGGGACCCAGAGGGTAAGGGTGACACAGCCCTGGTGGGCATGGGGACAGTGTGGGGGATACAAAGGTGACACAATGCTGATGGTGGGCTTCTGGGACAAGGCTGGCGGAAACAGGGAGGGAGGGTGACACAGCCATGGTGGGCTGGGGACATGGTGGGGAACACGAAGGCTGAACACAGCATTGTTGGGTCTGGGACATGTGCTGGATCAAAGGAAAGGAGACACAGCCATGGTGGGATGGGGAACAGTGTAGGGTACAAAGGGAGGGTGACACAGCATTGGTGGGAATGGCGGACAGTGTTGGGATCACAAAGGCGCAGGGTGACGCAAGCCATGGTGGGACTGGGACAGTGTGGGGAACCACAAGGAAGGTGACACAGCCATGTGATGTGGGACATGTGGCGGACACAAAAGGGAAGGTGACACAGCCATGGTGCTGTGAATGGGGACGGCTGGGGAACAAGACAGTGTGGGAGCGCCGAGGTACACAGCCATTGGTGGTGCATGGGGACAGGCTGGGGGATTACAAAGGAAAGGTGAACAGCCATCGTGGGATGGGACAATGTGAGGAGAATACAAAGGAGGGAGACACAGCATGGTGGGATGGGGACAGGCTGAGGGATACAGAGGAGGGTGACCAGCCATGTGGGCTGCTCTGCTGAACACCTCAGGTTGCTTTGGGAAGGAGAAGCCATGAARGCCCACGAGCAGCCCTGGAGTGCTCCTCTGCCTGTGCCCAAGCTCGACTGCTGWGGTAATTTCTGGTACAGGATTATTTCAGTCCTGCCCTCTCTGACCTACACGCAGTGGATGAGGACTGTCTGTGACCTCCACACACCCATCTGTCACTAATCAAATAATTTAATACAAAATAAACTATTTGTGCTGGCTCTGCAGTAGGATCCAGAGCCTTATCAGTGCCTGGTACTGACAGAAAGGCAGGAAGCAGCATCCCAAACTAACAGARTATTTCCTTCCAGCTACAGTTTAATTTAAACACTCCACAAAATCAAACCTCTGCTCCGTGTGCTGGAGTCTGCAAAGAGCAAAGAACAGCCACAGCCCTTTTTACCTGCTCCCTCCCAACAGCTTTGTGGGGTTTTTTTATCTGCAGGTGCAAAGAGTCACCAGGTTGTGACATTTAATTTTATAACAAGTTCACAGAAACAGCTGTCCTTCACTTAAGCAGTATTTAAAGAAATTTTCTTCCATGCCCTTTTGCTAAATCTTATCCATGCTGGTGTCAGGAGGGATAAAAATATCCTTAACACGAGCCMCTCTTTTCTGTAACGGATTTGGTACAGGCAGGAAGGCTCGGGCTGGGAGCTGGAGCCTCGGCCCTGCCCACAATCAACACCAACACCCCGTCCTCCGAGCCTGGAGGGGGCTGAGCAGCCCCTCTGCCTCTGCCTCGGGGCTGAGGGAGGAGTGAGACGTTCCCTGCTCCACGACACAGCACTGAGACCCCGGCTGCACCTTCCCACAGCACCGGGGAGGCACCGCAGCATCTCTGCGAGTGCTGCTCCTGCCCCGGCCGCGCAGCCAGAGATTTTTCCAGTTTTTCCGCATGATTCCGTGCTGATGACTGCTGTCACACTCCCTGGCCGATCCCCCAYTGCTGCTGTCCCATCAGCCAGAGCCCAGACACCGCTGCAATGGGGAATCCCCCGCGTGTCCACCTCCCCGCTGCGGTCCCGCAGAGGCGACAGCCAGCAACTTCTCTTTGAGTTGTAGATCAATAATGGCTCGCATTATTGCAGTGTTCCTCCTCCAGTCCACACACCCCGAGCCTCCTCCGGGATGGGGCTCTGGAGATCGGCGTTTCAGCATGCCCAGCTTGCTGCTGGGGAAAGCGATGGGCAAGGAAAATTAAAAAGATGAGCAGATACAGAGTAATAGTATGTTTGTAAGAAAATTAAAGATTTGCTCTTCAGCTTTTCCAGGCTGGAGTGAGCAGACAGCTGGCAAATGGGAACGATTGGAAATGATGGAATAGATCAAATTATTTAAATGAGAAAAAAAAAAAAAAAAAAAAAAGAAATTCACCCTAGCCTGGCCCAGCACGTTGACAAAGCAGCTGCCGGTCCGCGGCACGGGCATCCCTTTGTCTCTGTCACCGAGGTCATTAAACTCCGGCTGCGGAGCGCGGGCCGGGCGCTCCGACCGCTGCTGCAGCGGCCCCGGCCCCGGCCACCCCCGGGATGCCGCCCCCAGCCCCAAACCCCCCTGCCCGGCCTTTCCCGGCGCCCACCGGCGGGGACACCGCGGTCCCGGGGGCATAAGGGACACCCGAGCGCTTGGGGGACACCGGGACCCCGGGGGCATAAGGGACACCCGGGCGTTTGGGGGACACCGGGACCCCGCGATCTGCGGGACAGGGCTCTGCCGGGGGCAGAGGGAACAGAGGCGCTGCCGGGACCCCCGGGACCCCTTCGCCATCGCCCCCCGCCCCGCGGTGCCCTCCGAGGGTCCCCTTGGCATCCCGACCCGGGGGAGCGGGCGGGGTGCCGGGTGTGCAGCGGTGTGTCAGTGTCGGGGTGTGTGTCAGGGTTGTGTGTCGGGGTATGAGTGTGTCAGGGTGGTGTGTGTCGGGGGTGTGAGTGTGTCAGGGGGTGTGTGTCGGGGTGTGAGGTGTGTCAGGGGTGTGTGTGCGCGGGGTGTGAGTGTGTCGGGGCTTGAGTTGTGTCAGGGTGTGTGTGTCGGGGGTGTGAGTGTATCAGGGGCTGTGAGTGTGTCGTGTCGGCAGGGTGTGTTCGGGGGTGTGAGTGTGTCCGGGGCTGTGAGATGTGTCAGGGGTGTGAGTGTGTCGGGGCTTGTGAGTGTTGTCAGGGGGTGTGAGTGTGTCAGGAGTGTGTGTCGGGGGGTTGAGTGTGTCGGGGGGTGTGAGTGTGTCAGGGAGTGTGTGTCAGGGGGGTGTGAGTGTGTCGGGGGGTGTGTCAGGCGGTTGTGTGTCGCGGGCCTGTGAGTGTGTCAGTGTCGGTGGTGTGTGTCGGGGTGCTGCAGTGGTTGTCGGGGCGGGTGTGAGTGTGTCGGTGTGTGTGTGTGTCAGTGTCGGGGTGTGTGTCGGGGGTGTGAGTGTGTCGGGGCTGTGAGTGTGTCGGGCTGTGAGTGTGTCAGGGGGTGTGTGAGTGTGTCGGGGCTATGAGTGTGTCGGGGCTGTGTGAGTGTGTCGGGGCTGTGAGTGTGTCGGGGCTGTGAGTGTGTCAGTGTCGGGCTGTGAGAGTGTGTCGGGGCTGTGAGTGTGTCGGGGCTGTGAGTGTGTCGGGGCTGTGAGTGTGTCAGGGGGTGTGTGAGTGTGTCGGGCTGTGAGTGTGTCGGGGCTGTGAGTGTGTCGGGCTGTGAGTGTGTCGGTGTGTGCACGCTCCACTCCGGGGCTTTGCGCGAGCCGCGCATCAGCGGTAGGAGGGGACAGAGCCGCTCCTGGGGCGCACCGGCAGCCCCGGCCCCGCAGGTGCCGCCCGACCGGCACCGGCACCGCACGGCTCGGCCCGGAACAGCCCGGCTCGGCTCGGCTCGGCTCGGCAGAGCGCGGAAGGGAGCGGCCAGAGCCGTGGCTGCCGCGGGACGGGCCGGCGCGGYGCGGCCGCTCTAAGATGTGCCATGAGCCGCCCGGCCCCGGCGCCGAGCGGCCGCTCCTGAGCCCCGGGCAGCAGCCGCCGCGCCCGTCCCCGCTGCCCCTGGGGCCCTAGGGCCGCGCCGGCCCGCGCCCTCCCCAACGATGCCCCATCTCTGGCCGGCGCTTCGCCGCGTCCTCTGGGAATACTGGGCAGCGCTCCTGGTCGGCGGCTTCTGGGGACAGAGCTCGCACGGGATGCCGCATGTCATCCGGATCGGTAAGGGCCGGCGGGAGAACTTCGGGGCCGGGCGGAGAGCGCGCTGCCCGGGGGATGCGGTACCCGGGGCTGCGGGATGCGCTGTCCGGGGCCGGGTGGAAGGTTCCCCGGCCAAGGATGCGCTGTCCGGGGCCGGGTGGAAGGTTCCCCGGGTGCAGGATGCGCTGTCCGGGGCTGGGGACGCGCTGCCGGGTGCCGGGGGCGCGGCGAGGCGGGGGCTGTGTCCCGCAACGGAGCGGGCAGCGCTGCCGGTGCGAGCAGCCGCCCCGGGCGAGGTGCGATGGGGGTGCCGGGCACCTTGCGGAGRGGAGAGGAGAGTGCTGTCCCTCTGTCCCTTTCCCCGGGGAAAGRGAACGCTTTGCTCCGGAGAGGAGAAATGCTTTGCCTCTGGAGAGGGAGGCTGCTGAGCCCGCAAAGACAGGGGATGCCGAGCACCCAGAGAGAGGGGGGGATGCTGATTCCCTGGAGAAGGAGGATTTTTGCTCACAGAGGATGCCGAGCCCCCGGAGAAGGGGATGCGGAGCTTGTGACGAGGAGGGCTGCGSTCCCCGGTGCGARGAAGGCTGTTGAGCCTGCGGCAATRGGGTGCTGTGCAGGGGTGCTTTGACCCAGGGCTGGATGTGCCCAGAACAAGGGACAGACAGCCCGGAGGGGCCCGCGGCACCGAGTCCTGCTGCCTGGAGGATGCCAGTGGGCTGGCTCCGCTGCAGCTGCCGCTGAGGACCAGGCGTGTTTCATTAAATTGCTGAGGTTCTGGGGAAAATTAATTTTTAATAATGTTACATAAAGTAATTGCACAGATAACATCCTGGGAATGAGTCTGCGATCTTTCTTTTTCTAATTAAACGAGATACTTGTTTTAATCATGTCATGTARAGAACGGTGCTGCTTTCTGTTACATCCCATGCACTTTGCCATTGGTACATATTCCCGGGGATTTGCTGTGTGCCCACTAAAAATTACAAGGACAGGTTTACCTGCCTTTTGACAGTTCAAATTTTAACTCGGAGAAACCGGTGAAAACTGAATAGATTTGTGAATAATTTTAAATGGGRAAAAAAAAAAAA
>NDFG01000083.1:326219-378147 GCA_002167245.1 Sporophila hypoxantha
CTTAAGCCAGTGCAACTGCACAGCAGCAATGTGAAAGCCAGAAAGAGAAAAATGCTGCTCCTGAGGGACAGGTGCTTTTTGAAGTGAAGCACTGTCACCTCCAGCACGGCTTGGAGTGGCTGCATGGCCCAGATCGTCTCATGGACAAGGGCTTGGTTCCTGCAGGGTGAGCATCTGGTACTTCCGTGAGTGGGGTGCTCCAGGCAGATGTTATCCCGTGCGCATCGTAGCGCCAGGAATATTGGTGGAAAAGGTTAATGGATCTGCCTCCGGGCCTGGGGCCCTGGCGGCTGCTGAACTTTCACCAGAGCCAAGCTGTTTAGTATGCTCAGCCTCCTCCTGGAACAGCTGGAAATGTTTTGTGCCACACAAACCCGCTCCCAGGAGCGCTCCGTGGCTGCTGGCAGTCCCGCTGCAGGAGCGGGGAGGAGGCGTCCTGCTGTGAGACCCCCCCTCCCGTGTCACCAGCCTGTCCCCAGCGCCAGCCCCGCAGTGCTGGGGTGTCGGAGTTTCCCTCCCCGGCAGCACCCGGGGCTCTGATCGCCTTTGGGACCGGGAGCCGTGTGGCTGTGGCTGCCGGGCTGGCAGCTCCTCCTGCTCTGGGCTTGGCAGCAGCGGGGCTGATTCCTGGTGGCCAGAGCCGGCTGCTGCCAGGCTGGAGCTCCGAGGAGAAGGCCAGGGGCGGCTGCAGATGTGGCAGATGCTCGTGGGGAAACGGGCTGGGGCCGCTGGGGCTGGCGGCTGCTGAGACTCCGGGGAACGCTCGCCTGGCTCATGGGGGATATTCAGGATACTCAGGAGTATCCCTGGGGGCTCCGTGGAGATGTTTAGTCTCGACTCTCAGTGCCTCAGTTGTCCTGAAAATGGATTTTCCAGCCTCAAAGCAATTGCACAAAAGGACAGAGGAGATTTCAATGCAGAGACTGCTGCCAGCCCTCCACGAAAGCACTTGGGTCTGCTGCAGCTCTGCTCCCCTTCAGCGGGCAGGCAGGGAGGGATGGAGGCAGGCAGGGAGGGATGGAGGCAAGGAGAGAGAGATGAAGGCAAGGAGGGAGGGATGAAGGCAAGGAGAGAGAGATGGAGGCATGGAGAGAGAGATGGAGGCATGGAGAGAGAGATGGAGGCAAGGAGAGAGAAATGAAGGCATGGAGGGAGGATGGAGGCAGGGAGTGATGGATAGAGGTAGGAAGGGAGAGATGGAGGAGGCAGGCAGGGAGGGATGGAGGCAGTAAGGGAGGGATGAAGGCAGGGAGGGAGAGGTGGAGGCAAGGAGAGAGATGGAGGAGGCAGGGAGGGATGGATGGAGGAGGCAGGGAGGGAGAGATGAAGGCAGGGAGGGAAGGATGAAGGCAGGGAGGGAAGGATGGAGGCAGTAAGGGATGGATGGAGGCAGGGAGGGAGGGATGGAGGCAGTAAGGGATGGATGGAGGCAGGGAGGGAGGGATGGAGGCAGTAAGGGAGGGATGGAGGCAGTAAGGGAGGGATGCAGGCAGGCGGGCAGGAAGGGAGGAAGCGTTGCCCGCTGCAGGAGCACAGCTGTGCCACTGCCAGCACTGCCGTGCCTTCCACAGGAACGGTCTGGCTTTACCTGCTGAGAAATCCCACAACAGTCAGCCCCTCATCGAGCCACCTTCTTGATCACTAACGTAAGAAACTTAAAAGATCAGGAAAAGGCTTTAATCGGGGCTGCAGGGAGATCTGTGTTTACCTTCTCTCTCAGCTAAAACTGGCATCATTTTGTGACCTCTTTTTCAGCCCACTGGAAAACTGCAGCTTCTTGCCCTGCATTAATTTGTGCAAAGATGCCCYGGCTTTCAAGTAATTATTTTAATTATTAGGTTATGCCAAGAAGTGCAGAGCACTTAAGTAACTATTGGTTTAGCACKGAAAATCAAACCAGAGAGAAAGCAGGTAACTTCTCAAAGCTCTCTTTTCCCCTGTGAAGCTGACTATTAAAATAAATACAGGGAGAGATATCTAAGAAAGGGAAGAAAAAGCCAAAAGCGCTCTTTCTCTCACCAGTAAAATATAAATATTTAATCTACACATCTAAACATAATCTATACATGCACATGTACAAAGAAAATCTGTGCCTTGTTACAGGATGGGTTTTTAAAGCAGGAGTTTATATCTGAAGCTTCTTCAACAGCTGCTCGCTTATTACGCAATCTGTTAAATATTTGAAAATGCCGTATCAGAAAACACCACCCGGGTGCTCAGTTCAGCTCCGAGGTGCCCTGGAGCAGAGGAAGAGGAGGGTGGCGGTGAGAGGAGCTGCCCGTGCTCGCCCCGCTGGGGATGCTGCGCTGCTGCCCGCCCTCACTGCGGCTGAGCCCGGCGCTTCGCACCTGGCACCAGGAGCCGCTGAGCGATTGCACTATCGCAGCTCAAGGAGTGCCAGCAGGCGCTTATGGCACCGTGCAGAGCCCGTTTGTCCAACCCCGCACTCGGATTAAAAAGCAGTTGTAGCCCCCTTCAGCGCACAGACACAGGCTGATGCCATTTTGGAGAGCTGATGGCACCGTCCCTAACAAAGCAGGGCGGGATGGCTGGGATAGGTGGGGCAGGACTGGCGGCTCCAGCAGACCCATTCTGTTGCTGAAACGTCACGAGGAATTCCTCTGAGTGATGCTTTTGTGGGATGATGTGTTTGTGAGACACAGCGCGGATCGGATGCCAATGGGTTGAGATCAGTAAATTGTAAAGAACAGACCCCTGGCACTGGGCAGGCAGCAGGAGCTGGATCTGGGGGGTCCTGAGTGGGTTTGCACTCAGGATTTGGATTTGGGGGATCCTGAGTGGGTTTGCACTCAGGATTTGGATTTGGGGGATCCTGAGTGGGTTTGCACTCAGGAGCTGGGTTTGGAGGGTCCTGGGTGGGTTTGCATTCAGGAGCTGGGTTTGGGGTGTCCTGGGTGGGTTTGCACTCAGGATTTGAATTTGGGGGATCCTGAGTGGGTTTGCACTCAGGATTTGAATTTGGGGGATCCTGAGTGGGTTTGCATTCAGGAGCTGGATCTGGGGGGTCCTGAGTGGGTTTGCACTCAGAAGATGGGTTTGGGGTGTTCTGAGTGGGTTTGCACTCAGGATTTGGATTTGGGGTGTCCTGGGTGGGTTTGCACTCAGGAGCTGCATTTGGGGGGTATCCTGAGTGGGTTTGCACTGAGGAGCTGGGTTTGGGGTGTCCTGAGTGGGTTTGCACTCAGAAGATGGGTTTGGGGTGTCCTGAGTGGGTTTGCACTCAGGATTTGGATTTGGGGGATCCTGAGTGGGTTTGCACTCAGGAGCTGCTGAGAAGGTGACACCACTCTGCCCTGCTGCCATCGTTGCCCTTGGCTGCCCCACTCCTGCCAGGAGTGCCCCAGCTGTGTGCCCCTCTGCAGGAGGAGTGTGCCAGGCCAGGAAATGGGATCATTTTCCTTGCTATATTTTAAAAGGCATCACCTCCACGTCTGGATCCTCACTTTTGTGCCAGGTTTTTTACTGAGGTTCTGTTCCTGCTGATATTTGCGSCAATAATCCCACCTCAAGCATGTCTGACAGTCCCACTCCTGTATCTCTGAAGTCGCTGTGAGCAGGATCAGTCTCCAGCAAAGCTTTTAAACAAACAACCCTGCGTGAGGAATTTATCGGATTTTATTTCTTGTAGTGTCTTTCGAAGCCGTGTTTGCATAGAGAAGGGGTCAGAGCATTGATTGTTTGTATGATTTGCAAGTAACACAGAAAACACAGTCAAATTGGAATCCGTGTGAGAAAAATGTCATTGATTATTTTACACAAATACATAGAAAACAAATTCTGTGGATAATTATCCTGCTCTGCGTGATTGGCTTTTCTGAGGCTTATTATGCCTGTCAGGAATTTTATTTTGAAACCACCTTCCCACACTCTGCAAATGAAGTTGTATTTTTAAAAATAAAGCAGAAACAGGCTTTTCCAGGCTGAAAAGGCAGCACCCAAGGGCTGGGAGCTGCACATCCACAGGGGATATGAATGCTGGAGTGGGAATCCTCAGCAAGGCAGCTCCAGGGTTTTTCTGCCTGGGGACCAGAGTGGCCAGAGTTCTTTGGGGAGGCTGGCAGGGGATGGCAGCAGGGTGGTTTTAAATCACTTATTGCCTTTGTAGCTTCTGCTGCATTCCCTTGGGCATTKCTGTGACCGTGCACCCACTGCTCAAGCATTTCATGGCTGATAAAGTTATTTCAGGTCACGAGACGCTTTGTGTGTCAGATAACACATTCTGGTAATTTCAGCAGGATAGGAGGGCGGCAGTGTAAATTGTTTGGTGGTAAATGAATTCTGAATACATTTGAATAACAATGTTAACTCTTTATCGCAGAATAGTCTAATTATTTGATCTTGGCATTCTCTCGAGAACTTCATACAGGAAATTAAGATCAAACCACATAGCAGAAAAGAATAGACTCTCATTTATCACGAGGCAGGAGAGACACCGGAGCAGAGAGCTCCGTGCTGGGCTGCTGCCCCGGGGCACTTGGGCACCCTCGGGCTGGGGGCAGCAGGGCTGGGCACGGCTTGAGGGGTGAGGGAGCCTTGGGGGGCTGGTTGTGTGTGGAGAGGGGTGGCTGCACATGTCCTGACACTGGGACACTGTGAGACACACCAGGACACACAGACACTCACCAGGACACACTGACGCGAACTGGGACACACAGACACTCACCAGGACACACTGACACACTCTGGGACACACTGACACTCACTGAGACACCCTGACACACACTGGACACAGTGACACTTCACCAGGACACACTTGACACGAACTGGGCAACACAGACACTCACCAGGACACACCAGACACATTCTGGGACACACTGACATTCACCAGGCACAACTGACACACAGTGGGAGCACAAGACACTCACCAGGACACACTGACACACAAGATGGGACACAACAGACACTCACCAGGACACACACTGACACCACAGTGGGACAACACAGACACTCACCAGGACACACTGACACACAGTGGACACACAGACACTCTACCGCAGGACACACTGACACACAGTGGGACCAACAGACCACTCACCAGGACACACTGAACACACAGTGACACTCTGGACACAATCACCAGGACAAGACTGAACAATTCACCAGGGACACACTGACACACTCGGGACACACTGACACTCACTGAGACACCCTGAAACACACTGGACACAGGACACTCACCAGCGACACACAGACACACCCTGGGACACGCACCACAGCAACATGCCAAAGCTAGCACAGTGACACACAGTTGGGAACACCATGACCACCAAGACACACTGACCAACCTCGGACACTGACACACGGCCAGGACACACTGACACACACTGGGACACCGCTGACACACTCCTGAGATACCCAGACAACACACACCAGGAACTCTATGCACACCCTGGGACACTGTGACACACACCAGGACACACTGGAAACCCTGGGACAACACCTGACACACACGGGAACACCGGTCACACCGTGCCTGTGGCACGTCCTCTCGTGCTGCAGTGTCACGTCTGGTTTTACCCCCAGCAGGTGCAAATCCCCCTCTCTGACCCGAATCTCTGCATCTGGGGTGTTTTATTAACAAAACCAAGCAGAGGCTGATGTTGGSAGAAGGTTCCTGTGGAGCCTGCCCGGGGTGACACTGAACTCATTCTGCCCCCGGCAGAGCTGGCTCCCTTTTCCCCGGGCAACGAGGCTCTCCTTGGCTCCAGAGCAGCACTTGCAGGGAATCAGCGCTCCTGACTGACCCCCAGCCTGCCCGCCTGTCGCGATATGCGCTGGCGCCCAGCCGGGCCCCGCATCGGCAGAGGGCAGTGCCCCGCCGCGGCTCCCGCACCGTCCTGCGGAGCAGCGCGGATGCACAGCGCTCGCACCGAGCTGTGCCGGCTGAGATACCGTGCTGGAGATGCTGGAGGTGCTGGAATATCCTGCAGGGGCCACGAGCGGATCTCCAGCGCTCGCACCGAGCTGTGCCGGCTGAGATACCGTGCTAGAGATGCTGGAATCTCCTCCCAAAGCAGAGCAGATCTCCAGCGCTCACACCGGGCTGTGCCGGCTGAGATACCGTGCTGGAGATGCTGGAATATCCTCCCAAAGCAGAGCAGATCTCCAGCGCTCACACCGAGCTGTGCCGGCTGAGATAGCGTGCTGGAGATGCTGGAGATGCTGGGATATCCTGCAGGGGCAGAGCGGATCTCCAGCTCTCACACCGAGCTGTGCCGGCACAGATGCTGGAGATGTTGGAATCTCCTCCCGGAGCAGCGGGGATCTCCAGCGCTCGCACAGAGCTGTGCCAGCAGAGATGCGGTGCTGGAGTCTCTCCTCCCGGGGCAGAGCAGATCTCCAGCGCTCGAACCGAGCTGTGCCAGCAGAGATTATGGAGATGCTGGAGTCTCTCCTCCCAAAGCAGAGCAGATCTCCAGCGCTCGAACCGAGCTGTGCCAGCAGAGATGCTGGAAATGCTGGAGTCTCTCCTCCCAAAACAACACAGATCTCCAGCTCTCACACGGAGTTTTGCCAGCAGAGATGCTGGAGTCTCCTGCCGGGGCAGAGCAGATCTCCAGCGCTCGCACAGAGCTGTGCCAGCAGAGATTATGGAGATGGTGGAGTCTTTCCTCCCAAAACAACACAGATCTCCAGCTCTCACACGGAGTTTTGCCAGCAGAGATGCTGGAGTCTCTCCTCCCGGGGCAGAGCAGATCTCCAGCGCTGGCCCCGAGCTGCTGGAGATGCTGGAGTCCCGGGGCAGAGCGGATCTCCAGCACTCGAACCGAGCTGTACCAGCAGAGATTATGAGATGCTGGAGTCTCTCCTCCCAGAACAGCACGGATCTCCAGCTCTCACACGGAGCTGTGCCGGTAGAGCTGCTGGGGATGCTGGAGTCTCTCGTGGAGGAGACACGGCGGCAAATCCGCCSGGCGCGGTGTTTGTAGCCAGCATTAAGCCTCCTAATCCGGTGTAATGTGTGTCTCCACCAGTTTCGCAATCTCCTTCGCCTCCTCTCGGCTGCGGCTTTACCGCGATGCTGTCTGGGCTGTGCCCTGTGCACAGCAGAGGCTCTGGGAAAGGCAGATAGCGAGTCGAAAGCACCGGAGCCACGGAGGGGGGATAGAGACAAATGTTGAGAGGAGCTGAGGGCTGAACGAGAGGATAAGAACTGCTCTACGGCAGGAACAGGAGTGCTGTGCCCCTTGGAGAATCCAGCTCGGYTTGCCAGGCAGGGATTGTCGCAGCGTGGGCCGGGGCAGAGGGGATTTCAATGGGATGGGGGTTCATGCATTGACACATCGATTCGTGTTATTGACAGTGAAAACAGGGATGATGTGCTGCTATTTACCACTTGTAATAAAGACTAAAATAGATGCAGGTCCTTAGCACAAGCAAGAGCTCTTAAAGCAGGTGGAGGGCTCRGCTCATTGCTTTGTCATTGCCCCTGCACCAGCTTTTCTTTGTGGTTGTATTTGTTAACCCTTTCTGCCTCCCCTCACCCCCCTTTGCTGTGCTGCCCCCAGGGAAGCCACAGCTCCACTGCTCAGGTTTGCACTGTGAGACTCTCACCWCGCCAGCATTACCTGGCTCCTCGTGCTTTAAATCTGCAGCGAGRCTCTGAGCATGAACACACAAATACGGATGTGACTGCTCTGTTATTTCTGGCAGGGAAGATCATCAGCAAAACGTGGTTCAGCTGCAAAGGGCTGAGGAGAGCGTGGGGTACCCCTGCGTCAGAGGCAACCCCAGAGCTGCTCTGAGCTTCCCCCACGCTGCTCAGCTCTGCAGCACTGGCAGGAGGAGAGGAGAGCACACACCAGCCTTGGGCACCACACAGCATCTCTATTATTTAATACTTCGGTCCAGGGACCTCGTTAGACTTCRGCTTTTTTGCTGTGTCCCAGCCAACAAGCTGCACTCCCCTGTGTGGGGTCAGATTCAGAGAATAAAAATCAGAATTGGGAAGTAATAAGGGAAMAACTGGCACATTCTGTATCAGCTCGTTGTGCCTGGGACATTCAGCACAGCAGTGTGACCTGGAAAGCAGCAGGAAGGACTGGGCTTCCAAAGGCACGGRCCCTGTGGGGACGTTTGGAGAAGTTTTTAAGCACAGATAAACCAGCTAATAACAAAGGCACAAAACAGAGACTTGAAATTACATAAGGGTTCAGAAAAATTCGTGATTTTGGGCCTTGCACTTTGCTCATTGCTCTGGAAATTGGGCACTGGGGATCCCCTCTCAGGGGTACCCAGCTCCCCTGGACTGGAGCACTCAGTGTTACACAGGGCATTGTGACAAAGTCCAATTTCTCCTTGGCACCTGCAAGCAGCAGCTTGGGTGGAAATGGTGGTTCCTGCCTCCAGTAAGGACTGGGATGAGGCCACTGCCTGCTCTGGCTCTCATTAGCTGGTAATGGCATCTGATGGCTGCGACGTATCCTTTGTTCCCACTGGGGACTTGAGGGTGAACAGAGCAGATCTCTGAACTCACCAGCGCCCAGGTGAGTGGGAAGGTACATCATTCCTAAAATAAGAGAGCTGGTTCTGCAGAGCCCAAACTCGATTAGAGCCGTGCAAGTGCACGGGGAGAGAGCCGGCGGCGCCGTGGGCGGCTCCCCCCACTCTAATGAATAGACGGCTGTCAGCTCGCACTCTTCTCCCAGGATGAAGCAGTAAATAAAATCTGGTATAACCCACGAATTTAGCTGAGTTRCGGCTGTCTGTGGGGACTGAGGTGTTAGACTTGTTGGTTAGTTTTGCGGCGAATTCAAAGCGCTCTGAGGGAAGTCACCGCAGTGATTTGAAATTCCACCCCCTGCGAGACACCGTGCCTGCCTGGGCTGACGGGGGTTTTTCCTGCTTGCAGCAGAAGTTTTGTGCTGGGAACGGGATGGATTCTGTTCTGATTGGAACAAAAAGCCACAGCACCTGCTCTGCAGAGGAGACAAGGCTGGATGTCAGAATCTCAGAATGTTTTGGGTTGGAAGGGACATGAAAACTCAGCACTCAATCCCACAATCTCAGAATGCTTTGGTTGGAAGGGACATGAAAAACTCAACTCATTCCACCAAATCTCAGAATGCTTTGGGTGGAAGGAGACATGAAAACTCAGCTCAATTCCACAATCTCAGAAATGCTTTGGGTTGGAAGGGACCATGAAAAATCAGCCCATCCACCCCCCTTGCCATGCAAAGGGCACTTTTCCACTGTCAACCAGGCGCTCCAAGGCCCTGTCCAACCTGTCTTTGGACACTGCCAGGGATGGGGCTGAGTACCCCTGGGGCTCTGATCACTCATAGGACACGAAATAACACACAATTGTTTTCTAAGTAAAAAGGAACCATATTTTTGACTTCCAACATTTATAGATTTTCCAAAAGTGACAGATTGGAGGGTGACAGTGGCAGCCTCTCCAATGACACTGGACAAACCAACAGCCCATCAAATTTCTCTTCCTCCATAAAAAAATGCAAAACAATAAGTTATTTACAGAAAGYGTGTGARAAAGTTCGTTACAAGAAYRTAAACATCAAAAGGCTTGGAAARTCTTAAAAAATCAGGGCAACAGGGCTCTGTCAGATCACCCTGCCTGCTGCTGGCACAAAGAACAGCCCCTCAGCCATGCCAGGGAGTYCCCTCCCTGCAGAGCCTTGGGACAGRCACCAGTCCTTTAGCACTGCAGAACTCTGAGATGATATTCTTTTATCAGATGTGCAGCAAAAGGTACATCATGATTAGCCTTAAAAGCTTAAGCTTTTTCTTTGCCCGTGCGAGACAGATTTATAATATTTCCCCTTTCTTTTTTAACACGGGATTCTTAGTGCAGACAGTGATTTATTGAACAATCAATTTCCTTATCTACGTAACRCATTCAGGTGATCCATCAAYGCCAGATAATCAATCCAGCTCGGGATTTTAAGTGTATACATGTATACTTGTATATATATTTTCCWCCTGTACTGTTGTCAGGCCAAGTAATGTCTCCCTTTCTTTGCTCCTTTCCTTTCCCAGTGCCTTCTGTTTATGGTGTGTAAAAGAAACCCCCCGACGTTATATTACACCTTGTAAGTTTTACAGTACTTGAGAGGTTTATGTGCTATGAATGTAAAGGGCAATGCAATAACGCAAAGGGCAGTGAGACATTTTTAAGCACAGAAGGATATACACAGAGCTGAGGAGATAAATCTGGGTGGATAATCGTCCCACTGTGTCTCTCCTATTTATGAGAGGAAAAGACATTCGCTGCAAATCATGCTTCAGGTCACTCGTGCTCTGGTCTCTGCTCTGCTTTATTGGCTGCTTTAACTCTGCTTTAACTGCTCTTAATCTGCTTTGGGGTCTCTGTGCTGGTTTGGAGCCGTGTCCTGGCCCAGCAGAGGGGGGTCAGCCCAGTTGGGTTGTGATTCCCCATGGCTGGGGGTACATTGGTGCTGTGCAGCTCAAGGACTGGTGYGAAAAGTGCCAATCACTTGTTTTAAAATTTWAAAAAATTTAATAGTAATAAAATGGTTATAAAAATAGTAATATATAAACACACACACATATATATAAATATATAAAAATAAAATTTACATCTAAAATATATTCTATAAATATAAATATAAATATATAATATATATTATATAAACATAAATATATAATAGATAATATATAAATATAAATATATATTATCTATTATATATTATATAAATAAAGATATATAATATATATATATATATATAAAAAT
Organism: Sporophila hypoxantha; assembly: GCA_002167245.1. Lineage (NCBI taxonomy): Eukaryota > Metazoa > Chordata > Aves > Passeriformes > Thraupidae > Sporophila > Sporophila hypoxantha. The sequence continues at coordinate 336,952 of NDFG01000083.1, forward strand.
TAGACCAATAAGAATTTGGACAAGCAGAGTCAGGACAATAAAAAAGCAAAGAATTACAAACCTTTCCTCAAAAAAGCATGTCTGCTGACAAAGGATTAACCCTTAAAAGCAACAGCCTGTTTCATATTCATATATCTCATCCATGATGCAAACATTCCTTTCAAACTAGGGATTTTTCTGTTTATTGTCAGCTTCTTTCCCTTCATTTTGTAAATCATGCTTTGGCTCCATGGGGGCTGAAAGGAGGTGGAAGGAGCCTGGTTCTTCCTGCAATATTTCTTCTCTTTAGGATTTTAGTGTCTTATTGCTGTTATCTCTGTGCAAAGAATTTCTTGATAATCTTATCCATTCCTTGAGCTAGTTAGAAAAGTATCTTACATCGCATAGTTTCTATTTTAATATTATTTTGTAGCCTAAAACTATATTTAACACACTATTTAAAAGGATTAATACAGCATAACTTTCTAACATAACACATATAATATTAATTTTAATATTTGTGAAAAGCCAATCATAAAACAGGCATTTTTCACAACTGGGGTACATGGAATTTGATGTGTCTGCCCTCTGTGAGTTGGGAAAGGGCTGAGCTGGGGAAGGAACTGTAGGAGGGAGTAAGAGGAGTCACAGCTGCCAAATCTGGAGYTTATGGGTGGTTGAGCTGGGAAAGAGGAGCCTGGGTTTAACCTCCCACAGTCTGGGTGTTCACTGCTGGGGTTTGGGCTGGGCAGAAAACTGTTCTGAGAATAGGTCTGGGAACCTCAGCTGACTCTGTTCCTGCAGGAGAAGAACTTCTCCTCGGGGGAATTCAGATTTCTGAACAATCAAGCCATGAATCCCTCTCAAATGTGAATATGCAGAATTCAGCATTTGCAATTAGCAGTAGAATTGGACACAAAATGCTGTTACTTTCAGAGGTCAAGATAAGTTGTACACAAAGGTCACTGTTCCATGTGCTTCATTCAAAATCCAATTTGTTTTTTGGGCTTAGGATGGCAGAAATGCTGATGATTTTGTTGTTGCCACATGTTAGGTACTTTCTGTGCAGGAAAAGATTTTGCCTTAATTACTTTCAGTTTTAACTGTCTGGCRCAGAGATGGGATTTTCCTGATTTGAACCATCTCTGAGAACTTACCTGAGACTGAAAACCTCGGGGTGTGGCAAGGCCCCATGGAGCGCTCAGGACCAGGAGCTGGTGGCTGCTGTCCTGCTTCCCGTGGTGGCAGCAGCTCTCCAGAATGTCCCTGGGATGGGAGGAGAGGAGAAGGAGCTGCAGGAGAATCCTCTGGATCCACGTCCCTGCCATCCAAGCAGTTCTGCAGAGCCCAGCRCCTCCTGCAGCTCCAGGTGCTGTTTCTTTCAGCAGCAATGCCATTACCATTTTAAGCTGAACCAGGGACCTGTAAAAAGGGTGTTCTTGGTTTAAATCTCTGGTCTATAAAATCTTAAGGACCTGCTCTTTCTTTATAGGGAAAGAAAACCATTTTCTTCCTCATTTTATGCACTTTTCTTCCTGCAAATTTTTATTTCTGCAAAAGCAGTTTTTGTCATCTTTGCTTAGACGAAATTCAAAGCAAGACCCTGGATGTTTTGCTTCAGGGTGGCATCTCAGCTTGGCTCATAATATTTGAATGGAAATAGGGTCTGCAGTTTTCTTTCCTATTCATCTACATCACAGCAAAAGGCTTGTCCAGAACGGGCGCTGCAAAATCTTAGATGAAGCAGATAATATTTTTTAAAATGGAGGGCTTGTCCCTGCACAGTTTATCAAATTTCCTTTAGGTTAAAGTTACAAATGAGGTGTTGAATACAAGAAATGCTCAGTTCTTAGAGCAGCTACCTTCTACCCTGTGGTGTATTCCAATAGCCAGGACTGACTTTGGATGTGTGCCCAACTATTTATAAAGGATCAGTAAATAAAATAGTGAGAACCATCTTTACTTAATTTTCTTAGACATTAATGCAGTGGTTTCTATTTGGTTTTCTTTTCTGCAGTGTAACTTCATCTATGAAATGTGGCAATTTCGGTTGCTGCTTCCATTTCCTCCTGCTGAAGGGAGAGCAATGGCACAGAGCACCCAAAATCCAGCCTGAGCTGCAGATCCCTCTCTTTACACTTTGGATTTGCATTTACTTTAGAATTTTTCTGAGGCAATTCCCACCTAATTGACTGTCACTCTCTTTCCTTCTCTCTCCTACTCCAAGGATCACACACACACTTGGTGCCCCTGGCACAGCCACTCCCTCTGTGACTTTTCATCTCAGCTGCTGAACTCCCCTCCTCATCCCCAGGCCTCAAAAGTGAAGGGAAGAGATGAGCACAGCTGAAATCCTGAACAAGCTGTACTTCCTGGTATTTTAAGAAAATGCTGAATTTTAAGAAAATTCCGAGTTTCCTCAGCAGCTGGATGAGATTTTTCACTTGGGAACAGAACCCCCAGAATGTTCCTGGCTTCCTAAAGATGCTGTGTGGTGCCAGCAGCCTGGGTGACAGCACTGGTGACACTCTGAGCACCCACAGTGACCCCACCACTATGTGCACATGATTTAAAGGGAAGTTTCCCCCCAGCCTGGTGACCATGGATATTTAATGCTGGCCCAGGCACCTCTATATTTTGTGTTATAGGTCTCTATATTCTGTGTTATTAAGGTCATTCTATGTGGTTACACGACTCTTTGTGCTCTGTGAGGGTTTGTGGGGAAACCAATTTCCATATGAATTATGGAAGTTGATACCAACAGGGCTGTAATTCGTAAATTGTTCTGACAGCAACATTTTGTAACAGAACACAGAGAAACCAGGGTAATAAAACTTGCCATTAAGGGAGTGGACTTGTGAGTCCTAGAAAGAAATCTTGTCCAAGGATTATTTATGATCATTGCACACCAAAATGTGTTTTTGCATTTTTATTGCTGGCAAATTACTTGTAAACCCACCAGGGAGCTAATGATTTTTCCTCTGAGGCCATGCAACTTCGTTTTGGTTTATATATATATCCATTTCTGCCACCAGTTAAGCTGTCACTTTTGATTTAGATTAACAATAATTATTTCAAAATAGCTCAGGTGTTAAAGGGTTAACTGTCCTTTGACTCCAGCTGACAAAATCCACAGGACAGTGATTCCAAAGGAGAGTGGTGGTGCCTGGGCAGGATTTCCCTGGATCACTGGAAAGGTGCTAACCRCCTCTAATGGGGAGCAGGGATTATTTATGTTCTTCTGCTGCTTCTCATTAATTTTTCAGAGCACTTGCTTGAAGAGTTCCGACTCCTCTGCTCCTTCATTAGTGTTACCTGTTCAGCAGCRTGCAGCAGGGGAGGTGACACTTCTGAAAGGAGATTTCTGCTTTGCAGGGGGAGAACAGCAGCAGGAAGCTCTGGACAAGGAGCTGAGAGCAGGGACAAGGTTTTACAGAGGTTTTAGAGGGGTTTTAGAGAAGTTTTAGCCTCCCCAGCAGGGCTGGCTGGTGCAGGGGCTCAGTGGCCTGAGCCTGCCCAGTGGCTCATGTGAAAATCRCCAAYCACTTGTTTTTAGAATTTTAAAAGTTTATTAGTAATAAAATGGTTATAAAAATACTAATATAATCAGAGTAATAAAAATTTTGAACAATTTGGATTAGGACAATATGAGATAATAGAAACAAATAGTTATGGACATCTGGGTTCCTTTTCTGGGCAGCATAAGCCTGAAAAATGACCCACGTTAACAGAGGTTTAACCCTTAAAAGCAACAGCCTGTTGAATATTCATACACATCATACATGATGCATAAACTCCATTCAAACACAGGATTCTGTCTGGTCAGTGTCAGCTTCTTCCTCTKAATCCTGATGCCTCTTCAGGGCTGAGCAAGGCAGGAAGAACCCGATAAGAGAGCAATAATTTCTCTTTCCCTGAAAGATTCAGGTGTCCTGTGGCTGCTGGCTCACTGTGAGTCCTTTCTTTAAAAAAAGTATTTTACATAGCACAGTTTCTATTATAACATTTTGTTATAACCTAAAACTATATTTAACACACTACTTAAGAAAATTAATACAGCATGCTTTCTAACACAACACRTATAATATTCATTTTAATATTTGCAAAAAGCCAATAATAAAATACTCATTTTTCACACTCCCATCACCCAGGGCTGTTTGCCTGTGCTGAGCCACCCTGRAGCCCTCCAGGGCAGTGCAGCTGTCCCAGCCCCAGCACACGRTGGCTTTTCAGCATCACTGATGTTGGAATTCAGGACATCCCTCTGGCTGTCCTGGACTGCCAGGACCCTGCCAGGGGGCTCAGAGACCCTGGCACAGATCCCCAAATGCCCCTGTGGTTTTGATTTTGACCCATGGAGCAAATTACCAACCTTATATGAGGATCTGCAAGCCATGACAAATTAAGTAGAATGACAGTGAATTTATCACAGGGTGAAAAAAAGATTTTTGGGGTTTTTAGAATGGGGGTTCAGGGAGCAAGATGGAGGAGTCTGGGTGTGTCCAGCCTTTCTCCTTCTTCTTCTTGGCCTCCATCTTCTGCTGTGATGGTGGCACTTTTGGATTGGTTTAGAGTAGAAGCTCACTGTCTAACACAGGTGATAGGTATTGGGAAGTTATTGTAAATATTGTACATGTAGTTTTTAGTATAAAAAGATAACACCACTGCCCCGGGGGCAGGCAGAGTGCCTGGAACTGTCCTGAGTGGACCTCGGCTGGACAGGAGAAAGAATTTTATAGATAAGAAACAATAAACAACCTTGAGACCGAGAACTGAAGAGCTCTGACTCCTTCTTTGAGCACCAGGCTGGGAAAAGAGACTTTCCAACACATCTCGGGGTCACTCTGAGCAGCAGAGACCCCGAGACACTGAGGGGTCCCTGTGCAGCCATCGCTGCTCCTGCTCCCTCCCTGACAGCCAGGCTGAGTTCAGCTGTGCCCCCCGTTGTGTCCTGTCCCCCAGATGTCACCAGGGCCTCTGTGTCACTTCACAGGACAGCAGCTTTTACCCTTTTCCTCCTAGGGGTGCTCCAGTCACTCGCAGCAGGAACACCCCAGCTGCAGGGAGCAGCAGGGAGCTCGAGATCAGCCTTACAAAGGTTAAGGGAGCACGAAATTATTCCTGGGTGATGACACCTCCTTTTTTGTGATGTGCAACCTTGGGCAGACTTTCCTGGAGCTGCCCCCAGGGATCACTCAGTGCTGCCCACCCACTGCTGTCAGTCCAGCTGGCATCCCCTGGGCACAAGTAGCAAATGGATGGAGATGTTTGTTAGATTTTTGGGGGTCATGGGACATTTGTAGATTCATTACCAAAGTCACTAATGACTAATTGCATTTTTGATCGTAACAGAGAGTTTTGTTAGAGCCACGTTTCCTTTATGGATTTTCAAAGCCTTATTTTTAGAGRAATCGTTTTTGATCTGTTGTTGGCTCCTCTTCTGCTCTATTACAGACWCCCTGCATGGCTTTGAACAAATGGCTTTGCTCTTCTTTTCCTTAATTCTGTACTTGTAAAATAGGGCTGAGCACACTAGCAGCTCCTCTGGGCTGTGGGGATGGGAAGGGTTTAGAGCCTGCAGATGTCAGTAGCTGAGCTTGCCACACCCAGCAGGATCTTTGAGGCAGAACAAACAGATATGAGCAGGCACAGCCCTATTACCAGTGAAATACTGAGATTATAACCCAGGACTCTCTGACTGCAGCAATTCTGGGAAAAAAAAAGAGTATCCTAAATACACTTAACTGCTTATTTAATGTAGATTTTAAAAGTTATTTATCGAAATTTAGCAACTGTTTACTCAATCCAGTACTGGAAAGCCTTTAAAACATACTCTTAATAATCCTTTTGTATTTAACTAATGTACAATAGCGTGTGCTATTACATTGCAATTACATGCTATTTGAGACACTTAATTAAAAGGGAGGCTGTAATGAGCTCCCAATTGTTTGGCTCCTCAGCCAGACCCACACGATGGAGGATTCTGCCTGTCAGTGGTGCCAGGCTCGTCCTGGAATGGCACAGTGGCAGAGTGGAGCTGCTGCATGTGAGCCTGGGGCTGTGTGGGGCTGATTCCACATGGAGCCTGCTCCATGTGAGCCTGGGGCTGTGTGGGGCTGGGTCTGTTTGGGGCTGGGTCTGTTTGGGGCTGGTCTATTTGTGACTGGATCTGTGTGGGGCTGATCCATTTGAGGCTGGGTTTGTGTGGGCCTGGTCCATTTGGGGCTGGTTCTGTGTGGGGCTGGATCCATTTGAGGCTGGGTTTGTGTGGGCCTGGTCCATTTGGGGCTGGTTTCTGTGTGGGGCTGGATCCATTTGAGGCTTGGGTCTGTGTGGGGCTGGATCTTTGAGGCCTTTTTGGGGGTCTGTGTGGGGCTGGGTCCATTTGAGGCTGGTCCATCTGGGGCTGGGTCTGTGTGGGGCTGGTTCTGTGGGGGCTGGTCTGTGTGAAACTGGGTCTGTGACGGGGCTGGTTCTGTGTGAGGCTGATCATTTGGGGCTGGTCCCATTTGGGGCTGGGTCTAGTGTAGGCCTTGGTTTCTGTTATGGGGCATGGTTCCACCTGGGGCTGGGTGTTGTGTGGGGCTGGGGTCTGGTGTGGAGCTGGTCCATTTAGGGCTGCTCCATGTGAGGCTGGGTCCATTTGGGGCTGGGTCCATGTGGGGCTGGCCTACTTAGGGCTCGTCTGTTTGGGGCTGGTTCCACCTGGGGCAGGGTCTGTATGGGGCTGGTTCCACCTGGGGCTGGTCTCTTTGGGGCTGGGTTTGTGTGGGGCTGGGTGCATTTGGGACCTGTGTGGAGCTGGGTTCATGTGGGGTTGGGTCCATGTGAGGCTGGTCCATGTGAGACTGGGTCCATTTATGGCCAGTTCCATGTGGGGCTGGGTCCGTGTGGGGCTGGGTCCGTATGGGGCTGGGTCCATGTGGGCCTGGGTCCGTGTGGGGCTGGGTCTGTGTGGGGCTGGGTTTTTGTGGGGCTGGATGAGCAGGCTCATGACCCCACAGGGCTCTCAGGCTGTTGGGGATCTCTCCCACTCCATATGGGATGGCTTCAATCTTCTCCTCCTCTCTGGGAGAGAGGCTGGACCATGGACACTTCATGATTCTGGATTCCAGAGCTCCCCAGGGCTGGAATGTCCCAGCTCAAGGGTGCTCTTCAGAGGCAGCTGCCCATCCCAGCAGCTCTGGCTTCATCACTGCCATGGAAAGCAGCAGCAGGCCCTGCCCTGCAGGAGCCACCTCCAGCTTTGGCCGCAAGTTCTGAGGTGGAAGGGCAGTGAGTTCTGAGGTGGAAGGGCAGCGAGTTCTGATGTGGAAGGGCAGCCTTGGAAGGTGCACCAAGGCCAGAAAGCTGCGTGGTGTTCATGGGAACCTTGGGAACCCTGMTGGGTGCCTGAGCAGCACATGGTCTGCCCTGCTCTGCCCTGGCCTCTCCACAGCTGGGAATCATAAATCTGGCACACAATGCCATGCTGGGAACCATAAATCACAGTGCCATGCTGGAAATCACAAATCTGGCACACAGTGCCCTGCTGGGAATCACAAATCACAGTGCCATGCTGGGAATCACAAATCTGGCACACTCTGCCGTGCTGGTGTGGTCACCCTGCCCYGTGCCAGGCTGGCTCTGTGCAAGAGCTCTCAGACATCTGTCTGCAGCCAGCTGCTTGCCATCCCACCAAGTGGCTGCTCTGCTCCTCTCAAATAAAAAATAATAATAATCCAAGCCCCCTTTAATTCAAGGCTGTTTGAAATCAGAAGTGACAGCAGCTTTGTGCTCGCTCCGTGGCGGGATGTGAAGTTAATTTKTATAAGTGATTCTTTTGCTTTTAATTCATCAGCCTGAGATTCCAAACTGAGGAACACAGGGACCCCACGAGGCATGCCTGAATCTTTCAGGAGTGGAGCTTGTTTATTCAAGTGCTTAAATATAGCTCTTAATTGTGTGGCTGATCCTGCAGTGCAGTGCAAAGGAAGGCAGGATAGGAGATCCTTCTGCTCCCTGGGTCACTGTCCAGGCCCTCACTGTGCAGCCCCCAGGGTGAACCAAACCCTTCTCCTGCAGAGAACTGGTAGAACAAGSACAGAGGGATCTGTGTGCAGCAGCTCTTTGGGTTTTGCAGGGGATTTTTAGGCCAGCCCAGGTTTATGAGCTGCCCATGAACCCAGTGCACAGCGTCCCATAAAAATCCTGCTTCCCCCTCTTGTTGGATTAAGGTTGGTTTTTTTTTAATTTAGAGATGGGGTAATTGAGAGGTGTTTTTCACCTCTCTACATTCTCTACAAATCCATTTCCCACACCCTCTCAGCTCTGCAGTTTTATTTTGTTTGCAGTCTAAATCTAATGAGAGGATGAAGGGAGGTTTTGGCAGGKAATGGTCCCCGTCCTGGGCGTGGTGACTGATGCAGCCACATGTCAGAAATCCAGGAGAGCAGCCCTTCCCTCCCAGGCATGGGCCAGAGAAGGCTGTTCCCTGGCATTTTCMTTAGGAAAGGAAGGATGCTTCAAAGTGAAAGGGAAACAGAAACCTCCAGGTGTTTTTTGTTGTTCCAACTGCTTTAAAATGATGTTTAGATTTCACGTATCAGTAATTACATACACTTGGGTGGTATTTAATGCCAGCCACTGATGGATGCTCTATAATCCTATAGAGAGAGAACACGTTTGTTTTCTGAGGCTAACTGCACACAATCTGTTATTGTGTGATGTTGAATACTTTGAGGGTTGGTGCCTTTCAGTGTTGAGCATAAAAGCCAGGCCTCCCTGACAATAACCTCCATTAATCAGGCCTCCCCAGTCCACAAGCCTTGGAGACTGCCACGTCCTCTTTGTACACCAAAGCTTGCCAGGATTCCAGAGTGAAAAACCTCCCACCGATCTCCCGCTCTTTCATTTCTTCTATTTTTTTTTTTTGGTTTAAACAGGAAAATAGCCTCCCAGTACAGCTCCCACTGCTTTAGCTGCATCTCCACACGTTTCTTTTAAACTAACTGACAGCTTATGGTGGGAAGGAGAAGCAGCTGCAACTTGTTGGGAGCAGGGGAACTTCACTTCCAGAGGATTCAGCTCCTTTTGTTTTCCACAAGAGCTGTTGAGTGCTCAGAGCTTTAAAAAATAAGGCCACTCATTCAGGCTCCTGCAATGTGGATTCAGGGCAGAGGTGTTTGCAGGCTCTCCAGAGAGCTGGGWGCAGGAATGAAGATCCCCCAGAGCCCCACTGGCTGCTGTGCTTGGCTACACTTCCACAAACTCCCATGGGAAATGAAATTTTGGTGCTCCAGCTCAACTTTTCATCCCTGTTGGAGTCCTCAGCTGTGCTGTTTGATATGTCCCAAACTCCCCAGCTGCTCTGAGTGGATGGGAATGACAGAAGGAGAGGACATAGCCTTGAGCTGCACCAAGGGAAGTTTAGGTGAGATGTTAGAAAGAAATTCTTCACTGAAAGAGTGTTAGGGAAATGGAATTGTCTGCCCTGGAGGAGTTTAAAAATRGACTGGAGGTGGCACTCAGTGCCAGGGTTTAGCTGATGGGGAGGTGTTAGGGCATGGGTTGGGCTGGGTGATATTAAAGGTATTTTCCAACCTAGTTCACTCTGATTCTGTGATTCAGGGCCACTCCAGAGTGAGCCTGCTTTTCCTGAGGTGCTGAAGCATGCCAGGGCTTCCAGAGTGGAATCACTGCAGGGGCAGGACCAGGCTAGGCTGGGGCAGCACTGCAGGGAATGGGAATTCTGGGCAAGAAAAGCATGGCCATGGGGCTGGGGAAGGAGGTGTGTGTCACCTGGCTGAGGAAGGGGGTTGGAGGAGAGCAGAGGGTGCTCCAAACACCATCCTCTTCCTCTTGGGCAGCTCCAGTGGGGATGTGCAGGGTCCCAGCTTGGCCAGACCAGCACGGCTGAGCCACTGTGGCCAAATTCCCTCAGGGCAGGGAGGCCACGGGTTTTGTGGTGGTCTTGGGGAGAAAGGACCCTCCAACAATGGCCATGGTTTGTGTGGTCCTTGGGAAGATGGACCCTCCACAATGGCCATGGGTTTGTGGTGCTTACTGGGAAGATGGACCCTCCACAATGGCCAAGGGCTTGTGGTGCCCCTTGGGGAGAAGGAACCCTCCACAATGGCCAAGGGTTTGTGGTGCTTATTGGGGAGAAGGAATCCTTCACAAATGCCAAGGGTTTGTGGTGCTTACTTGGGGAGAAGGACCCTTCACAAAATGGCCAAGGGTTTTGTGGTGCTTATTGGGGAGAAGGAACCCTCCAACATGGCCAAGGGTTTGTGTGTTCCTTGGGGAGAAGGACCTCCACAAATGGCCAGGGTTTGTGGTGCTCCTTGGGGAGAAGGAACCTCCACAAATGGCCATGGTTTTGTGGTGCTCCTTGGGGAGAAGGAAACCCTCCCACAATGGCCAAGGGTTTGTGGTGCTCCTTGGGGAGAAGGACCCTCCACAATGGCCATGGGGTTTGTGGCTCCTTGGGGAGAAGGAACCCTCCACAATGGCCAAGGTTTTTGTGGTGCCCCTTGGGGAGAGGAAACCCTCCACAATGGTCAAGGGTTTGTGGTGCTCCCTGGGGAGAAGGGCTCTTCCACAAATGGCCAAGGCCTTATTGTGGTGCTTATTGGGGAGAAGGAATCCTTCACAATGCCAAGGGTTTTGTGGTGCTTATCTGGGAGAATGGACCCTCCACAATGGCCCAAGGGTTTTTGTGGTGCCCCTTGGGGAGAGGAACCTCCACATTGGCCAAGGGCTTGTGTGCTTATTGGGAGAAAGGAACCCTCACAACATAGGCCAAGGTTTGTGTGCTTATTGGTGGAGAAGGACCTTCACAATGGCCAAGGGTTTGTGGTGCTCCTTGGGAAGAAGGGGTCTCCACAATGGTTTAAAACACATTGGAAAAAGCCAGAACATGCAAGAAAAGCCATCCAAACCTAGACTGCAGCTGGACACTTTGCTGTTGAGCAGTTTGTAACCTTGACCTCACCCAAGCTGTATTTTCCTCCTGAAGTCAGTCCCTGCCTGTCTTTGAGGGGCAGTTTCTCAATGGAGAAAAGACTCCTYGGAGCAGCCAGCCAAAATAAACCTAATTGTTGCATTGTGTCTGAGCAACTCTGAAAGTTGCCAGTAACAGCTATCTCAGACCATCACAATCAACATAATTTTGGTCTTAATTGCTAAGTATTGCTGTAGAAAGACTGGTTGTCTTTCTGCTCCAAGTCCTCACAGTTGCTCTCCCAGGTTTCAAGATGCAGTGAAAGTTTTTGGGTTGGTTTTTCCTTTTTTTTTTTTTTTTCCACACTACGTTTCAAATGCTTCATTGTCAAACTGGTTAAAAGCCCTTATTTATAAAACGTGTGCGTCTCTTTCAGCTTAACTGAAAAGGCATTAAAATAACTGCAGCTGTGGAAAGAATAATTACAGCGAGATTTTGTCAAGGACTCTCTTGTCTGATGTTGCCATCTGTGACATGGTGAATGCAAAGATCATTTGAAACATAGGCAGTTAATGTAGAGAATAATTTCGGAGCTTTCGATATTTATGGTAAATTATTTAAGTTTATTGTTTGGTTTTATGGCCTCATTATTCTGTGTGGTAAGGATCTCTGCTTTTCGTGTTGTTCTGCACTTCGATTTCCACTTTGTGAAGGAAAAGAACCCTGCAGTAAAAGTAACACTTCACACATTTCAGAAATGTTTCAAGGAGGCATCATACTAATCAGATTATTTTCATGCACCTCAATATCATCCCTGATGCCTTTTAAAAAAAAATCTGCAGAGAAAGATCTTCTTCTTGACCAGGTGTTAATAGTCAGTCCTTCAGGCATGGGCAGTGACAGGGGCTGGTAAACATTACAGACTTGCATTAATTTGCTCTTGTCTCTTAGAATATTGTTTCTGAGACTSCCTCTGAGAGGACATTGCTGCATTATTTCCTTCAACAACCCCTGACTGGCCAAATTAGGAACAGACTGTCGCACTGGAAATGAGTAATTGGCTGCCAGAGACACAGAAAAGGAGACTTGGCTTCCCCCAGCCTGGCTGCTCTGTACAGGGGCTGGTGCTGGAGCCAAATTCGTGTGCTAATTAATCAAATGAGGGCATGGCCAGGCTGTGGGCAGCTCCTGTGTGGGCACTGCCAGGCTCCCCATGCTCCTCCTGTGTTTGAGGGTCCCCAGGACGAGGTGAGAGATGAGAATCTTGACTCCATGTTTCAGAGGGCTGATTTATTATTTTATGATGTATATTATATTAAAAGAAAATGCTATACTAAAACTACACTAATGAAAGAGAAAGGAGACATCAGAAAGCTAGAAWGGAATGATAATAAAATCTTGTGTCTGACCAGAGAGTCCRACACAGCTGGACTGGGATTGGTCATCCAGTAAAAACAATTCACATAGACCAATCAAAGATGCACTCGCCACATTCCACAGCAGCAGATAATTATTGTTTACATTTCATTTCTGAGGCTTCTCAGGAGAAAAATCCTAGTAAAGGTATTTTTCAGGAAATATGTCAGTGACCCTCCTGCTCAAGCTGGGTGTGTCCCATGTCACCTGCACGTCCTGCCCCACAGCAGATGGGGACAGCACCCCATGAGTGCTCCCCTCGTGTGCCCAGGGTGCAGCTCCTGCACTCTGAGCAAGGTGTGAGCAGGGAGGGTGACCCCAGAAGGAGACTGATGGGGTGAGGGTTGAGGCCTTGTGGGGCTACCTAAACACAGAGGCCAGGCAAAATTAAGGCAATAAAATAAAGTTATTTTTATTCAAGGACCTTCAGGTACATTTAGGGCAGACAAAGCCCCCCAGGAGCTACACCCAAAATAGACAATGGGTCACAGGTTTTCACACTTTTATAAGTTTGGGCCATTTGCATATTGGGGGTTCATCTTCCAATTACAGCTTCAGCTAATGCAGTCATTGACCCCAAGTTTGCTGCCCCCAACTCACTTTTGTTTCCATCTCTCAGGGCCTGAGGCAGTGAGGTGTCCCTGATTGCCAGGCCTGGAGAGGAATTGTTGTGTCTGCCCAAACTGGGAAAGCAGCAGCTCACACTGCGTGTGGAGTTTGGAGTTATACACTAAAGAACTGCAGGATTACAAATATATGAAAAATATAAAAGTTAAAAATATAAAGTTTTTTACTGAAATCCTGAGGCATTAGGGTCACCCTGGGTACAACACCCAGTTCCTTGCTGTGGCTGCAAACCCCCCCCAGCCTTTCTGTGTAGTGCAGGGGATGGTGCTGCTCACAGAAAATGAGGTTTGCTCCTTCTGGGGAATTTCATGTRGCTCCATCTGAAAAGCATCCATCAGCACTTTCCTGGAGGTGCTGYACAGCACATCCTCAGCAGCACTGTGAAGCACAGTAAGTGCCTCCTCCAGCAGCTTTCCCTGCTCCTGCAGCACTTCCACAAGCCCAAGGATAGCTGAGACAGCCCAGCAGAAGTATTTTGTCTGATGTGAACTGTGACTGTGTTCACAGGGGTCCGAGGATGAGGGAAGAGACGAGGATCTGACTCCATGTTTCAGAAGGCTTGATTTATTATTTTATGCTATATATTACATTAAAACTATACTAAAAAAATAGAAGAAAGGATTCCCTCAGAAGGCTGGCTAAGAATAGAAAAAGAAGGAATGATAACAAAGGTTTTTGTCTTGGACAGAGAGTCTGAGCCAGCTGACTGTGATTGGCCATTAATTAGAAACAACCACATGAGACCAATCACAGATGCACCTGTTGCATTCCACAGCAGCAGATAATAATTGTTTACATTTTGTTCCTGAGGCCTCTCAGCTTCTCAGGAGGAAAAATCCTAAGGAAAGGATTTTTCATAAAAGATGTCTGTGACAATGAACTTTTCAGTGGAATTGGGATTGTCTTTCCAAGAGCTGAGGGCTGCAGCTCTGCTGTGGGCTGGCAGTCCTGGGCAGCTGCTTTGGAGAACTTGGGAGGGATCAGGAGCCACCTGTGTGCCCCTGCACAAGAGTCTCTTCCCACCAGCCAGCTTCTGTGCGTGCCCTCTGCAGCTGCTCAACAAATATCCACACTATACTCCCTGTCTCTCTTCTGTGCGTGCCCTCTGCAGCTGCTCAACATCTGGATCTCTGTCTGGCTCCGTCCCTGCTAGGGAGGTGGTGGCAGCACAGCCTGAGCACCCAGAACTGCTCCAGCTTCTCCTCCATGGGTCACTGGGCAGGGCACAGCTGCTCCAGCCAGGAGCTCTGCCCTGCAGASACGTGTTTGTCTCCAGGAGAGGGTTGTGGGCAGCTCTGGAAACCTGRAATGCTGCAGGAGGTGGGAGGGGAGGGTCAGGAGCCTGCAGTGAGCAGATGTGCAGCAAGCTGGGCATAGTGCGGCCAGCAGGGCAGCAGCACATGGTCACAAGGGCCAGGTTGGCTCTGTCCAGCTCCTGCACGTAGGAGACAAGGTTAGAACCTTTCCCACACCCTCATTTTGCACCCTGAGCTGTGTTTACAGCCACTGTCTCAGCCCATGAGGTAGCACTGGCTGGTTTTGGCACCATGCTGTWGGAAAGAGAGAGGCAAAGCCTCTCCCAGGATCCCAGAGCCCCGTGGGTCTGTGCCAGCAGCACCCACTCCCTTTGCCCATACATTKCTTTTCCCTGTGCATAAAAGGCACAGAGGGCAGAGATGGCAAATCCAGTTTGCCACAGCCCAAATGCTGTGGGCTTACAACAAGGGGAACTAAACTGGGAACAAATGTGAGGGTCAGGGATAAGTAGAGAAGAAACCAGGTAACATTCATTTTCCTATCTATAATACAGCCCTGGGGCAATTCCCTGTTTGCCCTCAGCCATCCAGGGGCACAGGAATCCCTCAGGAGCTTCTCCTGAGCCTCACTTCCCACCTCAGGCTGTACAGGAGGCTTTGCCACATTTAGCTCAATCTTTCACATTTCTGTACCTAAAATTAGACCCTGTGSCCCATCCCTGCACTCCCGGAGTTCCCAGCTCCAGGGAGGTCGATGTGCAAACGTCTGCAAGCACATGAAGAAATATTTAAAGAACAACATTTGCAGACCCCTGGAAGCCAGACAGTGCCAGGTRTTCCTTTATTTAGAGGAAAAGTAAGTTTGTGTACGCAGGTGGTTTATGCTAGTTCGTAAATTTTGGTAATTTGTCTGTCCCTGGTAAACTTGCTTTGCAAAACAATGCARCTCATTTTGGGAACAAATGAAGCAAATGGATTCAGAGCTGTGCAGCTGATGAAACACAGGCAGGACAAAGCAGTTCCCCATAGGGACTTTCCCTCTGAGCAGGGATGGTTTCTAAGCAGTAGCATGGCAGAGAGTGAGAGCTCCCTGTCCCCAGGTGGAGCAGGAACCTGGTCCTGCAGGGCTCTCACCAGGCTGGGGGCTGCCAAAAAACACCAGTGGGAGCCAAAAAACCCCAGTGGGCAAGGACAACACTGGAGCTCCAAGACAGCCTCAGGTTCTGACAGCAGGAGCATCATCTTTTGGTGTAGGAGCATCAGGGGTAGGATGGTCAGGACAGACAGAGAGCAGAGATCTCTGAAGGCAGGGCTGGGAAACTTGTGGTTGATTGCAAAGGGCTGGGTGCAGGCCCTGCTGGGAGCTGCCAGCCAGAGCTCAGAAGCAGGCTGAGAGAAGAGAGGGGGAGAGAGGATGAGAGGGTGAGAGAGCAAAAGGTAGAAGAGAAGTTCCTGTTACAATGCCATAAATCTTCTTCTGTTGCTGAATTTCTAATTCTCACTAACCTATCTAGTCCAAGATACAAATCCTACAGCATTTCCATACAGCCTATAAGAATCATTACATTACCACACTGGGTTACATTTTTAAACCCTAAAAACTCCTCTTTGGGCCCCTTCTGCCAAGCCAGCAGGTCTGCTCTGAGCCTTTGGCCTGTCTGCAAGCAGAGGGTTGTTTTTGATCAAAGGGGATCACCTTTCAGCTGGCCATGCATTGTTTTCCAGTTGTTCAGTAACTGAGGATCTCAAAGCTTGCTTTCATTTCAATCTGGCTTAGAGTTTCCATATTCTCAAACTCTTTTGCCAGCAATCATATTTTATAAGGCTTTCCTGTTTCATCTTCCACAACACTTTGGATTCCTGATTCCTCAGAGACTGACTCTTTCAGTGGTGGGAATGTAAAGGCCCCAGAAATCTCTGGGGCTGCTGGCCCAGTTACCACCAAAATCAGGCAGCGAGAAGCCCTGCACTTGCTTGTAAAGCAAAGAGTCCTCGTGTCTCTTGGTTTCTTTTTCCTCTGGCTCTCATACTTGTTAACTCAAATTAAACATTCATAATGCAGAAAGCCATTGGAACATGCCCCTCCAGACTCACAGATATCCCTGTTATGTCAGGATTAATCACAAGGGATAATTAGAGTATTAAATGAAATATTATAACATTATGACTCTAATAACCAAATTCATGGATATTGCTTCCGAGAAAAGACAAATAGAGGAACCCGAGAAGTTTTGATGGATGCCTCTAGCTGCATTTTTTTACTTTGCATTTTTGATTTAAAACTCCCAAACATCTTCCACGCTGAGGCAACTTCCCCCGATCTGAAAGGGGAGGTAGGGTTGGAGCCATGGGGCTGGTGGCAAGAGGGGCTCCTGCAGAATATCCACAATATCCTCCTGCAGAATATCTACAATATCCTCCTGCAATATCCACATATTCCTCCTGCAGAATATCCACCTATCCTCCTGCAGATATCCACAATATTCTCCTGCAGAATTATCCACTATCCTCCTGCCAGAATATCTACAATTATCCTCCTGCAGAATTCCACAATTCCTCCTGGCAGAATATCACAATTATCCTCCTGCGAATATCCACAATATCCTCCTGCAGAATATCCACCAATATCCTCCTGCCAGAATATCCACAACATATTCTCCAGCAGATATCCACAATATCCTCCTGCAGAATATCCACAATATCCTCCTGCAGAATATCCACAATATACTCCTGCAGAACATCCACCAGATACTCCTGCAGAATATCCACAATATTCTCCTGCAGAATATCTACACTATACCCCTGCAGAATATCCACAATATCCTCCTGCAGAATTCCGCAATATACTCTTGCAGAATATCCACACTATACTCTGCCAGAATATCCACAATATTCTTCCTGCAGAATATCCACATATCCTCCTGCAGAATTCCACAGTATCCTCCTGCAGAATATCCACAAATCCTCCTGCGAATATCCACAGTATCCTCCTGCAGAATATCCACAAGTATCCTCCTGCAGAATATCCACAATATTCTCCTGCAGAATATCCACAGTATCCTCCTGCAGAATATCCACAAATATCCTCCTGCAGAAATATCCACAATATTCTCCTGCAGAATATCCACACTATCTCCTGCAGAAATCCACAATTCCTCCTGCAGGAATATCCACAATATTCCTCCTGCAGATATCCACACTATTACTCACTGCGAGAATATCCCACCTATACTCCTGCAGAATATCCACACTATACTCCTGCAGAATATCCACAATATTCTCCTGCAGAATATCCACAATATCCTCCTCGCAGAATATCCACAATATCCTCCTGCAGAATATCCACAATATCCTCCTTGCAGAATATCCACAATATACTCTTGCTAGAATATCCACAATATCCTCCTGCAGAATATCCACAAGATACTCCTGCAGAATATCCACAATATCCTCCTGCAGAATATCCACAGTATCCTCCTGCAGAATATCCCACCAATATTCTCCTGCAGAATATCCACACTATACTCCTGCAAATATCCACATAAGATACTCCTGCAGAATATCACAGATATCCTGCGAATATCCACAATATTCTCCTGCAGAATATCCACAATATCCTCCTGCAGAATATCCACAATATCCTCCTGCAGAATATCCACAATATTCTCCTGCAGAATATCCACACTATACTCCTGCAGAATATACACAATATCCTGCAGAATATCCACAAGATACTCCTGGCAGAATATCCACAATATTCTCCTGCAGAATATCCACATATCTTCTGCAGAAATATCCACAATATCCTCCTGCAGAATATCCACAATATTCTCCTGCAGAATATCCACACACTATACTCCTGCAGAATATCCACAAGTACTCCTGCAGAATATCCACAAGATACTCCTGCAGAATATCCACAATATCCTCCCTGCAGAATATCCACAATATCCTCCTGCAGAATATCTTCCTTTGGAGCTGCAGAAAGCTGAGCACCCCAGAGGACTGAGGAGTGGGGAGCACCCTGGCTGCCCCTGCCGCCAAAAAGCCCAAAATTCTACATTTTCACCTGTGCCAATTCGCATATCATTCTACTCAAACTCTTGTGGCTTGTACCTCTTCACACAAAGTGGGTAATTGTTTTCCATGGGTTAAAATTGAAGGCACAGGTGTTTTTGACTCTGTGCCAAGGTCTCTGAGCCCCTTGCCAGGGCTGGGCATCCTGTAGGGGAGGCAGAGCTGCTGGAATGGTGGAGCTGGTACCTGCAGAGTGATTTGTTGGTGTGGCAGTGCCAGCCCTCCTGCTCTGCCCTCTGGGGCCACCAGGTCCTGCCAGCTAGGAGATGCCTGGCAGGTCTGGCTGCAGCCAGGTCTGAGCCCAGCCAGCTCAGCTCTGTGGGACACCAGGCTCTGGCAGCACCTCCTGGCCCCAGGCATCACCTCCTCTGAGAAAATGGAGATTTTCTCTGCCTCAAGGATGTGATTATTGCATCTGACAGAGCCCTGAGTGCAGCCAGGCTTAGCTTGTCCTACAGGACAGCTGCTGCTCTCCAGGGATGCAAACCCTGGTGGTCAGGGCTCCTTGGAGCCCAGGAGCTTTCTGTGGCACTAATGTATGCTCAGTCTCTCTCCTGTATTCTGTGTCGTGCTACGGAGGAATAAATGAATTCATTAAAGAATTATGCAATTGCAAATGTTTAAAAATACCAAGTACGTACATTTCTGGGAGCCTACACAGCCCTGCGAGGGGCTGGATGGGGATTGGCACATGTTCCCAGGGAAGGGAACAGGGAAAGAGCTGCTGGGAATGCAGGCTCTGCTGCTCAGTGCTCTGCACACACTCAGCACAGGCAGGGCACTAAAAATGCAATGAAATCTAAAATACACAGACTAAGCAATTTCATCTTTCCAACAAGCAATATTAATTCTAGATAATAAATTGGGATTTTTATCATATGATCCCTGGATGATTTAGAGTACAGCCAGATTTATATTAATATTGAATATTTCCTCCCTCAGGCAACAAAAGAGAGAGTTCTTTTTGGTACCTGGAAGCACTTCCCACGATCTGGGGAAGAAATCTCAGTGTGAACTACTAATATGCCATACTCCATATATAACCTGGTATCTGCACTTGCAGTCTAGATAGTCTAGTCAAAGTTTTAGTGTCACTCAGTGACAAAAAAAAGAGACAAGAATTRGGGAGCAATTACACAACTGAGCATGCTGTAAATGCCATGGGTCACACACCCCATGTCCTGCACACTCTGGCTCAGTGCACACCCCTGCAACAGCCTCAGCTTTGGAGTGAGTCCCTGCCTGAAGAATACATCACACCACTTTAATTCCAGAATTTCTTCATAATATGAAATGATAAGAATTTTTTTCTTTTTTTTTTCTTTTTTTTTTTTTTTTTGCAGAGTTCTGACAAAGCAGTCAAAATCCAGTTGCAAATGCTCTGCTGTTTATTGATAGCTCCATAATACAGGCGAGGTAGGATGCCAGACAGCTGCATTTCCTGGCATTTAAAAAGAATTCACTGTAATGTATTGTAATGCATTAGCATAATAATTGGTAAGCATTCGCAGATGAATAGTTTACTGACTGATAGATTTTGTACAGAAACTGTGAAGGTTACGTGGAGGGTGAAAACATTTCACTGTGTCAATGAACATACTTAATTTTTCTGGAAGTGCTATTTAAATTGTGCGGCGCTGGGACATTAGCATAACAAAGGCACGAGGCGAGTTTGTGCCGYGATAGGGAACACTGCCCTGCCGGGCTCCGGCAGGTGACCCGTGACAGGTGGGGCTGGGAGCGCTCCCAAAGCGGCCCCCGGCTGGAGCTGCGGCTCCTCTCCCGTCCCTGCCCTTGTCCTCCCTTCCCAGCCCCTGTCCCTCCCGTCCCTGCCCTTGTCCCTCCTTCCCTGCCCTTCTTCCTCCCTTCCCAGCCCCTGTCCCTGCTGTCCCTGCCCTTGTCCTCCCTTCCCAGCCCCTGTCCCTCCTGTCCCTGCCCTTGTCCTCCCTTCCCAGCCCCTGTCCCTGCTGTCCCTGCCCTTGTCCTCCCTTCCCAGCCCCTGTCCCTCCTGTCCCTGCCCTTGTCCTCCCNCCTCTCCCTCCCTTCCCTGCACTTCTCTCCTGTCCCTGCCCTTCTCCCTCCCTTTCCTGTCCTTGTCCCTCCTGTCCCAGGCTTTCTCCCTCCTGTAATTGCTCTTCTCCCTCCTGTCCCAGGCCTTCTCCCTCCTGTCCTTGCTCTTCTCCCTCCCTTCCCTGCCCTTGTCTCTCCCCTCCCTGCCCTTGTCCGTCCTGTCCCATCCCTTGTCCCTCCTGTCCCTGCCCTTCTCCCTCTCTTCCCTGCACTTCTCTCCCATCCCATCCCTTGTCCCTCCTTCCCTGCCCTTCTTCCTCCCTTCCCAGCCCCTCTCCCTCCCATCCCTGCACTTCTCTCCTGTCCCTGCCCTTCTCCCTCCCTTTCCTGTCCTTGTCCCTCCTGTCCCAGGCTTTCTTCCTCCAGTCCCATCCCTTCTCCCTCCTGTCCTTGCTCTTATCCCTCCTTTCCCTGACCTTTTCCCTCCTGTCCCTGCCTTGTCTCTCCTGTCCCTGCCCTTGTCCCTCCTGTCCCTGCCCTTGTCCCTCTCTTCCCTGCACTTCTCTCCTGTCCCTGCCCTTTTCTCTCCTGTCCCAGCTCCCCCTGCCTGCTCTGCCCTCCCAGGTGACAGAGTTTGGATCCTCTGGTTCACTCCAAGTCTGATGAGCAGCAGCTGAAGGAGCTGGGGGGGCTCAGCCTGGAGAAAAGGAGGCTCAGGAGGGACCTTGTGGCTCTCTAAAGCTCCCTGGCAAGAGGGTGGGGACAGGTGGGATCAGCCTCTTCTCCAGGGGACAAGGGACAGGGGACAGGACAAGTGGAAACGGCCTCAAGCTGCTTCAGGGCAGAGTCAGGTTGGGCATCAGGAAGAATTTCTTCATGGAAAGGGGGATCAAGAGTTGGAAGGGGCTGCCCAGGGAGGTGGTGGAGTCCCCATCCCTGGAGATGTCCAAGCAATGACTGGAGGTGGCACTGAGTGCTCTGGGCTGGGTGACACGGTGGGGAGTGGTCACAGGTTGGACTCAAAGTTCTTGSAGAGCTTTTCCAGGCTCAGTGTCTCTGGGATTCTGTACAGGTACCTGTCAGGGGCTGGGCAGTGTTCTGGGCTTGGTGACAACCCCTGGTCCTGACCCTGGGGGTGACCACAGCTCCTGTCCCGTGTCCCCAGAGCCACCAGCACTGGGTCCTCCAGAGCTGAGCTGTGGAGCCCCAGAGCAGCTGCAGCACCAAGCTGAGCAGGGGAAGGGGGCAGCACCAGCAGGGTTKGGGCTCAGGGCAAGAGGGAAGATGCAGAGAAGCAGCTTTTAAATGTAATGAAGTGCCAGATGTGTGTCTGGGATGTTCCTGTCAGGGCACAGGGACAGGGACCTGCTAATGGACAAAGCCTCATCTCAGACTGGGACATCTTGAAAGGMTTGCACCAACTCCCAGAGCTTCCTCTGGGTCTTCTGAGGTCTTGGGCATGAACAGACATCACCTGGGTCCCCTGGAGAAATGCACATTTCTGAATAATTCACAGCCTTTGGCTGCTGCCTCAGTCTCCTCCCTGTTGTACCACGGGCTATCACAGTGACAACTCTGCAATTACCTCAGAGAAAACCAAAAAGCCACCTGAAAACCAAAAGCTGAGGGGTTTTAGACAGAAAGTTTATAGAAAGCATTTAAAATCAGATTTTCACTTGCCATTATATATGTTAATCCCACTGTCATCTAGAATAAACTGGGRAAAACAGATGTGAGGAGGAATGAGATATTCCAGCATGGGAGAAGACAAAGATTTCATCTCCACTGGCACCAGGTGGTGGGAAACCAGACACACAGACAGACCTTGCCTGCTGGTGATCCCAAACTCTTTTACCCCACAGTTAATGCTCATCTCCAGAGCAGGAATATGGGATTTTCTTAAAATCAAAGGAGCTTTTTGTCCAGGTGATAAACCCACAAAATCTTCTTCATCATWTCCATCTGACCTGTAGTTTCTACCAGAAACAAACAGATTTTAAGTGTTTTGGGATTTCATCTGAAAGCCTTGTGGACAGGTACARTTGCACAGGTACCTCATGAACTGTGGTAGAGTTAATTTAAATTCTTCCAGAAACGATGGAAGGATGAATCAAACYTTATTTATAGGGATCTTTTATCTTAACATTTGTGGCTTTCATTTTTCCTCCCTGGGAAGTTCCTGTGGCATAAGGGGGGAAGCTGCAAACAGGATTTGTACTTCCACATTTGTCATCAACAACACGCCCTTCTGTAGATTTTTAAAACCACCCTAAAACATGAAACACATGGGATATAAATAATGGATTAGGAAAATCTTGCTAGAGGTAAGAATATGTAATTGCTGGAAGAAGTTCCTCATTTAAGAGCAGGAATATTTAGGATTTTGGGGAAAGAAAATCCCTGATGAGGAGTCCACAGCTGCATCCCAGCCAGACCCTTCCATGCCTTCCCTCAAAAATGTCACATTAAACAATTAAACAACTCTTCCTCCTGGTATTTTAACTGTGAATCTTCTTCTTGATGAGCTGTACACAAACATGACCTGCACGACTCCCTGAGTCTGACTGGAAACAAGGAAATGGAAATGCAGTTTATAGTAACAGATTTCTTCTGACTTTACAGCTGCAATGTGTTTCATTAACACTTCTGCAGCAATTTGCACTATTAGGGACACATTTGCTTCCAGTAAGAGGAGAGAAAATGTACCAGTGTGGAGTGTAAGGATGGTGTCAGCATCCAGTGCCTCCCACRGGCTGCAGCAGGCCTGGGGATGGAGATCTCTTGGTCCCTCTGATGCCTTTACCTTTAATATTTTCCATATATTTGTAGTTCTTTAGTGTATAACTCCAAACTCCACACACAATGTGAGCTGCTGCTTTCCCAGTTTGGGCAGACACAACAATTCCTCTCCAGGCCTGGCAATCAGGGACACCTCACTGCCTCAGGCCTTGAAAAAATGTAAAACAAAAGTGAGCTGGGGCGAGCAAACTTGGGGTAAATGACTTCATTATTTGAAGGTATAATTGGAATTAATTAACCCCCAATATGCAAATGGCCCAAAGTTATAAAAGTGTGAAAACCTGTGACCCATTGTCCATTTTGGGTATAGCTCCTGGGGGGCTTTATCTGCCCTAAATGGGCCCTTCAATAAATAGAACTGCTTTTTATTCCTTTAATTTTGCCTTTTTATTCCTTTAAATTTGGCCTCTGTTTTTAGGTAGCCCAATAAATCATCACCAAACAGGCCAAGAGCCCCACAAAACAGGCTGGACACATCCAGGCCTGGTGTAACAGTGGCTCCCTCAGCACAGAGTTATTCTCAGGCAGCATTTCTRGAGGCATGTCAATAATTACTCTGAGGGGAAATAAAATTTTTCTCATTCTTTCTCCCCACATTTCCTGTGTCTGTAGTATAACACTGYYATTCCTTCATGTTTCTTAATGATTCCACTACATTTTTGATGTGAGGGAAGAAAAGAAAACACCTTCCCCAGGTGTTTTCCAGAGGAGCCTTGCTCTGAATCACATCTCTCACAAGAACCAGCACTGTTGTGCTCCACCAAGGCAGAACCAGAGGAACTTCAGGCTCCTTGTGCTCAGTAAAGATTTCCCAGGAGCTCAAAAATCAGTGGAAACAGGGCCAGGAATTTTGGACTGTTTGGGCTTTTTGGGCTTTTGGTGTTGCTGCCTTGGCCCTGGCCCTGCCTGCAGCATTAAGTGATGCAATATAAATAATTATACCTAATGCTGCACATCACATTTTAAAAGAAAGGGCATAATATTGTGAGATGATTTGTAACAGAAACAATSCCTTATTCCTGGTTAAAACATCCAGTGAAGGGATGAAATTCACTCACCAGGAAGGGAAATGATGGAGGCAACTGGAGCTCTTCCAGTCTGGGTTTGCTGGGGAGAACTGGGGCAGGAGGTCTTGCAGCTTGAGAACATAAAATGGCAATTTTAGCTGAGAACTGGCTTTGGAAAAGGGCTGGATGGCAAATGGCAAAGGAACAAAAGCATGTGGCCAAAGGTAGTCTGGGTGTGCTGCCCCAGGGTGGCTCAGGATGTGTTAAGGGACTGCAACTTCAGAGGGAAAAACACATCCTGACACCAAAACACTCATTAAATTTTACTTCTGGTTCTTTAAAGGAAATCTATTATTTATTTCTGTTCAGATATATTTAATAATTAGCTGAAGAGAAAGCTAGCAGCAGATGGAGACATTCCTGGGGACAATTTGAGTGCTGAATGTTTCATGATGTACAAATGGAACTCGCAGCCCTTTGCTTCAGACAGAAGGGGATTTGCAGAAAATGTGGGAGGTGGCAATATTTTTTTTAAATGCTGTTTGTTTAGCAAATAAATTTTTACTTTATTAAAAACACAAATTTTGAAGTCGTCCTGGGGAGTGCGTTAAAATCCATGTTAACATCTTCATGTTTTGCACCAGATGAAAGCAGATCATTCCCATGAATGGAAATGATGCTAATCCCTGGGTAATGCAGACAAAATCCTGAGTGCAGCTGTGAGTGGGTTTGCCTATGACAGCAGCACTTCCTCCTCGCAGGAATTCCCTGCAATTTCAGGAGAGTTGGCACTTCTGCTAATTTTAAACATGAATATTTTGCATTCAGATGAAGACCCCTGGTGGGGTGGTCTTTGCTCCAGGCTGGACTCATCATTCCTGAACAGAAAATATGATTCCAAGGATTTTTTATTAGAGGGTAGACCTTGCACAATCAAGTCTCAATAATGATGTATGAATGGTCCCCAAACATGGAAAAAACCCACTTTTTTCAGTCCATTGCTTCAGTTACTGGGGAATGATGTGAAGAGGGAGCTCAGCCTCCTGCAAACTCTCCTCTGTACTATTTCATGAAAAGATGCTTTCTCCCTTGAAATTTAACAGATTTTTCTCCCTCCCCTGTAGCATTCAAAATCCCCTCAAATGTGAATTTTTAAAGTTTGAATTTCAAACRTACTTTGCCAAACCCACTGATGGTCTGTAAGTGCAGAGGGCACAAACACTCCWGGGGCTCTGAGCCCTCCCAGAGGTGCCACAGCTGGCAGAGGAGAGCAGGTCTTGGGGTCCTGGGGTTCCAGGAGGAACTTCTGGTGCTGGGAGCACCAATGCCTTAAGATTTTAGACTTTCTATTTTTCAAATCCTGTTCTGCATCAGTGCATAACTCTAAACTTCATATAAAGTGAAGTTAATTGTCTTCACATTTTGGTCAGACAAAACAATTCCTCCAGGCCTGAGATCCAAGGATGCCCTACAGCCTCTGGCCCCGAAAATTATAAACAAAAGTGAATTGGGGGGAGCAAACTGGGGGTATTTGACTTCATTACCTGAAGCTGTAATTGGAGAATTAACCCCTGATGTGTAAATGGACCAAACTTATATTTGTCTGAAGAATTCATGACCGTTGTCCAGCTTGGATGTAGCCCCTTGGGGAGGCTTTGTCTGCCCTTAATGTACCTGAAGGCCCTAAATATATAAATATATACATATTTAAATATATAATATATAAAAATATATAAATTTATAAATATATATAAATATATAAATATATACAGAATATATAAATAGACAAGAATATAAATATATAAAATTTTACATATAAATATATATGCACAAATATACAAATATACACCTTTTTAAATACACAAATATACAAACATAAGTATATAAAATAAAAATGTAAGTACACAAAGACACAAACATATAAACATTAAACATATAAAATATTAAATTGAATAAATATATAAATATATAAATATATAAATATATAAATATATAAATATATAAATATATAAATATATAAATATATAAATATATAAAATAGAGAAAATATACATATTATATATTTATATATATATAAATATAAATATATAAAATATAAATATAAAAAAATTAATATATAAATATATCCTCTTTCACTCTTTTTACTTTGTTTGGCCTCTGTTTCCAGGTAAGCCCCAAAAAGGCATCAGCACCATCCTTTCCCCAGCACGTGGCAGTGCTGGCAGCCCTGCCCAGGGCACAGCAGTGCCACGTCCCCTGGGTGAGGATGAGTCAGTGCCCTCAACCCTGAGAACATCCCAGAATGTGCACTCTGGGCAGTGGTAGGGATGCTGGATGCTCTGCACAGCACACTTGGCTGCCCCCATATATACTGGGTAATAAATGCCCCCTTGGTAGGAGGAGATGGTATTTCATTGCAAAAGTAAAAAATAATAACGAGGGAAAGTGCTATCTCAGCTYGCTGCATAAACAGCTCAAATAAGCAATATGCAGGCATATCATTTGGAACCCAGATTAATAATTTCTGTTCTGAGTGGTGGTAGCTGCCCTGATTTATTGTGGTGATGGTGTTACGGCCTCAGACTTTATTGTCCTTTAAATTATACTGCAGTCTATACAGGAGGCAGACAGGGATCTAAATCAAGTGTTATTGCCTGTAAATTTGGAAACAAATAGTAGTTTTCCCCCCTTTAAATCACTGAGTTTGTGTGTTTTATAAGGTGAACGTTACGACTTTTTATGGGACTGAAGTTTTGGTTTCCTCACCTCTGGTCTCCATTGCACAGAGCCCATCCCAGCCTGCTGGGAATTTCACAGCTTCCTCTTCATTTCCTACACAGCTCTTGAGAGGGCTGACATTGGCACTTCAGGGCACTACGTTATTGATGTTGCTTTTGGGGGGCTCCCTGATGGGGTGGAAAACCCTCCTGTAGCAGTTCTGTGCCTCTCTCCCAGAGCACAGAGCCCATTCCCAGCCCTGGGGGGATTCACAGCTTCTCTCCATTTCCTACACAGCTCTGAGAGGGCTGACATGCACTGTCAGGGACTAGTTATTGATGGTTTTTTTCTGGGGGGCTACCTGGACAAGGGAAACCCTCCCTTGTAGCAGTTCTGTGCCTCTCTCCCATCAGCACAGAGCCCATCCCAGCCTGGAGAATTCACAGCCCTGTGCTTCTTGCCTCCTCGTCCATTTCCTGCACAGCTCTCTGAAGAGGCGATGCTTGACATTGCACTGTCAAGAGGACTAGTTATTGATGTTTTGTTTTCTGAGGCTCCTGGATGGGGGAAACACTCTCTGTAGCAGTTCTGCTGCCAGCAAAAGAGATGCACGGGACTTTTTTCCAGTCTTCAGCTTTTGTTTTTGTTATCTTATCTAAAGGTTCTTGCACGCTGCCCAACACCAGGCTCAGAGCGCTGGAAAAGGCGACCATTAAATGGCCAACAATCTTATGTTTACGAGGTCTTTTAGGACTAAACATCCAATTAAGAACTGACACCCATTGCAGAGCCACCAGAGAGATGTCCTCTCAGGTTTCTGTGGTTGAGATGACCCCGAGGTATCAGAAAGTCTCTTTTATCCCAACCCCACGACCAAAGAAGTCAAGATTTGTTGGTTCTGCTTTTCAATGTTGTTTATTTTCCCTTATCTATAACATTTTTCCTCTGACCTGTTGAGGTCTGTCCAGCAGGTCAGGTTGTGGCACACTGACCGCCCTTGGGGTGGTGTTAGCTTTTTATACTAAAAACTATCTGTGCTTTATTTACAATAATTTTCCAATACCTATCACCTATGTTAGACACTCTGTCTCTACTCTAAACCAATCCAGAAGTGCCACCAATCACAGCAGAAGATGGAGGACAAGAAGAAGGACAGGACACGCCCAGATTCTTCCATCTTGCCTCTTGAACCCCCATTCTAAATCCCCAAAATTCTACATTTTCACCTTGTGACAAATTCACTGTCCTTCTACTCAAACCCTTATGGCTTGTAAATCCTCACACAAAGTTGGTAATTGTTTCCATGGGYTAAAATCAAAGGCACAGGTGGTTGTGACTCCCTGCCAAGGTCTCTGAGCCCCTGCTAGGGTCTGGGGTCACCCAGGGCAGCCAGAGGAATGTCCTGGGTTCTGACAATGTCCCTGCCTTCAGCACCAGGGACAGTGAGAGGCTCTGACAGCAAAAGGACCCTGTCCCAGAGGGCTTCTACAAACCCATGGCTGTGAGGAGCTTCTGGGGCTGTAAATAGCTGAGAGAGAGAAAGGAGAGGCAGGGAAGGAGAGGGAGGGTGGGAGCCTTGTGATGCAGATGGAGGGAAGAGTGGCTGGAGCRTGGTTACCAAGGGACAGCATATGGCACGGTACAAATCCCTCCTTCTCTCCCAAAGCACAGCATTCCAGCTGTCAGCTGAGCACAGAGGGAGCTGGGCAGATCCCTCCTTACTCACACAGGGACTGAGGGCCCTCTGCTCYGTCCTGCGTGGCAGGAACCTTGGACAGCTACAGGGACAGGCAGGGCAGGGACCCTCAGAGTCCCCAGCCTGTGGTTGGAGCCATGGGCAGAGGATTCAGAGCATTTTCACACATCAGTTCTGGCTGTGATGCTGCTTGCAGACCTGGTGATGATGTATTTGCCTGCCCTCCTCTCGGGCAAGAAGAAAAATGGGGTAGGCAAAATGTTTCAGTATCTGTAGGCTTGGAACAAATCACTTTTATGTTAGCAGAGCAGCTGTAACCATTAGGGAGTCCTGGTGGCCTGAAAGAGCTGCCAAAGAAAACCTTCCCRAGCTCCTGTGCCACCTCAGTGGAGATGCTGGGTGTGACCATGGGCTGGCCCCAGTGCTGGGGACCCTGTGGGGTCCTGTAAGGTCCCTGCTGGGGCAGGAGATGAGGGGAGAATCCTCCCTTTCCCCTTTCCCTGGTTTCCCTGGTGCTCTGGTTTCATTAACAAACAGATTTGTGGTAATGCCTCTCCTCTTCAGCATAGCACAAGCAAAAGCTCTGCATGTAAATAAACATGAGAAAYGCCTTTGCCATCACATCTGCATATTTTAGTTGAGCAAAGGTCTGAGTTACACAGGGAATGAAATGGCCTTAAACTGCAAAATCCCACTCAGTGACCATTCCTGATCCCTTCAGTGCTCAGTGCCCTCATGGAGGAGAAACTGAACCTTAACATGTAAAGTTCCTGAGATTTCTGGTATTAATTCCTCCTGCCATGCTTTCAGGCCATTCAGCAGCTTCTCACCCATGCTGTGCTTCAGCTGAGAGGCAGCTCCAGAGAGCTGAGCAGCTCCCATGAGCTGAGCCACATGCAGAGGCAGCACAGGCAGCTGGCCTACAGTTCTCTGTGCTCTGAAGTGGAAATCTGCACTCAAGAGCTGCAAAAAAGGTGTAAGATGCCACCTTTCCAAGGTGTCAGTGTCCTAAAAACAATGCTAAGAGGCCCCAGCCTCGGATGTGGCAGCCTGTGCCTCACCTCCCCTGTCTGCCTCTTTGTTCAGGCTCTCAGAACCATGACACAGCCGCTMTCAAGGCTCAACTTGAGATGACAGCCAAGTTTGGAGCCCCTGCTTTTTGAGTGGGTTCATAAATTCAGCGTCACATGGTTTACTTTTTCCTTTAGAGATCTATAAAAAGCAGAGTGCATCGTGCCCCAGCGGGGCTTTGGCACCAGAATGGCGCCATTGTGAGAGCAATCTCCCCTGGCTCCTGCTTTGAACACCCTCCTGGAGTCCCTCTGCCCACGTTCTGCTGAAAGCACTCCACAGCTTAACAGGTTTGACATTTTCATTTCTGTTTTCCTTGAAACCCTTAACATCATCTGATTGAGCATTACAGCCTGTTTGCATCCTGTTGCCTGCGAATTTCTATCACAAGCCCTCGCACTGGAAGCACGAGGCGTGAGGCTGTGACAGAGATGTCCTGATGAAGTGAAGGATGGCAGATGAGCTGCTGCAGCCCCTCTCCGAGCTCTGCTCTCCTCACAGACCGTTCTGTAGATCATTTGCTCTCTGGCTAATGGCTCCTGGCAGGTAGCACAAGAGCCTGTTYTCATTTCATGAGCGCTCSGAGGCTGCTGCCAGGGCTCCTGGGYTCTGCTCTGCCAGAAACACRACTTTGCACTTTTCTKCCATCAGCTGCTGCTGCAAGGGCATCACAGATCCTGTGCTGCTCTGTGCTACCCCTCAACATCTCATTTGGGGGTGCAAGCAGTTGGGGAGTATTGTATTCACAGGGTACCCCCATGGCAGGAATGATGCATCTGACTCCATGTTCTCAGAAGGCTAATTTATTACTTTATAATACTATATTAAGGTAATATTATATTAAATATTAAAATAATATATTAAAATATTAATACTTTATTAAAAATATTACACTAAAGAATATATTGTGTACTATATTATATTATACACTATAATTATATTGTAGCATATATTACTATACTATACCTGTCTCTTATACACATCTAGATGTGTATAAGAGACAGTATATTGTGTACTATATTATATTATACACTATAATTATATTGTAGCATATATTACTATACTATACTATAT
Organism: Sporophila hypoxantha; assembly: GCA_002167245.1. Taxonomy (NCBI): domain Eukaryota; kingdom Metazoa; phylum Chordata; class Aves; order Passeriformes; family Thraupidae; genus Sporophila; species Sporophila hypoxantha. The sequence continues at coordinate 367,606 of NDFG01000083.1, forward strand.
TCTATTAAATATACTATATTATAATATGATACTATATTCTATTAAAGAATACTATATTATATTAAAGAATATATTATATAATAATACTATATTATATTACTATATTATATTAAAGAATGCTACACTATACTATACTAAAGAATACAGAAAGGATACTTACAGAATGCTAAAATATAATAATAAAAACTGGTGACTCTTTCCAGAGTCTTGACACAGCTTGGCACCAATTAGCCAAAAAGTCAAAACTCACAGCAGAATCCAATGGAACAATCACCTGTGGGTAAACTATCTCCAAACACATTCCACATGAGCACAACACAGGAGAAGCAAATGAGATAAGAATTGTTCTCCTTTTCTCTGAGGCTTCTCAGCTTCCCAGGAGAAAAACCCTGGGCAAAGGGATTTTTTCAGAGAACGTGAATGCCACAGGGGAGTGAAATGCAGCCTCACCAGGAGTTGTCAGGAGATGGAGCCCATGCCAGGCAGCCTCTCTGCTGGGAGCTCCTGACTAAAGAGCTGCTGTTCTGTTATTAATACTCCACACATTTACATATTCAGGCATTAGCAAGCTGCTCCTCACAGCTCTTCCCAGGTCTTGTCCCACAGCTCTGGAACATGCTGTTCCACAGGAGCTGTGGCTGTGACAGACCCAGCTGTGGGCTGAGGGCAGCTCGGTGCCTCGTGCCMGTGGAGGTGGCAGCCCCAGCACTGCTCCTGCACCTCCCCATCCCAAATCCTGCCCAGGGACTGCCAGGGTGGGGGCCAAAACAGCACCCAGGTGGGTGCCCTCAGAGCTGCACCTTTGTTGCATTGTGATTTCAGGGTTTACCTCAGAACCTCGGGTCCCTCCCATGACAATTCCCTCCCAGGTGTGTCAGTCCCCTCTCCTTTCCCCTCCAAGCACTGTCTGTCAATCCTGGAATTCCAGAAGGGCCTCGAGTGATTGGCAGATTCAAAGGAAGCCCTCTACCCCTGGGGGACATTGGGCCATCCAGGTGTCCTTTGTCCCTTTGTCCCTCCCCTCCTGTCCCTGCTTGGTGGCTCCCTGCCCCTTCCCTGCCCCTCTCCCCGGGGTTCAAAGGAGCAGCAGCCACGGCTCAGGGGTAGTTCTGTTGGAGCTGGTGCTGCATTCAGAGGCCTGAGGGCCAGAATAAAGCTCTGGATCCAAACCCTCATCAGAACGACTCCTTTCCTTCACCATCACCTTAAAGCTTCTCTGGCAGAGGGAAACCTGAGAGAGCAGCCCCTGTTATGGGGGGGAAGCTCCATCCCAGCACCACCAGAGCTCCTGCAGGCCTGGACTTGTCTGCAGTGCCCAGCTGCAGCACCCAGCCAGCCAAAAGTGTCTGTGGGGTGAAACACCACACACCAGCCAGCCAAAATGTCTGTGGGGTGAAACACCCCACACCCAGCCAGCCAAAAGTGGTCTGTGGGGTGAAACACCACACACCCAGCCAGCCAAAGTGTCTGTGGGGGGTGAAACACCACACACCAGCCAGCCAAAAGTGTCTGTGGGGTGAAACACCACACACCAGCCAGCCAAAAGTGTCTGTGGGTGAAACACCACACACCCGGCCAGCCAAAGTGTCTTGTGGGTGAAACACCACACACCCAGCCAGCCAAAAGTGTCTGTGGGGTGAAACACCACAGTGCTGCTATTTGATCACAGCAAGGCCAGACAAGCTCAGGCACATCCCATCCAGCTATGTTGGTAAATATTCCAATACACCTTGTACCCCAGCCCTCATTCCCTCGATAAATCCTGTTCTGCTCCCCCTCTGCCCTCGGCTTCAGCAAATCCACCCCAGACAAAGCCAAGGCTACAGAGTGCCTGGCAAGCAAGGAGCTTTTCCAAGCCCCATTATGTGTTCAAAGGTGCTGGACATCAGAAGGACTGCATGTCCCTTTCATTGCATAGCAACTAATCCTGCCAAAATGATGATGATGATTGCCACAATTTCAGAGCTCTGGGTGTTCCCCCTGGAACAACAGACCACACCAGGGACAGGTCAGTGCTCCCTTCATGGGATGTCAGGTCTGTGTGCCAACACATCTGAGGGGTCCATTCACCTTTGAGCTCTATTTTAACTTCTCCCCCTGTGAGCAGAGAGCCAGACCTGGGTGTTCTGCCAGCCTTTGCCCTGGTGGCAGGCTGTGCTGGTTKGTACACAGGCAGCCCCAGCAGGGATGGCACCTCAGTGGCTGCASTCCCTTTTTCTTCCATTTACTTGGGGGTCCAAAGCATGGCAGGGTTCAAAGGACCCCCAGTGTCACAGCAGCACGCTRTCATCTCTGGGAGCATGATTATAGCCAGGACTGAAAATTGCACAAAATACCTCCCCAATGATGAAGATTGCAGGGAGGCTGGAAAATTACCTTTTTCWTTATGTCTTAAAAACACTGCAATCTCAGGCTGTGTCTGAGATTCCAGGAACTGGTGTGTTGTTCAGARCAGCACTGCTGGAGTGGGCTTGCAGAGAGCAAAGCAAATGGAGCCGTCTCTCAGCCAGGTACATCAGGACCCCTGTAACCACTGGTTTTAAATCCCAATACTCTGAATTTTCCATGGTTGTTGAAAGCTTTCTGCAGCTCCCACTAAACGKCAGGAAATGCTGGAGGAGGTTTAAAAGAGAAATTGGAGCCCAGCAGATGCTTTTGCAGGCTCTCAAAGGTGTTCCACTGCCCTGGGCTAACCCAGGACCAGGGCTGGAGAGGGMCCAGGAGAAAGGAGTCCATTGGAAAAGCACAGGGCAGAATCTCACAGCTGGGGCTGTGTCCCCTCCAGGCTGCACTGGGGATCCTGCAGAGTGGTGGGGTCGTGCAGCAGCTCCTGCAGCAGTGCAGGTGAAAGGACCCCTAATTCTTATCAGCAAAAACCATCCTGTGCCAGGTGGCAGAGGACACACACTGGGCTGGGAGCACTGAGCTGCCAGCCCAAGGGTGCTCTGTGCACTGTCCCTGTCCCCTGCATCAGGTCTGGCAGCAGCTCTGCCAGCTGCCTCCTCCCCATCCACAGGGTGATGCCTCAGGATTTCAGCTTTTATATTTTCCATCTATTTGTAATCCTGCAGTTCTTTCGTGTTGAACTCCAAACTCCACACGCAGTGTGAGCTGCTGCTTCCCCATTCTGGGCAGACACAACAATTCCTCTCCAGGCCTGGCAATCAAGGACACCTCACTGCCTCAGGCCCTGAGATGGAAACAAAAGTGAGTTGGGGGAGCAAACTTGGGTTAAATTACCTAATTACCTGAAGCTTTAATTGGAAGATGAACCCCCAATATGCAAATAGAGCAAAGTTATAAAAGTGTGAAAACCTGTGACCCATTGTCCCTTTTGGGTACAGCCCCTTGGGGTTTTCATCTGCCCTAAATGTACCTGAAGGCCCTTCAATAAATATAACTGCTTTTTATTGTCTTAATTTTGCCTGGCCTCTGCTTTTAGGTAGCCCCAAAAGGCACCAAGGGCTGCCTGCTCCATGGGCACGGGGCAGATGTGCTCTGTGGGCTCCATCCAGGCACAGGCTGAGCACACAGGTGGGTTGAGCAGACACCCATGAGCATGGACAGGGCTCAATCCCCATCTGGCTAAAGGAAGAACCTGCTCCAAACTGTCTGGATAAGGTGCTGCAGAGCCACAGAGACAACTGTGCCAGCCAAGGGGCATCTCTCTACTGCCCTGAGCTGAGTTTGGGCTCTGGGGTCAGGGATGGGCACACCAGAAGATTTTGCCCTCAGGGAATTGGAAACCCTTTCCCTCACTAGAATAGAATAGAATAGAATAGAATAGAATAGAATAGAATAGAATAGAATAGAATAGAATAGAATAGAATAGAATAGAATAGTAAATCAGCCTTCTGAGAACTTGGGGTGCAGCACCCAGATTCTCTCATTTAAACATCACAGAGGCTCTGTGATGTACATTCCCTGAGGCTGAGGTGCAGCTCCTCAAGCTGGGGAATCTTTCTAAGTAACTTTCTGGTCCTGCACAGCTGCTCACAGGGCACTGGCACCACAGCCCTGGCCAGCAGCTCCCAGACAATGCACCCCCAGCCTCAGGGAATGTACCAGAATATGGAGATAAATTTTATTCAGCAAATCAGAGAGGAAGAGAGCTTTGGCTGGGAGCCCACCCTGAATAGAAGCCAGCAATGAAATTAAAAGGCAGAAACAAACCACAAAAAGCATTGTCGAGGAAAAATGGCAAATTGGTAACAGTGAAGATAAATGTGAAGCAAAAAATTKATAAGAAAATTTAAGGGCATCCTGATAGAATATCCATGGTCAGSAAGGCAGAGGAGAATAGGTGAAACCCTAAGAGATTATTGAACTGATTGTTAGAGGAATATGATGTAATTGTTGTTACTAGCGCAGAAGTAACCAGGAGAATATTCAAACAAATTTCCTGATCTTTAACATGGAAAGAAAAGTGGCATCTAGTGCCACTGAGGGAGTGAAGTGCTTTTCTCCCCGTGGGTATCAGAGAGAGAGCCCAGACTGAAGTTTTAAGGAGAGACTAAAAACCCAACAGCTGCCCCAAGGCCTGGGAGATGGCCTGGAGCAGCTCTGGGTGCAAGGGGTGATTCCAACAAAATRTGTGAGATCTGGGGAGCTCAAGGAGCTGGGAGAGGGTGGTGGGTGTGAGGGAGGGGAGAGCAGGACGAGCCCGTTAATGCAGGCTTGGCAGAGCTGACAGGAAAGTCAATTACTGCAGCATTTAGCAGTGCTGTAATGCTGCTGCACGCACTKCCATGGAAAACAGTTGTCAAATAAATCTGACTCTGCTCTCGGAGGAGGTTTGGGGTTTGGGTGATACAGCCTCTCTTATCCAGTACTGGAGTTCAGTGTTGAATGAGCCTGGTGGCATAAATTGGTGTGAGGAGCTKTTTGGGAGGATGGGGAAAGGCACAGAAATTGGTGAGGTGCCCCTGGAGGGCCTGCATGGCCAGGCTAGGGGTCTGAAGGGGCAGATTGGCATTTCTTGTTTTCCTGTCTAATTTTAGGGGAAAACAAATAAAAATCACTGTACCACTATCTCTGAACCCTCCTTAGAAACAACATCACCTTGGAGCAGCTCAGGTGGAGAGCTCACAATTCTGGGAGCAAGGGGTGATGTCTCTGGTTTTTARAGCAGGAAAAAAGCACCAGCACCACCCTAGACCAAGAAATTGTATTCTGTGACTGTGMTATTTTCTGAAAAATCCCCTTACCAGGATTTCTTCTCCTGGCAAGATGAGAAACCTCAGCTTCTCAGTTTTTTGCTCCTCTGGAATGTGGTCTGGAGATTGTTTATCCAAACATGTGAATTGTTTTTAATTGACGGCCAATCACAGCCAGCTGTGTCAGACTCTGAGTCAGTCACGGGTTTTTATTATTCATTCTTGTCTAGCCTTCTGATGTATCCTTTCTCTTTCTTTAGTATAGTTTTAGTATATAATATAATATAATATAATATAATATAATATAATATAATATTTTCATATAATTTCATATAATTTCATATAATTTCATATAATTTCATATAATTTCATATAATTTCATATAATATAATATAAATCAGCCTTCTGAGAACTTGGAGTCAAATTCTCATCTCTCACCTCATCCTGGGGACCTCACAACACCACAGTATTCTGGCAGGAAAGGGATTCAAGGGCTATTTCTTCTCCACTTTATGTGGTTTAATCCTTCTTCSCCCCACCCCAACTGTTCCCACTGCTGGGAAGTGACACATCCCATGTGTCCCTGCACCAAGAACTCCAAACAATGTGCTGTGTTTGGAGGGCTGTGAACAAAACAGTGCCCATTTGTGAGGCACTTACTGGTGCTGCTATAAAAAGCACTTCCCATGAAGTGTGCTAGTGTGGCACAGCTGCTCGGGTCACCACTGGTGCTCCAGACACACTTCCTCTGCCTGAATCAATTTTTGGTGTCATTTTTAGCATGCAGTGAATCTTATTTCTTGCAACAGTATAACAGTAGGGCACTAAAGAATCRCATTAGGGGAGGTGAGAACAGATGCATCTTGTTTTTGAAAACATTATTTCCAATTGAATCAGCCCGGTGAATTCATGCTCAGATATTCTGTGCTGTAGGGACACTTAATAATAAAAGATCCTTTCACTTGCTTTTCCAGGGCACAAATCTAATACATGACTGTCAAACTCTGGTCACTATTGAATTTACACTGACTTTTTTTCTGGCTATCAAAAGCAACCAAGTGGCCCAACTTGAGCAAGTTTGTGGGCTGTATCAGAGGAGTGGAGTTCCCACTCAGCCAACACAGCCATGCACATCTTGCACATTCAGTTTGGTTTATAGAAGTCAAACTCTTTCAGACAAGGGAGGAACCCAGGAGATGCTGCCAAACTCCCAAGGGATGAAGATGAGCAGGACCCAGCTTCTGTCAGCACTGGGCTGCTGCTGGCTGGGACCAGTCTGGTCTATATTAAATTTATACACTGGCTTTTTCCCTGGCTATCAAAAGCAACCAAGTGCAACTTAAGCAATTTTGTGGCTTTTTGGAGGAGCTGGAGTTCCCCACTCAGCAACACAGCCATGCCAATCTGCGACATTTCAGATTTGGTTTATAGAAGTCAACTCTTTCAGGCCAAAGGCAGGAACCCAGGTTCAAGTTTCAATTTGGTTTATAGAAGTCAGACTCTTTCAGACCAAAAGGCAGGAACCAGGAGATGCTGCCAGACCTCCAAGGGATGATGATGACCAGGGGTAGCTCTGGCTGGCAGCACCAAGCAGGACCATGCACTGCTCAGCACTGGGCTGCTGCTGGCTGGGGCCAGTCTGGTCACTATCAAATTTACACTAGATTTTCCCTATTAAAGAACCAAGTGGCACCAACTTAAGCAATTTGTGGCTGCGTCAGAGAGAGCTGGAGTTCCCACTCAGCCAACACAGCCATAGCATATCTGCACATTCAGTTTGGTTTATAGAAGCAACTCTTTCAGGCAAAGGCAGAGACCAGGTTCAAGGTTTAGTTTGGTTTATGGAAGTCAAACTCTTTCAGGCCAAGGGGAAGAACCCAGGTTCAAGGTTTTCAATTTGGTTTATAGAAGTCAAACTCTTTCAGGCCAAGGGAAGAACCCAGGTTCAAGGTTTAGTTTGGTTTATAGAAGTCAAACTCTTTCAGGCAAGGCAGGAACCCAGGAGATGCTGCCAGACCTCCCAAGGGATATGATGACAGGGTAGCTCTGGCTGGGCACAAGCAGGACGGCACTGCTACCACATGGGCTTGCTGCTGGCTGGGCCAGTCTGGTCACTATCAAATTTACACTAGTTTTTCCCTATCAAAAGAACCAAGTGGCCCAACTTGAGCAATTTGTGGCTGTTTGAGGAGCTGGATTCCCCACTCAGCCACACAGCATGTGCACATTGCACATCATTTAGAAGGTTCAATTTGGTTTATAGAAGTCAAACTCTTTCAGGCCAAGGGGAAGAACCCAGGTTCAAGGTTTCAATTTGTTTATAGAAGTCAAACTCTTTCAGACCAAAGGCAGGAACCCAGGAGATGCTGCCAGACCTCCCAAGGGATGATGATGACCAGGGTGGCTCTGGGCTGGGCAGCACCAAGCAGGACCTGGCACTGCTCCACCATGGGCTGCTGCTGGCTGGGGCCAGTCTGGTCACTATCAAATTTACTAGATTTTTCCCTATCAAAAGCCAAGTGGCCCAACTTAGCAATTTGTGGCTGCTCAGAGAGCTGGAGTTCCCACTTGAGCCAACACAGCCATGCACATCTCACATCAATTAGAAGGCTTCAATTTGGTTTATAGAAGTCAAACTCTTTCAGACCAAAGGCAGGAACCCAGGAGATGCTGTCAGACTTCATGTCCTGGTTGGAGGCAGAATGACCAGGGGTGCTCTGGGCTGGGCAGCACCAAGCAGGCTGGACTGCTCACCATGGGCTGCTGCTGGCTGGGGCCAGTGTGAGCCCCTGCAGGGCAAAGGGTTTTTCCTTCTGTCAGAATGAAGTAAATACCACCCCCTGGCTGAAGGCACAAGTCTCAGACTAAGCAGGCATAAAAAGCCTTTTTTAGCAGAGTTTCTAAAGACGAGGCATTTGGAAGTCGGCGTCTCCGATGAGTCCCGTGGCAGCTGAGCACCTGTGATTACGTGCTTTCATAGATTTTTGTGTTAATTGAAAATGCTTTTGAAAGCCATGGAGTGCTGTTGTGTTGCAGCCTCAGTGACCTCAGCCAGGGCTGAAAAAAGGAGCTCTTTCCTTTGAAGCACTCAGGAAGAGAAGTCTGGCGCCAAGATGCTCAGAAAATTTGTTCTATTATTATTTTAGAGAACAGCAAACAGATTTGGGCACAGCAGCAGCAAAGCCTGGCCCAGGTCAGTGTTCTTGCCTGGGCTTTTTCCATTCCACAGGAACCATCCCAGCACTGCCAAATGCTGAGGGCTCCAGGTACCCAGAGAGGAACTCAGTTCAGGACAAGTTCTCACTGGAGCTGAAAGGACTTTAGAAAGGAGATTTTCTCCCTCATTTTCCCTGGCTGGAGAGCTGCAGTGAGTCAAGCTTGCTGAGAGTGTTCAAGCCTGGGTTTTACCCTTTGAACACCTGCATTTCTTTCTTATTTAGCTGGATCCATCCAAAAAGAACTCAACAAAGACACGGGGTTTCATGCAGAAATCGAGTAAAAGCTATCATACAATTTTGCTCTGATGGGAGGCAAATACAGAGTAATTTGGGCTGAATTTTCCTTTAAGTTTCTTTGGAAATGAAACCTGAAATGCCAAGGAGGATGAGGGAAATTGCTCCTCTGTATCCCTGGGAGCTGAAATTGCTGAGTACTGCAGAGCTCACAAATCCCCTTATTCAGGACACACTCTTGCAGCATTGGTAGATGGACAGGGCTGAGATTTGAGAATGTCACAAGCAGCACCATGAGCAGGCAGGGCTCTTTCTATCCCCATGTCTAACAACCCTGGTAGGCACAACATTCATTCAAACAATATAAACTCAAGTAATAATCTTTTTTTTTTTAATGAATCTGCTTGCCATGTATATGCATGCAGATAGATAAGGGATAATGTGCTCACACAAGGTAATAATTCTTCATCATGTGAGCTCTATATTCACAAGACAACCTGAGCTGAGCAAATTAAGTGTAGACCAGGCCAGAAATACCTATTTGTTGTCCAGTAGAGCAGAGAACATGCACTGGGCAACTTTCTGAAGAGTTCAGCCTTCTGTGTGTCATGAGATGAGAGGATCAGGGTTGCTGATCACTCCTTCAGCACATTCCACACTGTCCAGCAGAAAATGACTCTGAGTCAGCACAACAAAGTTTTCCTTCCTTCAGATGAGCCTTGTTCTTGGTTTGGAAAGACAGGAGTCTGCTAGAGCTGGAGCTCCCCTGAAATGGAGAATGAAACCCTCCCCACCCCTCGAATTGCTATAATTTTAAATTAAGGGGCTCTCAGGCAAAAATATGGGAGAGGAAATACCAGTTCTTTAATAGGGAAGAAAATAAAAGGAAAAATAAACAATGCAGTGAACTAAACCAACAGTGCCAGGAGTCAGAACCCAGCCTGACACCCTGTGGTCAGGGTGCTGGCAGCAGTCCCATTGGAATTGTGGCTCAGCCTCCCTGCAGTGTCAGGGGTGGCTCTGCTGGAGCAGGGATCCTGGAGAAAGGTGCAGTCTCTGCCTCTGAAGATCCAGGGGCAGAGGCAGCTGCTGTTCCTCTGGGAAATCCAGTGCAGAAGCCGTGCTGGTGTTCCAGAATCTCCAGATTCTATCCGGGTAGGAATGCTTGCTCCTCCCTCTGGGCTCCCATCTCCCAATGGGATGCTGTAGTTCTTATCAGCCATGCAGGGACATTCAATGGCTGTTATCAGCAGGTTTCCCCTCCCAAGGGAGGAGTGATTGTGATCACTGAGAGAGATAAGGCAAACTGCCCACTTGACAAAGATAATCTGCCATACAAATGGTATATGAAGAAACATCTTGCTTGCAATCTGGAACAGCCTGTGGTAGATACCCACATGCTTTCTCCAGGTCAAGCCGTGGTGGATCTACATCTCTGATAGGGTTGGGAAGCAAAGCTCCTGTGGCCTTTGGTCACTGCTGACTGCACTGTCCTGGGGCACAAGGTCACTCAAACACACACACAAAATGTGCATCTGCAGGGCATTTTAAAGAAGGCACTTTAAAAATGAAGGATGAAAGTGCTGCAAATCTAAGACACCCCACACCACGAACGTGTGGTGGAGTTTGGAAACAGGCTCGACAAATAATGGAGCATCTGTCTGCAAAAGCAGACAAAGGGAATAATCAGGCCTGGGCTTATTTTTATATCATAATTCTCTGCTGGAGTGTGAGTGTCTGTGGCTGGACTCCTGATAAGCAGCAGGCAGGCAGGACGTGGTGACCAGCTGGTGCTGCTGGCACGGCGTGCTGCACTGCAGCAGGGCTGGAGCAGGACAGGAGGGGAAACCACAGCAATTCTGGAGAGGAGGGGAAGGGCAGGCACTGAGCCCAGAGCACAACTAGTGTCACTGTGGATGGTTCTGGACCCAACT
>NDFG01000083.1:389718-407621 GCA_002167245.1 Sporophila hypoxantha
CCAAAGGCAGGAACCCAGGAGATGCTGTCAGACTTCATGTCCTGGTTGGAGGCAGAATGACCAGGGGTRGCTCTGGGCTGGGCAGCACCAAGCAGGACCTGGCACTGCTCACCACTGGGCTGCTGCTGGCTGGGRCCAGTGTGAGCCCCTGCAGGGCAAAGTGGTTTTTCCTTCTGTCAGAATGAAGTAAATACCATCCCCCCTGGCTGAAGGCACAAGTCTCAGACTAACAGGCATAAAAAGCCTTTTTTAGCAGAGTTTCTAAAGACGAGGCATTTGAAGTCGGCGTCTCCGATGAGTCCCGTGGCAGCTGAGCACCTGTGATTACGTGCTTTCATTAGATTTTTGTGTTAATTGAAAATGCTTTTGAAAGCCATGGAGTGCTGTTGTGTTGCAGCCTCAGTGACCTCAGCCAGGGCTGAAAAAAGGAGCTCTTTCCTTTGAAGCACTCAGGGAAGAGAAGTCTGGCGCCAAGATGCTCAGAAAATTTGTTCTATTATTATTTTAGAAGCAGAACAAACAGATTTGGCACCAGCAGCACAAAGCCTGGCCCAGGTCAGTGTTTCTTGCCTGGGCTTTTTCCATTCCCACAGGAAYCCATCCCAGCACTGCCAAATGCTGAGGGGCTCCAGGTACCCAGAGAGGAACTCAGTTCAGGACAAGTTCTCACTGGAGCTGAAAGGACTTTAGAAAGGAGATTTTCTCCCTCATTTTCCCTGGCTGGAGAGCTGCAGTGAGTCAAGCTTGCTGAGAGTGMTTCAAGCCTGGGTTTTACCCTTTCAAACACCTGCATTTCTTTCTTATTTAGCTGGATCCATCCAAAAAGAACTCAACAAAGACACGGGGTTTCATGCAGAAATCGAGTAAAAGCTATCATACAATTTTGCTCTGATGGGAGGCAAATACASAGTAATTTGGGCTGAATTTTCCTTTAAGTTTCTTTGGAAATGAAACCTGAAATGSCAAGGAGGATGAGGGAAATTGCTCCTCTGTATGCCTGGGAGCTGAAATTGCTGAGTACTGCAGAGCTTCACCAAATCCCCTTATTCAGGACACACTCTTGCAGCATTGGTAGATGGGACAGGGCTGAGATTTGAGAATGTCACAAGCAGCACCATGAGCAGGCAGGGGCTCYTTTCTATCCACCATGTTCATAACAACCCTGGTAGGCACAACATTTTCAAATATCCTCAATATAAAACTCTTTTTTTTTTTTAATGAATCTGCTTGCCATGTATATGCCATGCAGATAGATAAGGGATAATGTGCTCARCACAAGGTAATAATTCTTCATCATGTGAGCTCCTATATTCACAGACAACCTGCAGCTGAGCAAATTAAGTGTAGACAGACCCCAGAAATACCTATTTGGTTGTCCAGTAGAGCAGAGAACATGCACTGGGCAACTTCTGAAGAGTTCAGCCTTCTGTGTGTCATGAGATGAGAGGATCAGGGGTTGCTGATCACTCCTTCAGCACATTCCCACACTGTCCAGTAGAAAACTGACTCTGAGTCAGCACAACAAAGTTTTTCCTTCCTTCAGATGAGCCTTGTCTTGGTTTGGAAAGACAGGAGTCTGCTAAGGAAGGCAGGAGCCTCCCCTGAAATGGAGAATGGAAACCCTCCCCACCCCTCCGAATTGCTATAAATTTTAAATTAAGGGGCTCTCAGGCAAAACTATTGGAGTAGGAAATACCAGTTCTTTAATAGGGAAGAAAAATAAAAGGACAAAATAAACAATGCAGTGAACTAAACCAACAGTGCCAGAGTCAGAACCCAGCCTGACACCCTGTGGGTCAGGGTGCTGGCAGCAGTCCCATTGGAATTGTGGCTCAGCCCTCCTGCAGTGTCAGGGGTGGCTCTGCTGGAGCAGGGATCCTGGAGAAAGGTGCAGTCCTCTGCCTCTGAAGATCCAGGGGCAGAGGCAGCTGCTGTTCCTCTGGGAAATCCAGTGCAGAAGCCGTGCTGGTGTTCCAGAATCTCCAGATTCTATCCGGGTAGGAATGCTTGGCTCCTCCCTCTGGGCTCCCATCTCCCAATGGGATGCTGTAGTTTCTTATCAGCCATGCAGGGACATTCAATGGCTGTTATCAGCAGGTGTCCCCTCCCCAGGGAGGATGGATTGTGATCACTGAGAGAGAGATAAGGCAAACTGCCCACTTGACAAAGGATAATCTGCCATACAGATGGTAATAGAAAAGCATCTTGCCTTGCAATCTGGAACAGCCTGTGGTAGATACCCACATGCTTTCTCCAGGTCAAGCCCGTGGTGGGATCTACATCTCTGATAGGGTTGGGAAGCAAAGCTCCTGTGGCCTTTGGTCACTGCTGACTGCACTGTCCTGGGGCACAAGGTCACTCAAACACACCACACAAAATGTGCATCTGCAGGGCATTTTAAAGAAGGYACTTTAAAAATGAAGAGATGAAAGTGCCTGCAAATCTAAGACACCCCACACCACGAACGTGTGGTGGAGTTTGAGAACAGGCTCGACAAATAATGGAGCATCTGTCTGCAAAAAGCAGACAAAGGGAATAATCAGGCCTGGGCTTATTTTTATATCATAATTCTCTGCTGGAGTGTGAGTGTCTGTGGCTGGACTCCTGATAAGCAGCAGGCAGGCAGGACGTGGTGACCAGCTGGTGCTGCTGGCACGGCTGCCTGCACTGCAGCAGGGCTGGAGCAGGACAGGAGGGGAAACCACAGCAATTCTGGGAGAGGAGGGGAAGGGCAGGCACTGAGCCCCAGAGCACAACTAGTGTCACTGTGGATGGTTCTGGACCCCACACTGCTGWACCACAYRATGCCATGATGATTTTTTGCCTTTTCTTTTATATRCCGTGGATGAATTCTCAGTAACRTGACCTTAACATGCRTATTTGTGRTTCCTTAAATCTAATAACTTAACATAGTCCTAATAATCTGTTAGGTCAGGAAACCAAACATCMTAAAGGYCTTGCWGTTGGAGGCTGGAAAGTCCTGAAACGAAGGTCCCCTCTAAAATACATCCCATAAACCAGGAYTGGGCTCATCCAGGGAGGAATACTTTGAAAYAGKAGGATGTCACACWATTCMTTCAAGCCTCTCATTGAGGGATCTTTRTTAGATATGCTAATTTGCAAGGTTAATTAAATTACATACGTGATCTCTCATGTGTGTGCATTTCAGCACGCTCCACCTTGACAAAGTGATGCACTGTCGCAGACATCTTTTATGAAAAATCCTTTCCTTAGGATTTTTCCTCCTGAGAAGCTGAGAGGCCTCAGGAACAAAGTGTAAACATTGATTATCTGCTGCTGTGGAATGCAACAGGTGCATCTTTGATTGGCCCATGTTGGATGTTTCTAATTAATGGCCAATCACAGCCCAGCTGGCTCAGACAGAGAGCATGAGCCACAAGCCTTTGTTATCATTCTTTCCTATTCTATTCTTAGCCAGCCTTCTGATAAAATCCTTTCTTCTATTCTTTTAGTATCGTTTTAATATAATATATATAATAAAATAATAAATCAAGCCTTCTGAAACATGGAATCAAATCCTTGTCTCTTCCCTCAACCTGAGACCCCTGGGAACACCGTCACAGAGCACCATAAGGATCCTTATTAAATACCAAGATAAAAACCCTTTATCCCTTCACTGTGCCTGGCTGGTAATTTTAGGGCCGAGGGAAAGGCACCACCCACACTGCTGTACCCCACACTGGGGCTGCTGTGCCCTGCCCTGAGCCCTGCCAAGGCTCACAGCCCCTCCACACTGAGGGCACGCAGGGAAATAAAGAGCCAGAAAAGCAAAGAACTGCCAGAGAGAAGAAAAACGACCCAAATGTAAGTGACAAGTGTTGTTTGAATAGGAAACAGTGTCTCGCTGAACTCTGCACATAAAATGAGTGGAGAGAGTGGGAAATGTCTGAAGCAATTTGCAGGAGTTTATTGAATCCCCACAGGGAGCTCCAGATGGTTTGTGTGGCCAGTTTGGCTTTTGTTGCTCATGCAAAAGCTGCCCTGAGTTTTCAGGAGTGTTTGTGATGGCAGCAGGGTTTGCTTTCCTCTCTCCCTCCCTGCACTGACAGGGGGATTCTCTCCCCACTGAAACCCCACAGGGACCCCTCTGTCCTCCCCAGTGCCACCACCAGCCCTGGACAGGAGGGCTCTGCTGTCCCTGTGCAGSACATTGGCGTTCCTCCCCCTGTTCTGTGTCATTTGGGAGTCMYAGGCTCGTCCTCAAACCTGCACTTCTGTTTTTTATGACGCTTAAAGATGTTTTTGTGGGCTCTATAATGAGACAATCTGTTGTCATCAGGCTGTTCCAGCGGGTTTGTAGGCAGGATAATGCTCTGGCACAGCATTTCCCTGGGGGATGAGATCCACAGGGCTGCTCCTGGCTCCTGTTACAGCTTCCTGTGACAGCACCAGGTACAAACCTCCACCCTGTGCCCCACGAGTTTAAAGACATCAGGTTTAAACCTACAAGATCCCCACACAGTTGTGGAAACCCAGGGCACAGGGAATATTTCTGTCTGCTCTGGGGTGCCCTGACCCCCAGGGGAGCTCTGACTTTGGCCTTCATTCATGGAGAAAGTTTCCTAAACTCCAGAACAGACTGGAATCCACAAAAGTGTGAAATAGGTTATAGAGAGCAGTGTAGGTGTATCACTTGGTGAGAAATTGAGGTTTTGGGATTTTTAGTGTGTTGTGGATGGAAGCAAGATGGAGGGCACAGGGTGGTGTCCTGGGTTTCTTCTTCATGCTTCTTCTTCCTCCTTCTCCTTCTTCTTCCTTCTTCTCCATGGGTTTGGGTAGCATTTGGTGTAATTGGGCAGAAAAGTCCTCATTGGGGCTCTTTGGGATCAGTTATTGGGTTAAAAGGGAAAATAATCCAGGTGTCAGTTCTTAATTGGATGGCTTAGTCTTCAAAGACCTTGTAACCAGAGATTGTTGGCCATTTTGTGCCTTCTAATGAAAAGCTGCCCAACTCACAGCAGTGAGACTGTTTGACTGATCAGAAATAATAAACACCTGAGTCTGAACATGAACTACTGTCTCAAGTGCCTTCAATCCAGACCCAGAGAAACCCAAAACTGGGACCCCCACACACAGTCCTGTCATAAACAGTCCAGCCATCCCCTGYAAGCCCTTCCCAAACTTCTCTTGGAGCACCAGAGCCAGACTTTCAGCTGGTGGAGAGCAAATGACTCSCAGGACTGGGGGAGGCAGCAGCTCTGGGGCAGCCTGTGACTTTGCAAACCACCTCCAAGGCTGAGAGAAGCCCTGAGTCAGTTTTACATCCAAGCTATTCTTTCCTTGCAGTTTCWGATCAGCCCCCACCATATGCTGTGTTCTCACTGTGTTCTACCTAAAGTAGGAAGAAAAGTATTTGAGGTTTGGGGTTTTTTTTCAGTCGTGCATTTTTAATTGGACTATAAATTCCACTTTGTTGTGTTMTAGAATGTTATTTTTATTTTCCCATAGAACTGTCTCTTCTTTGATGAGGGCAGAGATTTATTACCCAATTTCCAGCTTTATGCCTCCCTTTTGGTCTGTTGTTTTAGCTGTTTCCTGGTTATACAGACAATCCCTTYTCCCCATCTTTTTATAGTTGAATTTCCTCAAGTCCTTGTGTCTGCACTACTCATTAATACCCACTTCTTTTACTCAGTCTCCTCAGGATTCATCCTGGGTCCATCCACAGACCTACATTTCCATTTTATATCTTCTTRAGGATGTCTCTGAGCYTTCCATAATTAGACAAGATACTGTCATTGAGCAGTGTGATGTTGCAGTGATTTTATGGCCRTGTTTATGCTCTGTCCCCRTGCCCARACCCTGCACAGAATTACTGAAAGGCCATTGCATGTGTTTATTTTTATACACCCATGGAGAATGTCACATCACAGCCTTCAGTCCAGCCTCTGGTTGTTGGTAGGTGAAGCCACAGCCTYTTGCTCAGGACCCTGAACCAGTAACTTCTGTTTTAACTGCGTCTGTGCAATGGAAGGAGAATGGAGCCAAAGTTAATTTAAGCACAAATACCCTGTAACCTGCTAATTAAACCAACTCCCCRGTGCTCTGCCCTAAAATACCTGCTCATTAATAGGCAGGGCAGCAGGGACACAAGTAGGACACAGCTGTGCCCTGGCAGAGGGTTCTACTGGCTTGGGCACTGCCAGCCCAGCGTGGGGCCGGTGCGTGAGGACCTTGAGTACCTGCTCTGGGCACCTAGAGAACTGCCCTTTCACACCTGGAGACCTTGAGTACCTGCTCTGGGCACCTGGAGAACTGCCCTTTCACACCTGGAGACCTTGAGGACCTGCTCTGGGCACCTGGAGAAACTGCCCTTTCACACCTTGGAGACCTTGAGTACCTGCTCTGGGCACCTGGAGAACTGCCCTTTCACACCTGGAGACCTTGAGAGGTAACCTGCTCTGGGCACCTGGAGAAACTGCCCTTTCACACCTGGAGACCTTGAGTACCTGCTCTGGGCACCTGGAGAACTGCCCCTTTCACACCCTGGAGACCTTGGAGGACCTGCCTCTGGGCCCCCGAGAGCTGAACTGCCTTAAAGCAACCTGAGAGCTTACTGTCCTGCACACCTGGAGGGCTGAAACCTGCTCTGCAAACCTGGAGAGCTGGATTGCCCTGCACACCTGAGAGCTGAACTGCCCTGGGCACCTGGAGACCTTGAGTACCTGCCCTGCACACCTGGGCACCTGAGAGCTGAACTGCTCTGCACACCTGGAGGGATGAAGTGCCCTGGGGACTGCCCTGCACACCTGAGAGCTGAACTGCCCTGGGCACCTGAGAGCTGAACTGCCCTTCACACCTGGAGACTTTGAGTTCCTGTCCTGCACACCTGAGAGCTGAACTGCCCTGGGCACTGCTCTGCACACCTGGAGAGCTGAACTGCCCTGCACACATGGGCACCTGGGAGGGCTGAACTGCCCTGGGGGCTGCCCTGCACACCTGGAGTTCTGACCTTCCCTGGGCACTGTCCTGCACACCTGGAGGCTGAACTGCTCTGCACACCTGGAGACCTTGAGTACCTGCTCTGCACACCCGTGGAGCTGAACTGCCCTGGGCATTGCCCTGGGCACACCTGGAGGGCTGAGCTGCCCTGCACACCTGGAGGGCTGGCCTTCCCTGGGCACCTGGAGAGCTTGAGTACCTGCCCTGCACATCTGGGCACCTGAGAGCTGAGCTGCCCTGGGCACTGCCCTGCCCACCTGGAGASCTTGASTACCTGCCCTGCACACCTGGAGGCTGTTCCAATGGGTTTGTAGGCAGCCTTTCCCTGGGGGATGAGATCCATGGGCTGCTCCTGGCTCCTGTTACAGCTTCCTGTGACARCACCAGGTACAAGCCTCCCCMCTGTCCCCCAMRARTGTAAAGGCACCAGGTTTAAACCTACAAAATGTTGGGTGCTGGCCCTGCTGCAGCCAAAATGCAGCCCAGGGCTGCTCTGGTGKGGGGAGGTGACTCCAAGGGACAGTTCAGGTTTTAATTCCAAGGCCTGCACTGCCCATGGAGCTCAGTTTCTGACCTTTCTGCACAGGATTGCCRTGTTTATCTAAGCAAAGCCTTTTTTGCTTCTAAACTAAAGAACCAACCCACATCCTTCACTATTATTTCAGTCTATTTATACAAAGTGTAGCTCTGTGCAGACTTGAAAGGTCACAGGAAAACCCAGGGAGGGAATTGGCCCCATTGGTTCTAATACTGCTTTGACTTTGGGAAGATTCCTTGTATTAATCCAGGAAAAGGCCCAGTTATTACTATCTGATTCCACTTCAAAAAATGAAAATTTGCAGAAAGATTCAGAAGAGAGAAAAGTCTCCTCCCTTCCTTTGGAAAAGTGTTTCCAGTGGGGGCGGGTGAGCAGCAGGAGGAAAGTTCAGAAAGGCATTTGTGTTTATCCCTTTAGCTCCTCAGACAACCCCCATGTTCCTCTGTGACCTTTCACTTGCACTCACCCTGCAGAGCCAGACCTTTGTGTGTCTTTGTTTCAGCATTTCAAAGCAGGGATTATTTGAAGAACASCCAAGGAAAAAATAAGTTTCTAATATTCACGCAATATACCCTGTTTCAAAATACACTTGAGCAAGATGAACAACCCCTGCTTGGATGAGTTCTGGGAGGGAAAGCTAAAAATAACATTATTAACAGTAAAATCTGTGAAGGACAAAGCAACACACATGGCTGCACTGATGGCCATGGCCCATGGCTCRTCACTGTGACTGAGCAGAGCCACCAGCCCATGGGGACAGGTCCTGGTGTCCCCAGGAGAGCCACAACACCCTCAGCAGCCAAAGCCAGGTGTGTGGCACCTTGGCAGCCAAAGCCACCTGTCCCCAAACCCCTGTGCTGCCAGGATGGGCTGGGAGTGCTGCCATCCCTCCCTGAGGGACAAGGGGATGAGGGTGGGGTTCTCTCTGACCAACTGCCATATTCACACTGCCAGGGGATTCTATTRACCAGCTGCAGCTGCCAAAGAGATTAACTTGGCACACCCTTGTGTCTGGATTACTCTAGTGGAAGAAATGAGGAGTTGGGGGTTTCCTTAGGTGAGGGGAGAAAGGAAAGAAATGTCATGAAAGTCATGTCTGGAACCCATTCAGTTGTTTTAGCAGCACATTAATGAATGAAGCTCAGAGCAGCTCTTGCAAGCAAAAGAAACCCAGCTGGAATAAACAGYTCCACATGCTAATCCAGTCAGGGCTTCTGTCTTCATCTCCAAGGGGACTGCAGGATCATTACTGCATTAAGGCTCAGCTAAACAAAGCAGGAGGAACAGGAGTTGTAGCTGTAGGATTTTTGGTTTCATCAAGCCTGACATCTCGGAAATAACACATAATTTTCATCTCMATTTGAAAGCATTAATAAAAATTTGTTAGTTCAGCATGAATGCTTTGGGAAGAACCTCCCAAATCCACAAAACTGAACAAAGAGCTCGAATGCACTGAAATGAACTCCTGTTTATTGGGGTAGAAGCATTTTATTACTACAGGATGGGAAAGGATCACACCTAGAGCTCCAGGCAGGACTGGCTCCCTCATACCTGCCAGGAGGGAGAGGATGCACACTGAGCCAGGGTCACTGGTGATCTTGAGCAGAGAATCACCTTCCTGGGCCTTAATCCTACCACCTGCAAGCTCCAAAAGTCACATCCCTCCTCCCCTTGCCTTCTAGCTGGTGTCTGTTTTTCCTCTTTGCACCATAAAGCTGGAGGATTCTCTTTCTCCTACAAAGCTGAGTGAAGCACTAAGCTGGGTTATCCCACTYATTGTCTGCTGAGACCTGACTTAGGTCAGGCCTGGCAGCATTTCCATAAACACTGCTTAGGAAGTGAAATCATTCACRCCACATTTCTTGTGAGAATTTGCCCAAGAGGGACCTGAGCAAAGCCTGGAGATGCACAGAGCTCCAAGGAAGGCAAGGTCACCTCCATGGCTGGGGCACCCCCAGGGCAGCAGGGAGGGGGGCAAGSACAGACCCCACCTCACTTCATGGTTTAGTTTCAGATCTTTTCTGCAATGTTGCTGCATTTCAGCAGCAAGGCCCACCAGAGGAGCTGGAACACCACCACGGATTCCCAGTGCTGCCTCACATRGCCTCATCATTACTGCTGCCTTTTCTGGGCTTACCTAGAAACAGAGGCCAGGCAGAATGGAGAGAGTAAAAGCAGATATATTTAATGAAAGGCCTTCAGGTATATTTAGGCCAGACAAAGCCCCCATAGGGGCTATACCCAAAGTGGATGATGGTCACAAGTTTTTCAGACAGATATAAATTTGGTCCATTTACATATCAGGGGTTAATCCTCCAATTACAGTGGTAATGAAGTCAGATACTCATAAATTTCTCCCCCCACAATTCACTTTTGTTTATACTTTTCAGGGCCTGAGGCAGAGGGTATCCCTGGATCTCAGGCCAAGAAGGATTATAGTGCCTGGCCACAATGTGAAGACAGTAACTATCACTCTATATGGAGTTTGGAGTGTGTTTAGTTACACACTAGTGCAGTACAGGATTTGAAAAATATAAAAGCTAAAATCCTAAGGCATCATTACAGCCCCAAGATGTTACTGGTGGATTTTAGCTAAGGGAATCCCACAAAGCAGGGGAACTGCACACACTCACCCTGGCAGAGCAGCCAAGGTCAACAGCAGCTGTAGGAGAGCACAGATCAGGGCAAGAGGATGCAACCTGAAAGCCCTGTGCCCCCTGTCCAGTGCCCTTGCTGGGATTTCACTGGGACTCACATGTTTGCAGTCTCRGAGTCTCTGTGCTCCTSGCTGACCCTGRGATGTGTCAGAGAGTYTCTTTTCCCAGCCTGGCAGCYRAAGRAGGAGTCAGGATTCTTCTGTTCTGCTTTTCAAGGTTGTTTATTTTTTCTTATCTATAACATTCTTTCTCTGACCTGCTGAGRTCTGTCTGGCAGGTCRGKTTGTGGCACAGTCCCTGCCCTTGGGGTGGTGTYAGCTTTTTACACTTAGAACTACYTGTACTKTATTTACAATAATTTTCCAATACCTATCACCTATGTTRGACAGTSWGYYTCTACTCTAAACCAATCCAAAAGTGCCACCATCACAGCAGAAGATGGAGGCCAAGAAGAAGAAGGAGAAAGGCTGGACACGCCCCGATTCCTCCATCTTGCCCCCTGAACCCCCATTCTAAAAACCCCCAMAATCTATTTTTCACCCTGTGATAAATTCACTGTCATTCCACTTAAACTTTCATGGCTTGTAATTCCTCATATAAGGTTGGTAATTGTTTTCCATGGGTCAAAGTGAAAGGCACAGGGGTCTTGGGCTCTGTGCCAAGGTCTCTGAGCCCCCTGGCAGGGGCTGGAGCCCTCCAGGACAGCCAGAGGGATGTCCTGGGTTCTGACATGCAGCAGCTTAATTCTGAATATTGCAGAGGACAAGTGGCAGTGACCCGACACTTCATCTAATCAGATTCACGTGCTGCTGCCCAGCACAGTCCCACTTACTGCTGGGCCAGAAGATGCTAGAAGCATCTTTTCCAAATAGCTTTTAAATATATTACACGCCTCAAGAAGAAAGTGCTGCAGGAACTGGCTGGGTGCTGCAGKGGGGGGTGTCTGCTGCATCCTCTCTGCATTTGCTTTCACATGGGCAGCTCTACTTATTAATCTTGCTTTTTGTCACTTAACTCTGAAACTGAAGATATCACTCAAGTTCTGCAGCAGTTATCTGTAGAGGAGAGGAAATTCAGGGATGCTGTCCCCAGTTCATTCCATGGTCCAGGCATGGAGCAGTGACCCCCATGGGGCTGTTCCCTGCTGCTCATCCCACACACAGGAGGAAGAGGAGGAGGATTGTTTTGCCCAACTTGATGTCGTTTCCCCCCAGACAATCTGCTTACTGTACAGCCCCTGTGAGAGGAGAATGCCAGCTTGTGTTCACTGATTTATAAATAGGGTGGGAAATAGGAACCCTTCACTCTTCAGCTTTCCTGTCAGAAATCTCTTCCTTCAATATGCTTTTTAATTAAAGTCAAATTCAGCTCAACTGCATGCTCAGCTCCTTTTGCAGCTCCCACTCACCAATATCCCTTTTTCTCAAACTTCTTCAAACCACTTTTCCATTGAATTCATGCTACTCCCAGTTTACAGCTCCCAGTTTACACCATTACAAAGGAGACACACCTTAAAATGTAAAAAATGGCAGAAAAAAAACCTATTCCAGAAAAAAAAAGAAGTTTCACTTCAATCAGTAGATCCATTAACCCTTCCAGAGACCTGCCTGCTCCCTGGAGCACTTTGCTCATTGGTGCTAACGAGGCATGAGTTATTGCTCATGTTTATGATATGTTGATGTATCCCATTAATTAGCTCTGCATGAATCAATGGAAGCCACTGCACACATAATCCTTGGTAATTCATAACTCTGGAGCAGAGGAAACAGTGTCCTCAGCATTAAACAAACAGTGATCATGATGATGAATCTCAGAATTCCACAAGACATCAGGGCTCCAGGGTTGGTGTGAGCAGTTCCAGGGTCAGGTCAGTGCTGAGCTGCCAGTGGCACAGTGACATCCTCTGTCTCAAGTGACAAAGGGCTGTGTGAAGCACTGCACAGTGACTAACACTCAGTTTTAACTGGATTTGGATCTCTTAATAAAGCTTTCCTCTTCCACCTCCTCTAGAATTGGAATGCTTTTCTAATTCCCCCTTTTCTGATCCACCAACTAATAATTTACCCATTTTAATTTGTGATTCACTGTGTTTAGTCATAATAATGAATATTCAGCTTCATTAGCAGACACTTGGTTCAGTTCCTACTGAGACACTCGGCTCTGCCAGGGTGGCAGCTGGATCATTGGCAGCAGATCCGTCTGGCAGTGAGGTTACTGACACTGAATTCCTCTGGCAGTGGGGTCACTGGCACTGAATTCCTCTGGCAGTGGGGTCACTGGCAGTGAATCTTTTTGACAGTGGGGTCATTGGCAGTGGATCCCTTTGGCAATGGACCCTGTGGCAGTGGGATCACTGACAGTGAATCCCTCCGGCAGTGGGGCCACTGGCAGTGGATCCTTTTGGCAGTGGGATCACTGGCAGTGGATCCCTTTGGCAGTGGGATCATTGGCAGTGGGATCATTGGCAGTGGATCCCTTTGGCAGTGGGGTCTCTGGCAGTGGATCCTTCTTGGCGTGGGAATACTGGCAGTGGATACTTTTGGCAGTGGGTCCTTCTGGTAGTGAATCCCTCTGGCAGTGGGGTCACTGACACTGAATTCCTCTGGCAGTGGGGCCACTGGAAGTGGATCCTTTTGGCAGTGGATCCCTGTGACAATGGATCCATCTGGCAGTGGGATCACTGGCAGGGGATCCTGTGACAGCAGGATCTCCCTTTGGAGCAATAGTCCCCAGTTCCTGTAGGGACACGGTGCTCATGGAGTGACATTGGTGTCCATGGCAGTGACACTGTAGCCATGGCACTGATGTGGTGACCATGGCCAGTGCACTGTGCCCATGGCACTATGATGCTGTGCCCAGGCATGACACTGTGCCCATGGGCAGATGTGGTGACTATGGCAGTGAACTGGTGCCCATGGCAGTGGCACTGTGCCATGACATTGATGCTGTACCCAGGTACTGATGCTGTTCCCTATGACATTGACACTGTACCATGGAACTGACGTGGTGCTGAGGCCACTGACACTGTGCCATGGGCAGCTGATGTGATGACCATGGCAGTGGCACGTGTGCCCATGGCAGTGATGCATGTGCCATGGCAAGCTGATGCGTGCCCTATGGCACTGATGCTGTTTCCCATGGCATTGACGCTGTACCCACAGGCACTGACGTGGTGGCTGATGGCAAACGGTACATGCTTGCTGCAGATATCGACGAAATACGCGGGGAAAACCGCAGCTGAGCACGATGGGATGGATAACGGCGTAGCAGAGATTTTGTGTGATACGTATTCAAACACTGGACGAACGGTGCCCATGGCACTGAATATGGTGACCATGGCAAGTGACACTGTGCCCATGGCGCACGTGCATGCTATCTGCTGCCCCATTGGCAGTGATGTACTGTGCCTATGGCACTGATGCTGTTCCCATTGGCATGAAACGCGTACCCATGGCACTGAACGTGGTTGCTTGATGGCACACTCGTGCCATGCAAGCTGGTGGTGGCCGATGGCACTGACATGGTGCCCATGGCAGTGACTGACACGGTGCCCACAGCACAGACATGGCACTGATGGCACTTGGTGCCCATCACCTCCCTGAGCAGGGTGCCCACAGCAGGTGCTGCCCTCCCCAGAGCTCAGCCCTGGGTGCTGTTTGGGTGCAGTTCCCTCCCATGGCACAATCAGAGCCCTTTTCCCAGGGGAAAAGCTCAGCCCAGACAGGACCAGGACCCCATTCTGCTGTGAGCGCCCAGCTCTGCACGGGCACATGCCAAGCCTTGACCTTGGGCAGAGGGGCAGGAGCAGGATAAACCCAATGCCAGGGCAGGCTGGGAGCAGGCAGGGCACCCACCACGGCGACAGGGACACCCAGCCACCCTCCCTGAGGTTTTTAAAAGCTGGTTTTGTGTAGGATGTCAGCAGGAGAGTAGGACGAGTCAGGACATGGATGGAGAACAAGAGATTTTTGAAGCGCAGGCTTGGAACTTGTGTGTTATTGCAAAAGGGCCTGGGTGGCAGCCCTGCTGGAGAGCTTGCCCAGAGCCACAGCTCAAGCAGGCCCCACAGAGGGGAGAGAGGGGAGAGGGGAGGTAAAGAGAAAGAAGGGCAAGAGCATAGGTAAAGAGGATTGAAGAGTGAAAAGAGGTAAGAGGTGCAAGGTCCATTACAATACAATAAATCTTCGGTGCGAAATCTCATTCTCACTAACGACAGTCGCAGACAAGATACAAAGTCCTACAGCATGGTTCCAACAGCCCATATAAGAATCATGACAGACCTACACAGGGTTACATGTTAAACCTGCAAAAACTCCGTCCTTTGGGCCCCTTCTCTGCAAGCCCAGCTAGGGTCTGCTCATGAGCCTTGGGCCTGTCTGCAAGCAGAGGGATGTTGTTGATCAAAAGGAGGGACACCTTCAAGCCTTGGCCATGCCATTGGTTTTGCCCAAGTTGTTCATAACTGAGGGATCTCAAAGCTTGCTTTCATTTCAATCTCACTTATAGTTTCCATATATCAAAAGATTTGTTAGCTCAGGCAAGATCATATTTATTAAGGCTTTTTCCCTCGTTTTCATCTTCCCCAACAGTTACTGATCATTTAGGGGATGTGGAATCCCTTTGGAGCCCTGCTGCCAAAGCAGGTCCAGCACGTCCCCTCACACCCCCTGGTCTGTGTGTGGCTGTTTGCAAACCAAGAGTACAGATGACAGGAAAATAATGAAAGCATTTTTCACAGCAGATCCTTTTTGTCACTCCCTTTTTTTTTTTTCTTTCATTCCCTGGAATAAAGTGCTGCTTTTAAGCCAGCAAATCTTTCAGCTGTAATTAGCCTGGGCATTCAGAATTGAAAATTAAGAAATGGGAGGAGAGGGTTAAAACAAAGAGAGGGAAAATAGCCATTCATAAAATATATTGAAGATTGTAGGTTTCAAAAATGCCTTCCCCAGGCAGACCTTTCCCACCATAAAAGATTTCAGTCAAGACAGATTGGGAAGGAATTTGTATAAAATTGTGAGCTTTTATTCTCACAGGTCCCAGTGTGGGCCCCTGTGCTGCCCCCACCTCCTGTGCCCAGCAAGTGCCACATCCTGGCAAAATCTGGTTTTTCCCACTGCTTAACAACACTAAAACATTAAAATAGGAAGAGGAAAAGGCAAAATCAGTCTCTGAATCTCCCAATTACACCTTTGGCTGCCCCAAGCACCAGCAGCAGGGGCAGGTCACTCCCTCTGCACCCCACACTTCCTGCAGACCTGTTGAAATCTATTACAGACCTTTGATCTCTTCCTACAAAAAGGATTTTCTGAGGAGAGGAGATGGGATTAAGCAGGAACAATTTTCCCAGGGCACTCTGTGGGGTTTTTTTGGTTTTTTTTTTCCCTTCTCTGCTTTCTTTTAAACAGAAGATGCCAACAGCAAAGATCCTCACAAGGTTTTGGGGCYGTCAGCTCCTGAATGGAATCCATTCCATCAGTCAAATTTAGCATCTATCAGGAGCAAATACTCAGCATGTGGCAAAAAAATCTTGCAAAATGGAACTGTTAAATATTTAGGGCAGATGACAAACAATGTGTCATAATATTTGCAGAACTGCATTTGCCATTCATTGCCTTGTCTCAGTCAAGGCCCCAATTTTTGGAAGCATCAATGCAAGAGTGAGAAACAAGTTGACTGTTGGTGTTTGGCTACACTGTGAATGGAAAGCAGGATTTAATGCAGGTTTCTTGTCTAATATATGCTACATACCAGTTGGGTATTAACATTTATTAGCTGCGTCTTAGCAATGAATATTGGAGAAAAAATTAATTAACATGCAATAATTGGCATTTTAATTTAGCTTGGCAGGTCTGTGTGCAGCCAATGGGATCTCCCAGTGCAGAGCTCAAAGATTTGCAAAATCCAGTTTACCTGGGAAGACATTTTTTTTCCTAAAAGAAGAGGGTTTGATTTCCAACACCCTGTATTCAGTTTACAGTGAATTTTCATAAATGAACCAGTTGGACCCAGTTTGCACTGGGATAAATGGGAAGAACARTCACCTGCTTGGGAGAAGCTCTGCTCCCCAAACTGGGGAGGGGGTGTGCAGGGGACAYAGGGCCAGCCCTCAGCTCTCCAGCACATAGAAAAGAGAAATCCAGAGTATTTTATCACCCTGCAGGCTTTGTTAGAAGCCTGGCANAAATCCAGAGTATTTTATCACCCTGCAGGCTTTGTTAGAAGCCTGGCATGAGGTGGGATTTGTGTTTCAGTGTGGCTTCATACCCTGCTCTGTACCTCACCCCAATGGACACCCCAGACCCCTCCACAAGGCAATAAAGCCCCACAGAAAATACAATCCCACCCTGGATTACACACCTRCAATCATTTGAAGCTTTCAACCCCTTTTTCCCCCCATATATTGCAGTGTAACACGTGCTCTCAGCTCAAAGCACTGCCATAAAAGTGACATCTGAGTGTGCCTGATTTATCCAGCCTCAGTGATTGCCAGGACACCTCTGCTGAGTTTAGGCTGCTCCACTGAGGTTTTGGGGAGGGCAGCAGGGATGGGCATGGGGGGACTGGTGGCACAGTCCAGTCCAGCTGCCCCTCCCTGGCAGTGGGATGGCAGAGAGTGGAGGTTGGAATTGACACCATGGTTAAATTCTGGGCAGCTCACACRCAAATCTGAGCAGGTAAAGAATGCCAGGGAGCCCAGATACCTGGTGAGGTGTCCCATAGTGAGAACAAAACAAGCATAACTAGCCCAAAGCTGCCAGAGAAATGATTTTGCAGAGAAATAAACCACTCAGAGCCTGTGGGAGCCTTTCCCAGCCAGGAGGGCAATGGTGGGATGTGGTGTCAGCCCCTAGGGGAGTTCTGAGGCTGCAACCCCACGGCCACTTTGGGAGATTTGCATTTCCTGTGAGCTGAATATTGTGTAAATTAAAAGATTCTTGGCATTTTCCTTGCCTTTATCTTGACAGGAATCTGTTCCTCCGAGATTATGACGCCGCTTTCTTTTTTTTTTGTTTCTCAATTAATTGAGCCGCTTTAAAAAAAAAAAAAAAAAAGCAAGCAAGCAAGCCCATTTCATTTCAATCATGTGTTATGCAAATTAGAAATTTAAATATCATTAAGAAATCTGTTGCTAACTTAATTTATTTCTGCTGTAGCAGCACGGAAGGCTTTTGATCTGAGATTAGCGCTTTGATCCGCTCCCTTGGCCGGGGTTACGCGGCAGCGAGCGCTCTCGCTCAGATGTCAAACGTGCAACACCACAACAGCTTGTTCAGAGCATGGCACGGGAAACGCTGCCAATTAGGCCAAACGAGGAGGGCTTGCAAGGAGAATTTGTTTCTAGGAGCCACAGTGTGGTGTTTGTCAGGGGGACCCCCAGAAACAGCACCCACCACCCCCAGTGTGGGGTTTGTGAGGGTGAGGGAAGGGATGAATCTGGCTCTGTATTCTTAGAAGGATGAGTTATTATATTATGATTGATATGATATTATATTACATTACATTATATCATATTGTATAACACCATATCATATAATATCATATTGTATTATATAATACATATCATATTATATCATATTATATCATATTCCATTATATCTGTCTCTTATACACATCTAGATGTGTATAAGAGACAGGGCCAGCCCTCAGCTCTCCAGCACATAGAAAAGATAAATCCAGAGTATTTTATCACCCTGCAGGCTTTGTTAGAAGCCTGGCATGAGGTGGGATTTGTGTTTCAGTGTGGC
>NDFG01000083.1:407646-448039 GCA_002167245.1 Sporophila hypoxantha
CATACCATAATACATTAAAAGAAATTATATACTAAAACTATACTAAAGAAACAGAAAGGATATATCCAAAGGTTAGAAAAGAATGAATAATAAAAACTCATGACTCCTCAGAGAGTCACTTACAGCTGGGTTTGATTGGTAGGTCATTAAGTAAAAATAATTAATATAGAACCAATCAAAGATGCACCTGTTGGTAAAYGACTTCTAGACCATGTTCTAAAGCAGCAAACACAGGAGAAGAGGATCAGATAATTATTATTTATATTTTTCTCTGAGGCTTCTCAACTTCCCAGGARAAGAAATCCTGGTGAAGGGATTTTTTCAGAAAATATCAGGGTGACACCACAGCCTGTTCTGTTCTGTGCTGGCCATGCCCCRGTGTCACTATAGGACAAAAAACAACACGATGTGCACACACTGCTGTTCTCAAGGTGAAAAAAGRGAAGTTTATTTTCTACTCCAACATTTATAGATTTCCAAAAGTGACAGTGGRTTGGAGGGTGACAGYGCCACCTCTCCAATGRCACTGGACAAACCAACARTCTATCAAWTTTCTCCTCCTCCAGAAAAGAATGCAAAACAGTAAGTTATTTACAGAAAGKGTGTGAGRAAGTTYGTTACAAGAATGTRAACATYAGAAGGCTTRGAAAATCTTAAAAAATCAGGRTGACACCCCAGCCTGTGRGGACAAGCAGTGCCAGCATCCAGCTGAGAATGCAACAGGTCACCCCCAGGAGCAGTGACAAACCTTTCCAGACCTTCCCTATCTACTGTTCATTAAAAACACAACCTGCCATGTTCCATTAATTCCTCATTTAGTGCGAGTAAAGTGCTGATACATACATTTGAGCTCCAGTGGTTTTAATCAGTTAATTTAACCAGAAGCATTAATAATGTATTGCTTTGCCACTTGACTGCTCATCTGTTAAGCAGCTTATACATAGAAGAATGTCACCCCCTGTGACATGAAGTGCCTAATTCAGAGCAAATGAAATAGGATTTTGCATATTCAATACAAAAATGAGAAAAGAAGGAGACRCCGTCTCCTGGGAATGGCTCAGCCTGCTGTGATGGGATTTCTGTCCTGGCAGGTGGGAAATCCCTCCTCGTGGGACACACTCACACTTTGTRTATCTGATTTTCTGGTTGAATTCATTTCCTTGGCATTACTCAGCAAGTACCTGGCTGTGCCTCCTGCTGCACCAGGTGGTGGAATCAGAGGCACTGGGAATGCATCTCTGTCTATCAGCTCCTCCACCAGCCACCCTGGGGTCCCAGGGACACCCCCAGAGTGACCAGAGTGGGGGCTGGGGCAAGCAGGTGACAGCAGGACTGCTCCCACTCAGGTTTGGCTGCATGATGCAGGGTCACGGCAGCTGAAATAAGAACATTCCTGGTCACATTTGAGGGTGTTTGGGGACAGCAAGCTCCTGGACACTGGGGCAGTGTCCTRCCCACCCCTCTGTGCCTGTCTCTCCTCTGAGCTCACAGGGGATTCAAGCTCCATGTCCTGCCTCTTCCCAAGGATATCCAGCAGCAAATCCAGCCAGGGGTGCTGGGGAGCTCAGGAACACCCAGACCCAAGCCCAGGGGCCTGTGCTCAGCCCCTGCTTGGCTCCGTTGCTCTGTAGGGCATCGTGGGCACAGGGAAAGCTCCTGGGTGGGCAGGTACATCATGGGCTCGATCAGCCCCRTGAAACTCAGCAAAAGCAGGTGGAAATGCCTTGGACCAGAGAGCCAGGGAAGCTGCCAGGGTGGGAGCAGCTCAGGGACAGGCTGGTGCCTTTTAAATTCACACAAAAGAGACGCAGAGCACAGGCAGGCAGCGTGCGAGCGCCAGCGATGCAGACACACCGGCTCTGAGGTTAATCCCTCCCCACATCCCAGGCAGATCCTGCTCCYGGGTTTTTAGCAATCAGCATCCAGAGCGAGGAGCTCCCGTGGGCAGGGCCAGCTCAGCCCCGAGCCGGGGCTCTCTTGCGTGATGCGCGTTGATGAAGCCTGAAATTGCTTTGGATCCGTGGCTGTGCTGCATCACATTAAGCAGTGCCACGCTGAAGTGACAGGGCCAGTGCATGATCAGCAGCAGTTGAAGGGGACAGGGACTCAGATCCTGCCRCTCTGTCAAAACCCAGAACCCACTGACAGACCACGGGAATTATTTTCAGCTCCTTCCCAGAAGGTTTGTCTCAATCAGTTCACAAGTTGTGCTCGCTGCCTTGGCGTGGAGCAGCTCCGTGGTCCTGCTGCAGGGCACRTCCCAGGATGCTGCCTCTGCCACACAGGGCTGGATGGGAGCCCGTGGAGGGCTGGGGCAGGGATGCACTGCACCTCTCTGCCAGCAAGGGCTGCCCAGGAGTAATAAGGGTTCTGGAAGGGTGAGAGCCCCCAGTGCTCCTGGCSCTGCTTTCCTCCCTCATCAGTTTATAGGGTGGGGTTGTTTCTGTTTGGGGCCCAGCTGGCATCAACACCAGGCCTGGGGGCTCTGCTCTGCGCTGGGCTAAGTGCAGGACCAGCTCCCTGAGGCACACTCCTGGAGCATTTCACTGCAGCAGCTCCTCGGGGGAAGGTGCAAGGAGAGATTTCTTGTGAATAAATCTGTCGTTGCTTTCTGTAGGAGTGTCAGGGGGTAGGACAGTCCAAGGACGAGACCAGAGGATCTCTGAAGCAGGGCTGGAACTTGTGGTTGATTGCAAAGGGCGGGCTGCGCTGCTGGGAGCTGCCAGCCACAGCTTGGAGCAGGCCAGAGAAGAGAAGGGTAGAGAGGATGAGAGGGTAAGAGAAGCAAGAGGGTAAGGGGAGTAAAAAGGTAGAGAGTGAGGTTCCCGTTACAATACACAAAATCCTCTGTGCTGAATATTCTATCTCACACTAAACCAATCTAGTCAAGATACAATCCTACAGCATTTCATAACAGCCTATAAGAATCATTACATTACCACACTGGGTTACATTTTAAACCCTAAAACCTCCTCTTTGGGCCCCTTCTGCAAGCCAGCAGGGTCTGCTCTGAGCCTTGGGCCTGTCTGCAAGCAGAGGTGTGTTGTTTGGATCTAAAAGGGGATCACCTTCAGCTGGCCATGCCATTGTTTTCCAGTTGTTCAGTAACTGAGGGATCTCAGAGCTTGCTTTCATTTCAGTCTCGCTTATAGTTTCCATATTCTCAAAATCTTTTGCCAGACAATCATATTTATAAGGCATTCCTGTTTCATCTTCCCCAACAGCTTTCCCTTTTTGTTTTGCTGGTGTTTATTGCCCTCTGGATTTCCCTGCTCTCTCTGCATCCTTATTACTACACCTGAGACTGCCACAGTCCCCCAGCATGGGCAGGTTCTGGGAGCTGAAGCTCCATTCCCAGACACAACCTCGTGCTCCAGGGAGCTTTCTCTCACTTCCCAGCAGTGTTATCTCATTTTCTATATAATGCTGCTGTATAAACAGCAGCTCTCAGGGGACCTGGGCCATGACAGTGAGATTCTCCCCACTGGATTTCTCAGCCAAGCAGCAGTGTCAGGTTCTCCAAGCCTTCCCAGGGAGGCAGCTGTGTGAGGAARACTCTCCATAGATTCTCCACTCTCTTCCTCAGGGAAATTTAGTACACACTAAATTCTGTCTACCTGTCCTCATTGGCCCATTTGCTAATACTGTCCCCAAAATAGAGTGATTTGTCCTCAGAAGAGGGCAAATCCCATGCCTCAGAAGGCAACAGCAAAAACATTTTATAACCTCAGAGAAAAAAAAAAAACACAAAAACCACAGCTCTGGGCATGGAAGGGCTGTGAGAGGGAAGGGGAGCTCCCGTGTCCCTGAGGAACTCTACCAGCTCCATGCTGGGTAAGAGCTGTCTCAAACCAGGTATTTCTTCCTGGATKTCACATGGAAAGAGGCTGTCAGAGCTGTCTAAATGTGTGAACAACACTGTCAGCGGGGGAGAGAAAAGTGTTATCAGAAATAGTTGTTCTTCAAAGCTAAATAACTCCGTGATTTATAAGGAGTAGAAGATAAGAGATCACACCGCACGCTGAGGGCTGCTGGAATTTTCTTTCTGAGAATGAAAGCTGTTTGTTTTGGTAAAAAGCAAAAGAGGGGAGAAATAAAAACCTAAAATACTTTGACTTTCTTGACTTAGCTCTTGACAAAGCTAAAAATAACTGCACTGGCACTGAGCCCATGCAGYCAGGTCCTGGGATCACTGGAGCAGTGGAGGAGAGTTCCCAGCACAATGTCCAGGTCTCTTTCTGGCTCATTCCTGGAACCATTCCCAAAGTTTTCCAGCACCATCCCTGGGGACAGAAGGATGCAGTGCAGTTTTGTGGATGCAGACAGACCTGGGCCTGTTATTATTGCCATCAATGGGATTTTAGGTGTTCTGTGAGATCCAGGTTTTACCCTGAAGAGAGGCTCAGGTTCTGCTGCTCTGAGTGAGAGCCTCTGTGGTTTTCAGCCAAACTCCCCCTTCTGCCAGGCCAGGCTCCTTCTGCCTGCCCAGCCCCACTGCTGCTCCTCTGGTCTAGACCCAAAGGGAGTTTCAGGCAYTTGKTCTGGGATCTCATTTCAGATTTTGAAAACTCCTCACCTTAGCAGTGATGTGGAGGTCATCAAATAAAATAACATAAAGCAGTCAGACAAGAAGCTGATTGTAATTAGTGTGTTTTCCCATAYGCTGGCTGACATTCTCCAGGGAGCAATTAGTCTGCTTTAAGAGTAAAAGACAACTGAATAATTATTTAACCTGCCTGGGATTGATTTCAAAATCCAAGAAGTCAGATGTAATAATGGATTACTTCATCAAAAAATATGTCAAATAAGTGATAAGGGTTGAAAGCCTTCATCAACAGCTTGTGTGAGGCATCTCCTACAAGGCTGACTCCCAGTCCCAGATCCCACTGCACCAAAGGCCYCCCAAACATGGCATAAAAAGGTTTCCAGAGAAAAATAGCTATGCAAACAAAGTCAACCTGAATTGATAAACTTCAGTGTGTGTTGAACAGCACCTGGTGCTGCAGTGGGRAGACCTCGGGCTCTATTGACTGGTCAAGGAACAGCACAAATAAATCAGGCAGCAAATCCTCTCACAAACCTCAGGAGGGTGTCACAAAGCATGACAGACCTTGTCACAGCCATCTTTTATCTCTCTGCCAAGCCACAGGATGGGAAAAAAGAAGGAATGAGGAGCTGAGACCTGCACAGACTGGAAAGAGTGGGAAAGGCCACGAGCACCACAGAGCATCCAGTGCTCTCCAAGACATGGGAACTAGCTGCCAAAATAGGTTTAGAGAGGGACAGCAGCACTAAAGGAGCTCCAGTTCTACTCTCTTGGGTGGGATTTGTGGKTGTGAGGTGTGTAAAAGTGGAGACTTTTGTTGTGAGCTTTTCACACCCATTGACTCTCATCTCTGAGAGTGAAGCCAGGTGAGCTTTCTGCCCCCTGTGGGATCAGCTTGAGCTGCCCACAGCTGTCCAGCCCTCAGTAGCAGATTGCCCAGCCCTGCTCCTTCATCTCTCCTGCTGAGGTTTGCAGGGGTCCCCTGGGGTCCCCCAGCCTGGCCATCAGCCAGCTGATGTCACACCCCTCGTGCTCTCAACRCCACGAGCTGAGCGTCTCCATTTTGCTCAAATGGAAGAGCTGCAACAATTATTTTCATAATTAGCTGGCTTTGCAAATTAATGCCAGTTATGCTGTGTAATCATGATGAAGATTATGCATTAATCAGCTGTTTCAAGCCAGTTATTAGGCTCTTTAAATAATGATGGGAGTGAACGTCTCTGAAGGAGCGGCACACAGCCAAGAGGGACGTGAGGATCCAGAGGGGTGTGCCAGGCACAGATCTGACATCAGGGGCTCCCAGTCTCCCCAGTTTCTGAGCAAACACCAGACTGGGCATGCCATGGCTGCCCTCAGCACCTCAGGGAGATTCCCAATGTGCCAGAGTATTCCCAGTATTACCAGAGTATTCCCAGTATTCCCAGAGTATTCCCAGTATTACCAGAGTACTCCCAGCACCATCAGGTGCTCCCAGTCTCCCCAGTTTCTGAGCAAACACCAGGCTGGGCATGCTGTGGCTGCCCTCAGCACCTCAGCACCTCAGGGAGATTCCCAATGTSCCAGAGTAYTCCCAGTATTCCCAGAGTGTGGTTTTTGTGAGGTTTCTAGKATGAGGGAAGAGATAAATTTGACTCTTATGTTCTCAGAAGGTTGATTTATTATTTTATGATATATATTATATTAAAAGAATGCTATACTAAAACTATACTAAATAATAGAGACAAGGATAGCTCAGAAGGTTTAACAAGAATGAATAATAAAAACCTRTGACTCTTTCTAGAGTCCTGACACAGTTGGCTGTGATTGGTCATTAAGTAAAAACAATTCATATGTTTAGATAAGCAATCTYCAMATCACATTCCAAAGCAACAAAACAGGGAGAAGCTGAGGCTTCTCAGCTTCCCAAGAGAAAAATCSTGGTGAAAGGATGTTTCAGAAAATATCATAGTAACACCAGAGTATTCCCAGTATTCCCAGARTACTCCCAGCACCATCAGGTGCTCCCAGTCTCACCAGTTTCTGAGSAAACACCAGACTGGGGCATGCCATGGCTGCCCTCAGCACCTCAGGGAGATTCCCAATGTCCCAGAGTATTCCTGGTGTGCTCCCAGCAGTGGGAAATGCACAGAAACACATCCCTGCTGCCTGTCAGCTCTCTCATCATCTGGGCCTGAGCTCAAGGTGCTGGGTGGCTGCACAGAAAATTCTTCCCTGCCAAAAAGCCTATTATATCCAGCTGGATGTCTGGAACGGGAATTTATTTAGGATCAAACACCAATAATCCACATTCCCWGCCCTTCTGTATTATCTCATAATAAGACATGCTCCAAAGCAACTTTGAAAGTGCTGGGCTGGGAGAGAGGCTAATGCCAGCTAGTGGATAATCAATGTAACATTTACCAGTTATCACTTCAGGACAATGCTAGAAAACAAACAATTAAAAAACCTGGTTAAACAGTCTGGACAATGAAGCTGTGAACAGAGAGATGGGGTGAATCTCACCCTAACTTTAGGGTGTTTTTGTTTATTGTGTATGATTTAATATTGTAGATGAACTTTCTTCTGTCCTAAGAAACTTAAGTTGAGCTGCCAGCATATGCAAACTCTGATGTGGATGAATAATTTTCTTTGCACCAGTCAAAACCCAAATGTTTTGGCACAATCCAGTGAGAATGAGGCACGTGGACAATTCTGCTACACTCCTGCCTACGCTGCTCAGCACTGTGGATTGAAAACCTGCCCATGAGTGACTGGCTGAAAGTCACGTGAGACTGAAATGACACTCCAGAATGAGCATTCAGCCTCTTTTTTTCTCTATTCTTCTGCCTATTACCAAAATTAGCACTGAGTTCGGTGGTTGTTTTTTTTTTCTAGCAGAGACATGCAGGAAACAGCTCAAACCTATTTTATGTCTATGAATGTAAATTAATTCCCACACTCACTTCACAGCTGGGGACAGGATGCACAAAGACTGCAGAGGAAGAGGAGGAAAGGGACTTGTCAYGATCAAGGGGAGCAGAAAGTCAGAGGCCTTTTGCAAATCCTTCTGTTTCCTTGCTGAGAACATCTCCAAGCATCACTCCTGTGCTTCACCCAGTCCATGGCTCTGGTCACATTTCCAGGAGGACACCCAGAGCATGGCCATCAGTRAAGTTGTCAGCTTGGCTCTGGCCAAACTGGAACTCCTGGCCAGCACCAAACTGCCACAAAACTATAGAAAATGTGCTCAGGCTGCTGGAGGAGGATTCATGGCATTGCCTGAAAGCCAGCAGGGCTGAGCAGACATCTGTTGTCTACAAGAAAACATTTGAGGACTATCTTAAATTGAAGAGGAAGGTTTTTCCTTCTGCTAATGAACCCTGAGACCATCTGTTAGAATTGTACTTGCTTATTTCGCTCATCCTTTAATTATTTTGATTTACTTTTGAATAAAACACGAGCAAGGTTTGTGTCTTTCTGTGGTTCTGTGAGGGGCTCAGGGTGGCTCCTGCATCTCAGAGACAAGGACACTTCATTACATAACCCGTGCCTGCACCAAGTCACTCCAATTAGAGTGGCTGTCAGTGGGAACTGAGGACAAGACTCACAGACACAGAGCCAAGAAACCCAGCCATGCTGTGACATGAGYTTGTTGCCCTTGGGGAGGTGTAATGGCATTAACAACTTTTGAACACGGGAAAGCTGCATCTGAGATGTGCGTTACTGAGCAGAGGAGCTGCAGGG
This sequence comes from Sporophila hypoxantha, assembly GCA_002167245.1. NCBI lineage: Eukaryota > Metazoa > Chordata > Aves > Passeriformes > Thraupidae > Sporophila > Sporophila hypoxantha. The sequence goes on from NDFG01000083.1 coordinate 415,916, forward strand.
CAGGCAAATCCAGAAGTCTCTGCTGGTCTGAATTAAAAACTTGGGGAACTAAACATGAGGAACAATAAAAAAGGAGAAGGGGACTGAAAATGGCACTGAAAATATCCAGCAGCAGCACTGCCCTGCCTGTCTCCCGTGCAAGGACCAGATSGGGGATGAGGCAGGAGGATTTCAAGAGGAGGGCAGTGCCCGTTTTGTACCCAGTAACTCCTCAGAGCACATACCATGGGCAATAAGCCTGTCCACTTCCCATGGTCTGGTCCTAAAGTTTTATGGGAAACCACTTATCTAGCTCRTAAAAATATTCCAAGACTTTAAACCACCTGTTACTGCCACCCTGAACATTCTCATAGACCAGACTATAAGAAAAACCCGAGTTTTCTTATCTTCATTTCAGTACAGGACAGGTCCTCAAGCAAGCCCTGCTCCACCTGCAAACATTCCAAGAGTTTTCTCATCCTTGCTGCATAAGTTTGTGAAACAAATTGTGGCTCAAAGGTGGATTTTTTTTGTCTTGCAGGAGGAATCTTTGAGTACGCAGATGGCCCCAACACGCAGGTGATGAGTGCTGAGGAACAAGCCTTCAGATTCTCCGCCAACATCATTAACAGGAACAGGACTTTGCTGCCCAACACAACCCTCACCTATGACATCCAGAGGATACACTTCCACGACAGCTTTGAAGCAACTAAGAAAGGTAAGAGCAGAGCMAACTTCTGAGCAGCTTTGTGGCCATTTATTCAGCAGAAGAAAGGTCTGGTTTCCAGACCAGCAGCTTGTTCTGTCCTGCTCTCACCAGTGATCTGGATGAGAGCTCCTGCTGGAGCTGACCTTCCAGAGGCATTTTTATACAAGGGGAACAACTACCTTTTTTTGCCTCTGAAACCTCAGAAAATTCCTTTCAGKTTTGCTCTAATCCTGAGCAAAGGTCTGGAGGCCATGCCTGTGTTTGTGTCGCTGCATCCCTGGCAGTGCTCACATCCATCGCGTGGATGTTCTGTTCTCTTCACAACAGTCACTTTTGATTACTGGATAACAGCAGCACACTTGAATTGCTGAAGGGGAGGGACTGCACAGCAAAGGCTGCRAGCTGGTGACCTGAGGGCTCGTGGAGCTTGATTCTGGCTGGGGAGAAAGGAAACCTGCTGCCTGAGCTGGCAGCTATTGGAGGGACATSAGCAGGAGGGAGCTATCAGCTCCCAGACAGCCCAGTGACCCCCAGCCCCTTTTCAGATGGTTTTGTGGTGGAGGCTCCCTCAAAGGAGCTTGGCACTCCTCTGTGTCTCTATCCAGCCCCTTTTCAGATGGTTTTGTGGAGGGGGCTCCCTTGAAGGAGCCTGGCACTCYTCTGTGCCTCTACCCACCTGGCATAAATCGTTCTCTCTGTGCCCAATCACTGCTGTAATTGCCCAATATCAGTGCTGGGTCAGTGCCCACAAGTGTCAGGGCTGTGCCCATGGCTGTCCCCATGGCTGCCCCATGCTTAGCCCCCCCAGGCTTTGCTGACATCCCTGCCTTCCCCCTCCAGCCTGTGACCAGCTCGCTCTGGGGGTCGTTGCAATATTTGGACCTTCCCAAGGCTCCTGCACCAACGCTGTGCAGTCTATCTGCAACGCCCTGGAAGTGCCCCACATCCAGCTCCGATGGAAGCATCACCCTTTGGATAACAAAGACACTTTCTATGTCAACCTGTATCCTGACTATGCTTCCCTRAGCCACGCCATCCTGGACCTGGTGCAGTACCTGAAGTGGAGGTCGGCCACCGTGGTGTACGACGACAGCACAGGTGGGTAAAGGAGGGGCTCAGGAAAGGAATCCTGGAGATTTTCTGTCCTGGGACTCTTTGGGAGCTTTTCCAATGCACCCTCTCAAGAGCCAAATGATGCCCCGTGCAGTGAGGGGTTCCCAGGAGTTCTAGACAGTGCTGTGGGAGGCCCTGGGAGTTTTCTGAGTATTTCATTCACAAAGCTCTCAGCAAGTGGGGCTGTGAGCTGGCAYGGAGGGGTTCATTGGCATGGGGTGACCATCTCAGCCTGGCTCTTTTGCCACTGTGGTGCTCCTCTGCAACAGAAAAGCTGCCATGGAGGGAGCAGTTCCCAGCTAAAACCAAAAGCAGTTCTGGAAAGTTTTTTTGTTTTCTGGATAATTCTGTAACACAGAGCTGGCAAAGTTCTTCACATAAGGAAAGCTGTTGACRGTTAAACAAAGCAAAGTGCTGCACAGCTCTAGATATAGACCCCCCAAAAAAACAAAAGCCACATTGGATAGCCTGTCCAACCTAATTTCACTAAACCAAATGGTTTCTTTAGGGGAGGGCTGATGAGAACACAGTTTGACATTCCTGTTTTGCAAATGTGGGTCACAGTATGTTCCCTTCGTGRCACATTCTAATGTGTTTCTTCTGTGCAGAGGGACACGCTTCTCTCTTCCCCCTTGCAATGGGCGTCTGCTGAAATTCTCCTTGCAACCTCAGATTCCAATAATTCCTGCTCAGCTGAGTCCACCTCAGCTCTTTGCCTTGTGCAGGAAACAGAAATGAATTCTGAGGGTAGTAGGAAGTTATGAGTTGTGATTAAGTGACCGTTACAATCTACGCGACTCATAAATCCAAGCGCATATTCATTTTTGCCTTTTGCTACTGTGCATGGTAAATATGCAAATTTTAATTTGTTGTGCAGCTGATTACCACATCCTGTCCTTTCTCAAGGGCACATCTGCTTAAGAAAATCTTTTGTGATCCCAGAGGTTGTGAAGTTAGGACCAACCTGCAGTTCTCCCCTTCCTACCCAGTGCAGGGACCCCATCCAGCTCTACTGGCTGCAGTGGTGGCAGGAAACCACCAGGAAAAGCCATTCTGTCCTATAACAGCTCCTCTGGGGTCAATGTTTGATGTGTGGCACCTTGGCTTTGATTTGGCAATGGCCATTTGAAGGAGGAATGGATGGATGGATGGATGGATGGATGGATGGATGGATGGATGGATGGATGGATGGATGGATGGATGGATGGATGGATGGATGGAGAGGGAGGGAGGGTATGGAGAGGGAGTGGAGGGAGGGAGGAGGGATGGAGGGAGGAGGGAGGGAGGGAGGGAGAGGGAGGGAGGGAGGGAGGGATGATGGATGGATGGGATGGATGGATGGATGGATGGATGGGTGGATGGATGGATGGATGGATGGATGATCCATGGATGGATGATGGATGGATGGATGGATGGATGGATGGATGGATGGATGGATGGGGGATGAATGGATGGATGGATGGATGGATGGATGGATGGATGGATGGATGAGATGGATGGATGGATGGATGGGATGGATGGTATGGATGGATGGGGATGGAGTGGATGGGTGATGGATGGATGGATGTCAGTCCTGATCCCATTCCATGGAGAACAGGGGAAGCACTGAGCCACTGTGGCCCAGCAGTGTGGAAGGCAGCCCTGTAACGCTGTGGGTTTGTCTCTGTGTGACACCTGAAGGCCTGATACGGCTGCAGGAGCTCATCATGGCCCCGTCCCGCTACAACATCCGCCTGAAGATCCGCCAGCTCCCGCTGGACACCGACGACGCCCGGCCGCTGCTCAAGGAGATGAAGCGGGGCCGGGAATTCCGCATCATCTTCGACTGCAGCCATCTGATGGCAGCTCAGATCCTCAAGCAGGTGAGCAGGGGGCCAGCAGGACAGCAGAGTGGCTGCCCAGGAGCCCATGGGTGTGGGGTGGCTGTAACGAAGAGTGGCACCGCCCTGGGTGCAGCTTTACCTTGGGCTGCAATCCACAGCCACACTAAAAGCTACAGCATGTCCATCCTTCCAGGATACTGCTGGATTTCTACAGAAAATGGTGTTTTCATTGAAAAATTTGAAGTCCCAAAAAGTGGCTGTGGGTGAGAACAAACAAATGTTGCAGGAGGAGAAGGGGCTGTGCTGAATGCAGCGCCCAGCCCAGGCTGGTGCTGGACAATTCTGTGGCTCTCCCTGCAGCTGCACAGCCCCAGCCTTCTTCCCTCTTCTCCCTTCATTCAAGCTGCCTCTCCCAGCCAGGAGGGACTGCATCCTCTGTCCCTTCCCCAGCAGTGTCTGCAATTCTTGGACTTTAAGCCAGATGTCAGTGATTTTCCATTCATTTGGGCTCCCTCCTTTCTTCCTCCACTGGAATTCTTGCTGYTCACCCCAGCTCCTCCTCATTCCYGAGTGCCTTTGGGTTTCAGGGTCARTATGAGGCAGAGGAAAAGGCTCTCACAGAGATGCTAAAAACYAGCTGGTGGAAGTGTTGCTCCTATCAGCCCAGCACAACACCACCACACAGATTAAATAAATCCCTGAAGGCATGAGAAAGCGAGCACAAGGCAAGAGCCTTCTCCTGCAGCCTGCTTGATGCAAAATGAAGGGAAGTGCTCAGASAACTTGGAAAGCCTGGGAGGGATTATTATGGGAAGCAATAGAAGGGGCTCATTGTCTCCTGCCAGTCATTTTCCCATGCTGGTTGTGTTTGGTGCTGCTCACTTATTATGCAGTTTATTATAGTTTATTGTGCCATCTGCTCAGCTCATCACTGCTGGTGCAGAGTGAGGAAGATGGAGGAGAGGGGGGACTAGGGAAGACAAGTCTGTCTGGGTTTGTGTGTGTGTTGGGGTTTTGTCAGGACCTGAAGCCATGGATTTCAGCTTAGCAATAAAAGACAGTGTATTTTTACTTAGAGAAATACTGGTGTATTTTCAGAGCCTGGGAAGTTGCACAAACCCAAACCACAGCCTGACTGCCCTCTGCATGCCTGGCCACTCTGGTGTGTAACATCAGGCAGGTTCAGAGCAGTGCACCACGACCTGCAGGTCACCCACATCTGCTGGAGACTAGGAGGTGTAAAAACCTCATATTTTCYTCACTTTTCTACCTGTAGCAAGAAATGTATGCCTAGAGGTGCCMCTTTCATTTCTTTTCCACTGAAAGTACGAGCTAGGCAAAGCCATCTCCTGGAGGAGGGGAGTCTGCTTCYCTTCACAGCAGCAGAAGAACAATGCACAGAACAAATAGACTGGGAAAAAAAAAAACAGGGAGGAAGGCCCAGCATTCTGTTTATGGCAGAATCAGTACTATTAATATKCTATTGCTATTMTGTGTCTTTTGTAACATTTTGGTCRCTACACCARTCAGCTCTGCAGACATTTGGCTGGATGGAGTCCCTGAGTCTCTTGGCCCTGCTGCCACCCCCATGGATGGCAACAARGTTCTCACAAGACTTATGCTAAAATTTCCACTCCTTGATGCTGACTTTCATTGCACATTTTCAGAAAACACAGAAGGTTTGAGCACCTACAGCCTGTGCTGGCTGAGCAGCTCTGGCTGAGCAGTGCACACACGATCGTGCCAGTCAGGATCTTGCTCCCCAGGGATTCAAGGTTCCATGATYAGCACAGCACTGATCATCTGGACAGGTTTTGATATTGGAGTAGTAAAAAATGTATGGATTTAGTAATGGATTTAGTGGATTTAGTAATCCATGAGTGACACCACATGAGCCAGCACAACTGTACAAATGAGACTGTCACCTACTGCTCCAGCCTGGGTCCCTTGGAGTGACCAGACATCAAACCATCCATTATTTTGCCCTCTTGGAAAACAAATAATTGTAGAAACCTATCAGAGAGTGAGTCCTGCTTGTGAGGTTTTCCTGTTCTACCCCAGATTCTCCATCCTTCCTCAGTTTTGGTCCCTTGCTGTCACTCCAGGTCTGCTCCCAGGCTGTCCTGAGCAGCCTCTGTGCTYCACAGGGCACAGCTGTGCCTGTCAGCTCTGACAGAGCTCCTGCTCTCATCCCAGCCACTGCCTGTGGCTTATCCACCAGGATGATCATTTATTCATTTCCCCACAAACCCAGATGCATCCTGCCCCAGGCTGCCAGGGCTGGGAAGCTGGAGCTTCCTTCTGGCAGCAGGTCTATGGCCAGAGTGATGCAGCTGTAGAACATGAACTGGGATCTCATTATTTGCTCCAGACTGGCTCCCCATCACTAACTGGTGCTTCCCACACTGAGGTGCCATTCCCTGCTTCAGCTCTTTGAACCAGGGTGTGCAGGAGGGAGAGAGCTTCACTGCAGCCCCCTGGATGCACTGACCAGACTGGGGGACAGGATGATGAATGGCCACAGGGACAGCCCCCAGACTCTCTAAAAGCTACTTCCAGAGCAGGAAACCTGGGGTGAAATCACACTCTGGAGTCACAATATCTATGCTTGCAATCCAGATCCTTTCCTTTTCCCTTGTTTTTTGACATCTCACTTCTTTTCAGATTGTCACTTCCTTCCTCGGAGGTAAATTCCGCCCTAGTAATTTTAGCAAAAAACCAAGGGAAGCAAACATTTCCTGGGGGGACTTGAAGTCACTTTCCCATCAGTGGGGATTTTAAAGTGCTCTTGCATGTGTTTTCTCCAGAAAACATGCTCACACAGTCAGCATCCCAGCCAAACCCACAGGAATCTTCCTGYCACCAGCCACCAGCTTCAAGGTGACCTTTCTCATAGACTGAAATGTGCTCCCCTCTGTTGTGAAGGGTCTGGACATGGTCACCCAGCCAAGGCCCCTKCAGCCCATGGGTATCCTCTGAAAGAGCTTCCAGGACAGTCTGTTCTCTCCAGTGCTCAGTTATGCAAATCCCAGCAATCTGCAGGAGCCATCCTGCGTGTAGGGCTGGCCAGGAATCTCAAGCTGTGCTGCCCAAGGGCCCTCAGGACTCTGATCCCCAAAAGCTGAGGGACTGGGGATATTCCCACTCCCCATCCTTGTGCCTGCACCTTCACTGACCCATATTGTATTTGTGGGATGCCCCGATGAAGGAAGCAATGATGAATCTGACTCCATGTTCTCAGAAGGCTAATTTATTATTTATTGAAGGCTAATTTATTATTTTATGATACTATATTATAGTAAAGAATACTATACTAAAGAATACTAAACTAAACTATATTAAAGAATACAGAAAGGATACTTACTGTATTATATATTATATAATATATTATATATTATCTATTCTTACTGTAAAAAGATAATAATGAAAACTCGTGACTCTTTCCAGAGCCCTGACACAGCTTAGCACTGATTGGTCATTAAGTCAAAACAATTCACATGAATACAATGAAACAATCACCTGTTGGATAAACAATCTCCAACCACATTCCAAAGCAGCAAAACACAGGAGAAGCAAATCAGATAATTATTGTTTCCCTTTTTCTCTGAGGCCTCTCAGCTTCCCAAGAGAAAAATCCTGGGTGAAGGGATTTTTCAGAAAATATGACTGTGACAGACCCACTTCTAAACCAGGCCCTAAGTCAGGATCTGACTGTTGTGCTCAGGAAGGAGGGACAGAGGCAGGAGCTCCATGAACTCACTGCACAGATGGGACTGAAGGTGGGGATGCAGAGCCCCAGAATTACTCATATCAAAAATCAAAACCCTTTCAGATGGCTTCTTAGCCACTACACGGATGTGTGACCACAGAACAGGCTATTTATGGTCAATCTGCACAAGTTTCTGGGAGATTGCTCATGGTTTGGTGTTGGAGAAGGAAAGGTGACCTCCTTTCCCAGCTGTGCTAACAGAGACTGTGGCCCTGGAGGATCCTGCACCCATGARTGAAGTGCCACAGTGCCCTGGTRAAATATGGRTCTCSTYGAGCCAGGTCTCATAAGCTCTTGGAGATCTATATCACACCCAAGATAGCTCAGCTACCTTAGRAGGCATAAAATCAGCAGGGTGGCTTCTGTGGTRGTGTTGGAAACAAAAAGGYTTTAATAAAACAAAACCCTTTACAGAGAAAAACYSAGCCAGGTGCAAGAGGTTCTTTCTCCTGGTAAAACACCTCACAAAAGCAATTAGTTTCTTTGTTCTCTTCTTTTTTAGTWAATTGCTCAGGCAGGACTTTCAGGCTCCTGTCCAATTAACTATCCTTAARTTTGAGGTGAAGTTCCCCAGGTCCTATGARATGTSTTTTGACTTAATTGAGGAGAGAAACTTCTGGGCTTYTTTCCTKTTTAAGGGGATGAAGGACAGTTTTGTCACTCCATCAACAGAGGGCACGTTCCTACACCCTGGCACAGCCAGGGACACCCAGTGTCACCCAGAAATGCCACCAGCCCTCATGGCAGCTGCACACTGAGGCTTTGCCATGGTTTCACAATGGTTTGAGGTTTCACAGCTCTGCTCAGCTCAGCTTGAGCATGTGCCTGTTGCTGATGAGCCTGGCTTAACTGCTCCATGGCCTCAATCCTGAACCCAAACCTGGTGTTTTCCAGTTCTTCACTGCTCCATGGCTCAGTCCTGAACCCAAACCTGGTTTTCTGGGTCTCTCCTGCCACATTTACCTACAAGTCTGAGTTTTATGTTGCATGGTTGCTGTTATGTTCTTGTACCCTTTACTAACCCTTTTCCCTCTCTCTCCTTAAGGCTATGGCAATGGGGATGATGACAGAATATTTACCATTTCATCTTCACCACTCTGGTAAAGTATCTGGCTGTGCACACACCTTGTACACACTGATGGAGGGTGGGATGTGAGGAAACACAGAAAACAACCTGTGCACACTGATGGGGTGGGATGTGAAAAAATACATAAAACAACCTGTGCACACTGATGGGGTGGGATGTGAAAAAATACATAAAACAACCTGTGCACACTGATGGGGTGGGAGGTGGCACAGAAAACACCCTGTGTGTGGTGGTTGTTACAAGCGTTCTTGGGTGAGGTGAGAGACGAGATCTTTGACTTCATGATAAGAAGTCTTGATTTATTATTTTATGATATATACATATACTATACTAAACTAAAAGAAAAAGAAAGGAGAGTTTCCAGAGGCTGCTAGCTACCTAATCAAGAACAGGAAAGTCAAGAAAGAATGAATAACAAACTTTGCTCTCTCGGACTGTCTCCAAGAGAGCTCAGTCCTGGATTGGCTACCAACTCTAAACATCTCAGATGGGCTAATCTAGATGGACTCTGTTACATTCTACAGCAGCAGATAACTTATTGTTTATGTCTATCTCTGAGGCCACAGATTCTCAGAAGAAAAATCCTAAGGAAAGGATTTTTCACAAAAGAAGAAATGGTTCTGGGCCGACACCTGTGCACACTCAATGGGGGGTGGGATGTGAGCACAGAAACAACCTGTGCACACTGATGGGGGAATGGGATGGGAGCACAGAAACCAACCTGTGCACACTGATGGGGTGGGATGTGGGGGGCAGCTGGAGAGGGAGGGTGGGATGGTGTCTGATCCTGTGTGCACTGCACTGCCATGGGATGGGAAATGCAAGGAAAGGAGAGACCAGGGAGCCTGCCAGGAGGAGAGAGCAGGGCTGGAGCTGGAGCTGGCTGCAGGTCAGGGTCAGACCCCCACAGGCTCTAACTCTGCTCTGCAGCATTGCCTGAGAGCTGTCAGTCCCACCTTTTCCTGCAGGATGGCTCCCCTCTTGGATGAGGATTCGGGGAATTTTGGGGTATTAATGTCAGGAATTTTGGGACTGAATTTCAGGAATGCTGGGAATTTTTGGGAGTTAATCTGGGGATTCCGGGAATTTTGGGAATTCCCACCTTTTCCTGCAGAATGCCTCCCCATTCCTAGATTATGAGTTTTGGGACAGGATTTTGGGAATTTTGGGATGGAATTTCAGGAATTTTGGGGCAGCCCCTCCTTTGGAGTGCATAGATGTGGGTTCTGGTTTTATTTTCCCTCCCAGCCGCTTTGATTTCAGTGTAGCTCCCCACACACTGACAATGAGCACAGGGAGAGTGCAAGGCTGCAGTTCCACCCAGGATTTGGTGGGACCCTGATTGAGCAGGAGCTGGGGATGAGCTCCCAGGAGCCCCTCTGGAGCCAGGAGCAGCCCTGCTGTGGTCCAAGCTTCAGCCCTGCAGGTTTATTTTGCAGGAGGGAGCTCAGCCTGACTTAACTCCCCTCTGTTAAACATGGGCCAGTCCTCTCTGACTCTGGGAGGCATTTGGCTTTCCTGGCAGGGTCACTTTTGTCTCCATTTAAGATGCTATTGTCTAGTCTACTGTTGAATTTTGTGTGATTTTGAAAATCCAATTTATCTTTTTGCCTTTAGGAAAGAAACAAACGAAGCTAACCCTTAAAAACTACAAAATTTATTTTTCAAATGCAAAAGACATTTTAATTACCCCTGCTGCCATTATCTATTCCAGGCAGCTTTAAGCATTTCCCAGATAACCTCCTATTAATCAGCCCCAGCTGAGCCTGGAGTACATTTCATGTGTAGGTACAGCCTGGAGGTGGGAAAAGAGGAATTATAATAAATTAATAGATAAGCAATCACAATTAATGCCACTTTCCTGAAATAACAGTTATATCATGGGAAAGATATTTTAATCTGTCATTCCTTAAGGCAATGTTTTCCTAGCTTGCAATGCCTGTGCTTCAGCTTCCCAGTACGAGACCCATGGGGTGCTAATGAATTAGTCTATTATGTTATACTGAATGTTTCTAAAAGGTCCCAGTCAATACTGAGCACAGTGTATCAACACTTGGCATGAAAATGCTTCAACATTTTGCTAGGCAGCACGACTACAGTTCACTGACTCCAGCAAGAAGAGCCCCATCAGCCTTTTCCACCCCAGGAGGAGGAGGAGGAGGGTCTCTGATGAGCACTGGTCCCTGTCACATGCAGATTTGACATCCAAAGCCCTGCAGGGAACAGATCTCCACCCTTGTGGGGGCTTTGGATGAGCTGTGCAGATATAAAAGCTGCATTACAGGTTTAGTCTCAAAACACATAGAAAATGCTGGTCCAAATGTGACATTTTGGTGAAGTAGAAAGGGTTTTCCTTTTGCACTCAACACATGGGAAACCAGGTGTTAAAATCTTAATGGGAAGCAAAAAGTAAGCTTTTTTAAAAAAATTTTGTGTTTGGTATTATCAGTCACCTTGCAGTTCTCTGTCCTCTTTCTTTCAGGAAGAATTCTTTTAATACTCCATATTTTAAGCCAATATTACAGAAAGTATTTTTTGCAATTTCTATATTTTTCTCTTTTTTTTGGTAGAAAAATAAAGCCTTTTCTGGAGATGGAAACTACCCTTTATCAACACTTCTCAAAGCCCTGGTGAAACTCTTGTACCCTGACATTCCTGCACATAGACTCAGTTATACTTAACACTTTTTCCTGTTTTGTTCAATATTTGAGTCTGCTAATTCTTTGACATTTATGAAGCGAGATAATGCAAAATTGCAATGAGAAAACATAAACAAAGACTCAGCAGTGTGTAAAATGGGGCTTTGCAGCCACAGCCAAGCCCTGCAGATGCCAGGGCAGAGCTGTGGGGACACCTCACCCATGGAATGCCCTTCCTGGACCACTTTTCCAACTCCCACTGAGAACATGGCATCACTGAGGATCAGTCCCCAGCACTGCTGCCCCACCAAAGAGCCCAAACTGGGCAAACTGGGGAAGGGGGAGAGCATCACAGGAGCACTGAGAGCAAAATTGTGTAGGGGAGAATTAATTTGCAGTACAGAAAATAACGAGTGAAAGGGAATGCAGATGAAGTGGAAAATAGAACCAGATGTTTCAATTTGTGGCTGTGCAGGAGCAGAAAATCCAGAAGAAACTGATCTGATGATTCCCATCCATACCTCCCCACGTCCTGACACTCAGCTGGTATTCTGAATAATCCTCTGATTTTAGGAGGTGATAGATCAGCTGCAGCTGAGATTTAAACTGGAACCAAAGAGGGATCTGATGGGAGGTTGGCTTCTATAGGAACTTGGTGAAAGGGAGGGTCAGTGGGGAGCAGCAGGGCAGGGACAGCACCCAGATAGCAGTGGGATCTGAGAGGTGCCAGGGATGATGGTTTGGCAGATGGGCAGCAGAGACCATGGGCTCTGCAGCTCAGGGATCTGATTTGTCACCCCCAGTCACATTCTGAGGGGGAAATCATCAGATTTTGCAACCAAAATTATTTCCTCACAACCATTTCGGGAATACAAACTGAAGTGTTTGATTAAAATGAATCTTGAAAAACAGACCCATTCCAGCAGGCCAGGCACAGAACTGCTGCCCCCTCCAGCCAGAGACATGGGCACCTGTCTGAGGTCAAACCACTGTATTTGCCCTTAGCTCCCTTAAGTCATTTAAAAGTCAACATTGTGGCCTGTTCTTCACCAGTGCCCTTTAACAGAACGTGCAGTTGCACTTGCAATTTTTCAGGGTTAAAAAACAGCCCAAAAACCCAAGTCCCTACTGCCATTGTAGGGTGATTATGATTTGGTCCCTGCTGCACCTGCAGGTTTGAGCACTGCATCCATCAGCAGTGAGCCTGGGGCTGCAGAGGCTGGGCCAGGCTTACAGAACAGATCAAACCCCAAAGCTTATTAAAGCAAAACAGCCATAAGAACCCTCACTCCCCACAGAGAATGGTGTCTCAGTTGCTGGCAAGTGCTGCTGCTGTCCTGCTTTGCTTAGGGCAGCACATGGGGGACTTTGCCAGCCCCCTGTGGGCAGATGGGTGCTGCAGATGGGGCCCCACAGTGTGGCTGTGTCCCACCAGCACAGCCCCAGCACAGACAGAGCAGCCACAGCCACAGCACAGAATAGCCTCATCACACAGCACAGAGCAGCCCCGCATCTCCTCCCATATTGAAGCTCATTTTTCAGAAGCCCTTGTGAGAGCAGGGAATGTCACATATTCACCCCCACGCTCCACTGCAGACTGGTGGTGTTGCCTTTCCGCCTCCCCACATTTAAACTGCCAGGAAACCCTTGCAGAAGTTGTTCAGGATAAACGCTGATGAAATATATCCCATCCAACAAACGGTTCACCCCTGACTGCCATCTCAGCACACTCCCTCACTCCCCTCTTGGGTGAGCTGCCTTTGGGGAGCAGATCAGCTGCCACGTGCTCCTGACGTGCTGTCCAACCCCAAACTCCTTCCTGAGCACTGAAGCTGATATTCAGACACATGGAGAGCCAAGAGCTGCCCCACAGCAGTGCTCCCCCAGTGCCCCCCAGTAGCCCCAGTGCCCCTTGCCAAGCCACGCTGGCAGCCAGCAGAGCTGAGCACTGCCTGGCTCTGCTTTTCACATCCTATAAAGGGCACCCTCATTCATCTGCAGACTGTGTAGGCTGGCCAGAATGTCAAGAAATGCGTCTTAGTTCCTCTTTGATAGTCTGCAAATTGGTGTTTTGCATTCAGAGTGACTCTGTCATCCACAGCACCCTGCRGGCCTCGGCACTGCCAGCAGATCCTCCGTGGAAAGGCCCATGGGAGCTCCAGACACAGAAACTCTGGGTCACAAGTCTCTTTTTTCASRGTCACAGGCAGTTTTTCTCCCCACAATCCACTCTCTTTCATGCTGAGAGCAGGTTCTTTGGCTCTTTAGTAGGAGTTCCCTTCTGCTGTGTGTGGGGCACTGCCAGCAGATCCTCCATGGAAAGGCCCAAGGGAGCTCCAGACACAGAAACTCTGCCTTGTCCCCCCTCCATGAGTCACAAGTCTCTTTTTCAGAGTCACAGGCAGTTTTTCTCCCCACAATCCACTCTCTTTCATGCTGAGAGCAGGTTCTTTGGCTCTTTGGTAGGAGTTCCCTTCTGCTGCGTGTGGGGGAACCTGCACACACGGCACCCAAATTGCACCAACACCTCCAGGGCTCTGCAAGCAGCCACTGACGGCAGCAGGCAGCACAATCCTCTGAGAATCCTCTGAATTCCTGAGGGATCTGTGCTGTGACCGTGTTCCCAGGGGTCCAGGGATGAGGGAAGAGATGAGGATCTGACTCCATGTTTCAGAAGGCTTGATTTATTATTTTATGATATATATTACATTAAAACTATACTAAAAGAATAGAAGAAAGGATTTCATTAGAAGGCTAGCTAAGAATAGAATAGGAAAGAATGATAACAAAGGTTTGTGGCTCAGACTCTCTGTCCGAGCCTGCTCACTGTGATTGGCCATTAATTAGAAACAACCAACATGGGCCAATCAAAGATCCACCTGTTGTATTCCACAGCAGCAGATAACCATTGTTTACATTTTGTTCCTGAGGCCTCTCAGCTTCTCAGGAGGAAAAATCCCTAAGGAAAGGATTTTTTCATAAAAGATGTCTGTGACACTGTGCTCCATCCCACCTCCTGTGGGCTCTRCTGTCTCGCTCCAAACACAGACACACCGACTGACCAACACAGAAAACTCAAACAAAACAAAGCTAAGCAAAATGTTTAAACCGGTTTCTCTCTTTTAAGGATCTTTATGCATTAGACCTAGAACCATATCGCTACTCTGGGGTGAACCTGACCGGCTTCCGGATCCTCAACGTGGAGAACCCCCACGTGTCCTCCATCATTGAGAAGTGGTCCATGGAGAGGCTGCAGTCGGCGCCCAAGGCYGAGCTGGGGCTCCTGGATGGTGTGATGATGGTACGGGCAGTTCAAACAGGGCACAGGGGTCTGGGAAGCAGGGCAGGGTGGTAAGGAAGGCAGGAACAGTCATTGAGGCCTAAATGTTACTTTTATTGGYTTTTGTACCAGTAAAAACTCATCTCAGGTATCTGCCCTGATGTGTTTCCTTGCGTTCTTTAACAATTGTCCCTCAAAGTCTGGGGTGAAGCCCACACCCCACTGCTGTGGTAATGCTCCTGCTCGGGCCCAGCTGCCAACAGATTGCCACCAGACAAGGCAGGTAGCCAGGACGTGTCGCAGAGGGCTCCAGCTTTGAGCCCTCAAACCCCCTTTGGCTTTTCTCTCAGCCCCAAGAGCAGAGGGAYGCCAGCTCCCAGGGCTGGGAGCACAGCACACGGCCGGGCTGGGCCAGGCACTTTGCAGAGATTGAGACAGGGGAAACAGCCAAAGCAATGGGCAGAGATGGGCTGAGCTGCAGCTTTGATGACTCCTTTTAGGGCCTGATGGCAGCYCTGCTCTGCTGAGTTACTGCTGGGAAGGTAGAGCACCTGCTCGCCCATCTGTCTTCCCTGCCAGGCTGTCTCCGACCCCCAGAACTGCTGACTGCCTCCCTCCTTCCCTTCCCTTTAGATCTGCCAGAGCCAAAGTGGCAAAGAAGCCTCCCAGACTTTCACCTTGAAGTGGCTCCTCAGATCCCTGCTGCTGTGTTTGTTGTTAGGGGAGAGACCCCCACTCTCCTGCAGGCTCCTGCCTCTCCCCAGGCTGAGCCCCCCTGTGCCTGCAGCACAACTTGGTCCCCATCCCCTCTTTGCTCTCTCAGAGGGATCCTGCCTTTGATTCCTCTTTGCCAGGTGTCTATCCACTGGGGCCCTGGACTCAGCTGGGCATTACAGTCTGTAATTCACCATGAAATTGCATGGACATATCCTTGCCCCCCTTTCCTCCAGCYCCAAATTCCCAAACCTGTCCCTGCYGTGGTCCATACCCGCCCACGGATGCAGGTGGGGCTCCTGCTCTTCATGCTTGGTTGCTGAGGGAAGGGAAGGTCACAGGGATGGCTGCCAAGGCTGGAGGATTTTCTCCATGGCTACGTCCTGTGAGATGTTTGCTCAGTTATTTGCTGTATTATTTTGTTTTATTGTGGTTTATTACGCTGCTGCTACACTCACATCTGTTTCGTGGCTCCGTGAAGCCAGCAAATAATGTATTTTCACTAGGAGGTCTTACCACWTCAGAGTGAAAAATAAATCCAATTCTCTTGATCAGTGTTTGGATGTAAGATGGGGCATCTCAAATTGAATCTAAAATCATCACATTATATGGGGGGAAAAAAGTTCTCCCTAGTTCAGATCACTGAAATGCTAGAATATGTTACAAAGCCATGAGGTCCTGATTTTGGTGACAGCTTGTGTCATTTTTGGAAAACTGTGTGCCCACAAACATCTCTGTTKCTTATTTTCCCATGTATAAAATACTGTAGAAAATATGTTCTCATATATTTTTTTTTGACACTCAGACAAAACAGACTCAATAAGAAAACTCTGTTACTACCTTCCACATTTAGAAGCCGTTGCCTCCCTCTTTGACACCACAGCAGGAAATGTGCAAGAAACCACCAGAACAGACAAACGGCACTTCCAGAATCACTGATTTTAGACAAAACCCTGAGCTTTTGATCTAAACAACCAAGGAACCACCAGGGAACACAGGCAGAGAAACCCTGGGGCTGGCGGGGGTAACTCAGAGCAGGTTCCACCTTTTCCTACTGTGAAAAATGCCAGTCACTTGTTTTTAGAATTTTAAAAGTTTAAWAGTAATAAAATGGTTATAAAAATAGTAATATAATTGGAGTAATAATAATTTGGACAATTTGAATTWGGACAATATGAGACAATAGAAACAAAGAGTTACGGACKGCTGAGTACCTTTTCTGGGCAGCCYRAAAAAGGMCCCACATTAACAGAGGATTAACCCTTAAAAGCAAYARCCTGTTGCATATTCATACAWCTCATRCATGATGCATAAATTCCGTTCAAACACAGGATTCTGTCTGGTCAGTGTCAGCTTCTTCCTCTGAATCCTGATGGCRTCGTCCTGCCCGAGCGAGGCGGGAAGAAGTTYGTTTCTTCTGAWRATGGAGCAATAAATTCTCTTTCTGTGAAAGATTTAGGTGTCCTGTGGCTGYTATCTCGCTGCCAGTCCTTTCTTTAGAAAAAGAAGTATCTTACAYAGCAYAGTTTCTATTTTAACATTTTGTTATAACRTAAAACTATATWTAACGCACTACTTACGAGAATTAATACWGCATCACTTTCTAACRCAACACATACAATATTCATTTTAATATTTGCAAAAAGCCAATCCTAAAATAGGCATTTTTCACGCTACGAGCCACCAACGCTGTCCCCCTTCCCTTTAGACAGACGCTGCCCTGCTGTACGACGCGGTGCACGTGGTGTCCGTGTGCTACCAGCGCGCGCCGCAGATGACCGTCAACTCCCTGCAGTGCCACCGCCACAAGGCCTGGAGGTTCGGCGGCCGCTTCATGAACTTCATAAAAGAGGTAAAAACGTGGGTTTTGTTTGACCAGAAACATTATTCCCCCTGAGGAGCAGGTTCCCAGGGGTAGGTAGTAGAGGGTGGTAAGTCCAGTGTTAGAAAACTCCCTGGACCAGGAGCTGTGCAGCCCCTTGGTGCCTCAGGATTTTAGCTTTTATATTTTTAGCTTCATATTTTAGCTTTTATATTTTTAGCTTCATATTTTAGCTTTTGTATTTTTAGCTTCCAATTTTAGCTTTTATATTTTTCATGTATTTGTAATCCTGTAGTTCTTTAGTGTAGAACTCTAAAACTCCATATGCAGTGTGAGCTGCTGTGGTGGTCCCAGGACCAGGGAAGAGATGAGAATCTTGACTCCATGTTTCAGAAGGCTGATTTGTTATTTTATTATATATATTATATTAAAAGGAAATGTTATATTAAAACTTACTAAAAGAATAGAAGAAAGGATTTCATCAGAAGGCTTGAAAGGAATAGAAAGGAATGATAATAAAATCTTGTGACTGCTCACAGCCTCGACACAAGTGGCTGGCATTGGTCATCAAGTAAAAACAATTTCACATGCTGGGTAAACAATTCTCCAAATCACATTCCAAAGCAGCAAAATATGGAGAAGCTGAAGCTCCTCAGCTTCTCAGGACAAAAGATCCTAACGAAAGGATTTTTCATAAAGTACGTCTGTGACATATTTCCCATTTTGGGCAGACACAACAATTCCTCTCCAGGCCTGGCAATCAAGGACACCTCACTGCCTCAGGCYCTGAGAGATGGAAACAAAAGTGCATTGGGGGGAGCAAACTGGGGGTAAAATATTTCATTACCTGAAGCTGTAATTGGAAGATGAACCTAAAATATGCAAATGGCCCAAACTTTAAAAGTGTGAAAACCTGTCATCATCCATTTTTTTGGGTGTAGCCCATTCATCTGCCCAAAATGTACCTGAAGATCCTTCAACAAATATAACCCTTTTTATTGCCTTAATGTTGTCTGGCCTCTGTTTTTAGGTAGCCCAAAAAGGCAGCAGCCCTGCGGGAGCTGCAGGGCTCAGCACGCAGCTGTGTCTGCTCCAGCTGGGCTCCTCAAACATTCTGTGTTTTCCCCGGCTCCCGGGGGGCTCCGAGGGCTGCACATCCCACAGGCACAAACCACCTGCACGCCCAAATGAGCAAACACCAGCCCCCCCAGGACTCCAGGGTGGCAAGGCTGGGAGCAGGCTGTYACTGCTCCTCAGGAATTAATGAGGGAGAGCCAGAGGAGCGTGTTTACTGGGAGAAACGCCAGTTACTCCCCCTGAGAATACATTATGCCACCTTGATCACACTGGAATATTTCAAGCTCCCCCACCCATAAAATAAACACATTTYTCAGGGAGCAGCCTGCACGGGGCTGCTCAGGGGAGAGATCCCCAAGCTCAGCTYCCCACTGCTGGGATGTGATGCTGAGCAGCAGCCTGGCATTCCTGCAGGAGCATCCTCCTCAKGACAATGCCACAGCACATCCAGCACTGTCCCCAGGCATTGGACACCTCACTGTCCCCCAGCTCCTGCTTTGCTGGCACACAGCACCTGGCACTGGGGGTTCTATCACCTCYTAAATCAGAGAGATTCATTCTAGGGGTGCTGCAAAGTGAACAGTGGGAATGAAATCGAATTACAGGGGTTTTTTTGTGGAATTGAATTGAGGCATCTTTACCCCAAGCTCCTGCTCCTGGTCCCAGTCAGACCAGGCTGTTCAGGACCTCAGTCAGCCAAGCACTGAAAAATCTCTGGGAATGGGATGTCCCCAGTCCCAGTGAGCACCTTCCCATCCTTATGCTGCCAAAAACTGAAGCAGGGCACCAGCAGCACGTGGCCCCAGACTCCTGTGCCTGTTTCCAAACCTCAGAGCTTGCTTRCATGAACACATTCTTGGCCTCTTCTGTTCCACTCTCCCTCTGGAAGGACACTTAAGCTTCCACACACCTTGGAAGCTGCAGCAAGTTGGTGCACAAAGGGATTTCTCCTGGCTGGAGCTGCCCCAGAGCCGGTGTTTATCAGCACTACAAGGATGAACACAGCTCACAAGGATGCTGTGATAAATGCAAGTCGTTTTCTACTGAGTCATCACGTCCTGCAACAGCTGGTGAGCACAAAAGGTGCAAACAGAAATTGTAGCAAGGACTGCAAGAGAGGGAAGGAAATCTCCAGCTCCGTCTGCAGYCTGAGCAGCAGCGGAGGGATTATTAATTAATCAGGCTCTTTAGGGAGAAAGAACCAGCATAAGGACTAATTAAAAGAACATACAGTGGAGGGCAAAAGATTATTTATGATACTGAGTAACAGCCCTGCTACTTTTTCTCCCTTCCACAGGCCCAATGGGAAGGATTAACGGGACGCATTGTCTTTAATAAAACCAGTGGTTTACGGACAGATTTTGATTTGGATATCATCAGTCTCAAAGAAGACGGCCTTGAAAAGGTAGGCAGGGTTTGTTTTATCTGCATGTGGCTGAGGATAACGCTGGTGCTCAGCAACAGAGAGATGGTTGGTGCTGTATTGATTCCAGGTTTCTGGGGTTTATATAAAAGGATATTCACTTTGTGGGATTTCTCAGATCCTTTTCCATGCTCAACCATGACTCACTCGCCCTGAAGCCAATGCGTGGGATTACAGATTGCAGAAGTGCTTGTGGCACTTTTCCTGGGATAGTGGAGGCAAAAGAAACTTTCTGAGCATCTGTTAACCCCTCCCTGCCCTAAGCAGGCAGGAATGATGCCTGTCCCACTCCCTCTTGCTGGCCTGGCTCACAAACCCTCAGTTCTTTTCTGAGGAGACAGCACTGGAGATCATCATCTGGAGTAATTTCCCACTGTGAAATTGCCCAAGGCTGGGAACAGCCCCAGTTTATCACAGCCTGGAATCTGCAGGATGATGCACTAGGTATTTTATTTATTATCTAAGGGACAATAAGGAAAAAAGATAAAGTGGCCTTTCCTGCCTGGCTGGGGGTGTCATGAGGGTCAAGAGCATGAAGACTGCAGCCTTRGGTCCTCCAAATTAGTGCAGATCTTCTCTGGGCACAGCAAAACCATGCTGATGTGCAAATCTGATCCCAGGTGTGCCTGGGGACTTAATTTCCTTCTCTTCAATAACATAAAAAAAGCAAACTTAAAATAAAAAGGCAACACACAGAGCCTTAAAGCCCTTAGAATGCAGGTTTCAAGGTGAGATCAGCTGATGACAAACAGGGCAGCGAGCAGCCGGAGCACAGGGAGCTGTGATTTCCAGGAAATTCCATGATTCTGACTACTCTGTGAGCAGCTCTGTGTCCCTGTCCTGCTACAGGTGTCTATCACCTGTACAGGAGGAATTTGGCAGGGCAGCAAGGCCCTTTCTAGAGCAGAGTCTGCTTTGAGACAGGTACCAGGTGCCCGTGGCAGCCGGGCACGGCGCTGGCTCTGTCCCTCTGGGCAGGGGGACAGGTTCTGAGCCTGTTGGCTCTGTCCCTCTGGGCAGGGGGACAGGTTCTGAGCCTGTTGGCTCTGTCCCTCTGGGCAGGGGGACAGGTTCTGAGCCTGTTGGCTCTGTCCCTCTGGGCAGGGGGACAGGTTCTGAACCCACAGGACACCTGGCTGGCAGCAGGGAGGGATTTCAATTAACTGTGCATGGCCTGAGAGCACAGGGGACTTGTGCAGGGAATTAATCACTCAGCACAGGGAGGCAGCCCCAGGGCTGGAGGCAGCCGTGGATCCATCCTCTCTTTGGAGGGGAGGCTCCCGTGCCACATCCCCCTTCCTCACCATTTGGTTTTCCTGGGATTTGAAATGAATGGCAGCCACACTTCCCCACCACAGCAGCAGCTCAGTGCCTCAGGTAACACAGCTCAAGGTCACCACAGCTCTCTCCTGCTGGGGAGATTTTGGTGTCAAATAAGGAATAAAGGAAAGGTTTCAAATCAACCCAGTGACCTTCAGTCTGGCTGGCTGAGAAAGGAGGCAGGACAGAGCTGGGGAAGGTGCTGGTGCTTGCAAGAACTGAGCAGCAGCTGACCTTTGTAKCCTTATTTCCTTACAAAATATTTTGTTTATAGAGCCTAACCCAAAAATAACAACACATCWTTTTGAAGTCCAGCAGCACCGAGGCGCTGCTGGAGAGCTGTGTTGGGCAGATAATAGAAAACATTCCAGCCTTTTGTACCACATGAATCCAAATGTTTAAGCACAGCCACAGAATCACCTGTCAAACCAACACCTCTCAGGTGGGCTGAGCAGAGCTGGCACCAGCTGGAGTTATTGCAGTTCTCTGTCACATCAAGCCCACTGGAAGCTGCCAAACCTCGACGTGTCCCCTGCACAGCCCATCAACTTTTGTCTCCAATAATTCAGAGATTTCACAGTTCCCACCATTATTCTTCTGAAAGCTTCGTGTCAGCTCCAGAGGGGTTTTAAAGTATCGATGTCAAATCTCTGTTGAAGCCAGAATTCTGTCAATAGTTAATCTGAACTAACAAAACACCAAACTACAAACAAATCCCAGCTGGATTGTGCTTTATGTATCACAGCTTATGTTTGTTGAGCTTTAGGATTGAACCCCCTGATCCTCATACCTCCTGGATGTTCCAGGGATTACAGGAGTATTACCAAATCCTAATTACATATAGTTTGACTATCTGACTCACACAGTTCTCTTAAAGCACTTTTTCCTTTTTCTTCTTTTTTTAATATTTTAAACTGATTAATTCAGTCTTAAGTGCCGTGCATTTAATTTTCTTAAAGAAAATGTAGCAAGGCAGAAGTGATTGGGGCTGCAGTGCAGCAAACTGGGGCCTCTCAGGCTTGCTTTTTTCCCATCCACAATAATAATAATTTTTGACATTGCAGCTGTTGTGTGATCCAAGGCAGAGATGGGGGATCGCTTCGGTTTTACCTGAAATATTTAAAACCTTTCACAAAGTTCACGGAAACTCTTCCAGAATTTATGACAATTTTTTTTTTGCCAGGCAGCATTGCTCATTACAAAGTCTCTTTTTGGGGATGCAGTAAAACCAAGTTCTCCCCTTGGACTGCTGAAGAGGCTGAAGAATCTTAAAAACAGCCATAAATAAAAGATGGGAAGCTGCTGGCTCCCGGGTGGATTGAGCTGCCTGCCTTTGGCTTCTCTCCGAGTCCCACCTTGCA
Source organism: Sporophila hypoxantha (assembly GCA_002167245.1). Classification (NCBI taxonomy): domain Eukaryota; kingdom Metazoa; phylum Chordata; class Aves; order Passeriformes; family Thraupidae; genus Sporophila; species Sporophila hypoxantha. The sequence goes on from NDFG01000083.1 coordinate 438,032, forward strand.
GTTTGACCCTACAGATGGATCRTTCTGTTCCCATTTCCAGGTGGGGTTTGTTTTTCTCTCACTGCCAGGCTGGCTCTGTGGCCACCCTGCTCCATTTGCTGGCAGCACTCCCAYGTTCCTGCAGCTTTCCTGACATTTTATCTCTCTGTCACAGTCCTTTAGCCACTCCTGCCTTCAAAGTTTGTCCCAAAGCCTCCCCTGCACCGTGGAGATCAGGTTAACAGGCTTAGCCTCGCCCAGATGACTTCCTTAAACACAGACATGCTTTGCCATTTCTGGATCAATAGACTTCATTGAAGTCTAATAATTTATTACATTTGACAGCTTGAGAAAACAGAGCACCTGAAATAGAGCTGGTGTGCCTGTGGCACCCCCTCYTGCAGGTTTGCAGCCAGGATTCAGCCCCCCCTATTGCAGGGATTTCCCAAAGGGGGGCCCAGGGCCCTGCCTAGAGATRTGTTAGAAACCTCCAGCTGATTTGCCACGGCACAGAGAGCAGGAATGGGCCCCATCAGGCATCTGCAGAGCTGGTCAAGCCCTTTTTAATCCTCCCYACCAAAGCATATTGGTGGGGAAATGGAAAAGAAAGAAAATGGACTCCGATTTGTGGTTATTTTTCTTTTGTTGTGCTTTATCCTTGCCCAGATTTGACTCTTTAGAGTAGTTTCATTGCTGCTCTGTGCGGTGCCTTTGCAAATTGTTCATTCATTCAGCCCCTAAATTCCAGCCCCCACAGTCTTCATCCACTGCAGCAGCACAGGGACTGTGGAACATGTGCCACGTRTGGAACATGGACTGACCTGCAGCTGAAGGGTTAATTCATGGTAATTCCAGTTTTGCTGCTGTTTGCTGCAGAAGGAAGCAAACAACAAAAAAAAGAAGTTCCCTTTTCCAGGCCACTAGGATGCTGGGAGCAAGTGAGGAATTCAAGGTAGGGATTAAGGAATGCAGGAAGGGATTGAGGAATTGGAGATGGGGGYTCACTCTGTTGCTTTGCTTCCTCTCAGGTTGGAGCATGGAGCCCTTCAGATGGTTTGAACATCACAGAAATCTCCAAAGGACGAGGGCCCAACGTCACGGACTCGCTGAGCAACAGATCTCTGATTGTCACCACGGTGCTGGTAGGGGACTGCCAGCCTGTCACTGTCCTTCCCCACAGCCCCGGGGATATCCCAGGGATCCCCARTGGCTCTGAAAGCTCACAGCACCCCAGTGCCTTTTAAAAGGATGGGACTCAATATAGCGTGGATTTGTATCATAAAAGGAAYRGRRYCAARGTGCYCAGAGGGGAACAGAGACAGGGGACACTTGGTCTAGGGCAGAAGGGCTGGAACCAAAGGTCTTGTATCCCTCAGCAAGGGGTTAGCAGGGTRGAAGCTGAACATAAGCCAAAGACAGATGCTGCAGCAGCTTTCCTTGCAAATCAGCCATTCCTCCTAACGAACTTCCCATCCACCACATGACATTTTTTTCCCATTAAACATTTCCATGGCTGTGGAATTGTCTGGGTCCAGGCCATGGTACCCACCATACCTCAAAGGCCATGGCATAATGCAAAATGATGGAGCCAGGAGGGGACTGTCAGCCGTCTGCCTTTGACAGGCTTTTTTCAGGCAACATTTCCATCTCGAGCTCTGTGAGCACGCAGGAATTACATAAGGCACGGGGTGATATCAGTTCCCATTAATTGTGCCACTCCGTGGGCCTGCACACGTGCCACGGGGTTTCCACCTTGGAACCAGGGCTGTCCTGGATCCCTGTGCCCAGGGGAGGAGGGAATGTGCTCAGACCTGAGTTCTGCAGTGATTGCTCTGCGTATGCTGGAGTCTGAAACATAAAATAGAGCCCTGGATGTTATTTGCATTTGCAACACCCCTTTGTAGTTCTGCACTGCTGTAAATGACGAGAGAAGAGCCATAGGAGGAGCCTTTAAAAGAAAARGCATGAAAGGCTATTTTTTCCCCCTTTTGCTCATATTGCAGTGACTTGTTGGAAGAGAAATATTACCCCAGCAGCCAGTGCCGCTCTCCCCAAGCAATATGGGAACTGTGAAGTTATGAAATTGAGGGCACCTTCACTGAGAAATCGATTAGCAAACTGAGAGAGCTTGTGAATTGGATGTCTGGCTATTTTCAGTAATAAATTGTGAAATAGTCCGTGAATAAGTGGTTCACAGAGTTCAGAATTACCCCCTAGGAAATGTTTGAGACCTGGAGATACATTACTGAAGCGAGCGGCGTCCTAATGTTCAGTGCTTCGGCTGTTAAATATGTATGTAATCCCTACAGCGCTTCCCAAAATTAATAGTGCTTTATGGCTGCTCTGGAGCCATGGATTTATATCGAGATCCATAGATTCAGCTGATTCACAAACAAAGCACTAATTCCAGAGCAGAAAGCCGAGGAGGCGGCGGGGGAGCGCAGGATTGAGCCGAGCTGCGCGTGCCAAGCTAAACTCCATGGGCGTGCTGTGATCAGCTGGGCTTTAGAACTCTGCAAATGGGGCTCTGTGTGCTGCCACGTCCCCTCCTGACCCTGCTGCTGGGCCAAAGGAGCACCCGCTGCCCCTCTGTGGGAGCACAGAGCCCCAGGGCAGAGCTGGTAATGGCAGGTGGGCAGAGACAAGCGCCGCCAGCCTCCACAGCCCCCAYCTGAGCCCCCTCCTCAGAGCACCCCACCCCAAACCAGGCACTGTGAAAGGGCTCTAATAAGGGCTCCAGACCTGCCCTCCCACCTCTTCAAGCCCACCCAAGCCTGGGCAAAATCACAGAGGGCATTTGCCAGCACAAAGCATAGTCCTACCTCACCCTCCCTCTCTGGCCACCCCAGAGCAAGGACAAGAGTCCTGCAGACACCCCTAGTTTGAGCCAGGGACTCGCTGGAGGTACCTAACCCTCCTCTTGCCTTCCASTTCTTGCCTGCTGCCCACCAACTTTCCCATTTCCATCTGTCCTCCACACATTTTTCCCTCAGGCTCCCCAGTGTTGCTCGTCCTTGGTGGCTGCCCAAGCCTGAGAGGCACCAAAGGATGCTGGACCTCTCTGTGTGACTTCACCTGCCAGCTCCTGCTTGAGGGGAGGGATCCACAGGTGCTTTAGCTCCTGTCCCCTGTGCTGGAGCTCTGCTATGGGTCACACACCTCCAGCTCTCCCAGGCAGCCAGAAGAGCAGCACACAGCACAAAGTTTCCCTGGGCAGTAGCAGGGCAATGTCCATCAGGCAGTGCCAGCACAGAGTGAGCTCAGTGGGGAGGTTTTGGGGTGGCCTCAGCCATGCACAGCTCCCAAACCCTGAATTTCCCCCAYCAGCCTGTGGTGAATGGCAGGTACCGTGTGCAGGGCACGGGGGTGAGTTTGTCCTCCCCCTCTTTTGCTGTTTCTAACACTTCATTTTCAGAGCATGAAATGGTTATTTTTCTCCCTGAAATCCAACCAAATGGAAAACAGTTGGCTGCTCAGAAGAGACAAAATTAAATTTTGTGGGGTAAACAAGGTTGCTAATTAGCTGATGCGCTGTGCAAAGTTAATTTATTCCCAACATGTCACAGTGCCAGCCCTGCCTGGAGAGCYGGTGCCTGGCGGCTCGGGCTGACCTGCAGAGGTGGCCTTGCCTCCAGCTAACCCTGAACTGGGACTTTTTGCTTTCCCTGTGCAGGAGGAGCCCTTTGTGATGTTCCGTAAATCTGACACGGCGCTGTTCGGGAACGACCGCTTCGAGGGCTACTGCATCGACCTCCTGAAGGAGCTGGCCATCATCCTGGGCTTCTCCTACGAGATCCGCCTGGTGGAGGATGGCAAATACGGGGCACAGGATGAGAAGGGCCAGTGGAATGGCATGATCAAGGAGCTCATCGACCACGTGAGTGAGCCCCTGGGTGGCTGCYGAGGGTTGGCTGTGCCAGGCTGTGCCCGCCACTGTAAGAGCCTGAATGAGAGATGCAGKWCTGCTCTTCAACATGCAGTTTATTACATCCAAGAGGTTACAGCAGTCCAGGGTCATGGGTGACAGAGCTGTGCCTACAGCTGTCAGCTCCAGCTGCAGGCAGGCCTGGAGATCCACATCCCTCATTCAGGCTCTTACTAATGGTGCCACATGTTGGGTGCCACTGTAAGAGCTGAAATGAGAGATGTGGGACTCCAGGCTGCTCTCCAAAATGCAGTTTAGTACATCCAAGACGTTACAAAAGTTTGGGTGACAGAGTCTGTGCCTACAACTGTCAGCTCCAGCTGCAGGCAAGCCTGGAGACCCTTAGTTTAGGTTACAATGCATTGTATACTTTTCTTTTGGTTACAATGCATTCTATACTTTTCTTTGCTGAGCATCTTAATACAGTAGAACCAATCTATACCTTAACTTTTATCTATAGCTTATCATAACTACTATAATTACCATATTCATGTCACTGTTCTCCAATCACTAAAAGTTAGTACATTACAGTTTAAGCTAGAAGATGTTTTTCAGTTTTCTTGCAGTGGAAAATTCTGAGACCTTTTTTCTACTTGCCACATTGCTGACTTGTTTGCCTGTGCTCTCTTTCTGCTTGGTAAAAACATCTTCTTGTCTGAGATGGGTTTATCCTTTGCTCTAAGTCATAAAAACCTCTTCTAACTAACACACCCTTTGCCTCCTTGGTTATCCAGTAAGACTGGCTCAGCAATTCTTTTCTTCTATATCAAAACTTGCTTCCATCTCTATTCCTTCATCAGATTCTACATTCAAAAATCTTTCTGCCAARCACACATATCTGTGAGACTTTCTTGTTAAACTTTCATCATTCCCAATGTCCCTGGGCTGCCTCTCTGGGGTGGGACAGGTGAATTTCTTGCTGACCCAGAAWACCCACAGCAAGCTCCTGACCCTACTTGGCTCTTTGTCACTCTGCTTGCCAGAATATCCCTGTGTCTGGCTCTTCCAAATATTAATTTGAAATTCCTGAAAAGGGCCATTTTCCCAGCACAGAAATGTGCTCAGTGGCTCCAGGCACAGCCTGTCCCACAGYGGGACACAGGCTGGGYGTGGGGASAGGGCAGAGGCTTCCCCTGGGCCCAGGGCACACTGGCTGTCCTGGGCTGGCAGCATGAGCTGCTCTCACCCCTGAGGACAAACACAGGCAAGGGYACAGCACCAATGCAGCCTGGGGAGCCCAGGCATGTCCCAGACACAGCCCAGCCCAGAGGAGACATCCAGACTGCGGGAGCAGGTGTGCCCTGGACAGTTTCATTTTTTATTTTCTATAAAAGCAACTTATTTACTAAAATCTCCTGGGACACAGAGCTCCCTCTGCCACACAGCAGCTGTGCTTCTCCTTCCTTGGCCACTTCCAGGAGCCCTTTAAGCCCCAGGGAACCTGTTGGAGCAGCAGCTTTGCTCCCACAGCCACCAAAGCGTCGCCGCCTCTGAAACCGCCACTCRCGGCCAGAGCTTGCTCAGTTTGCTAATTAGATATCTTGCCTCCAGCACATCCTGTGATCCCAAGGGCCCAGTTATGGAGGTGAGGAAAGCTGGTGTTTTTATGAATATCTGATTCCCAGAGAAGGCCTCTGGAAGAAAAGCTAAGGACAAAAAGAATGCTGCTCTCTGCCGCACAGGCAGCAGTGCAGGCAGCGCAGAGCGCTCTCCTCCTGAGCATCCTGCTCAAGTGGGGCAGCCCTTGACCACCTCCAGGTCCTGGCTRCATTCTGAATCCACAGCCTAAGCAGCAAAGACACAAAAATAATCCCCTGCAGAGCTGTGATGCTCTTACCATTCATAGGAGAAGAATGAGTTTGCTGGGTGAGTCACTGTGGTGTGTGGAGAGTCAAGTGCTGGCTGGGACTGATGAGTGGCTCAGGAGCTGGGCTGGGCTTCCAGATCTGCTCTCTGTGCCCTAAATGACATTGGACAAGTTGCTTCTGTGCACTGCTTCCTCCATCTGTAAAATGCAGATGATAAAGATTATGTCCCTTTATAGGGACAGAGTGATGCTTAATCGGTTTGTGACAAGCACTGCAGCTCTGGGCTGGCCTGGCCCAGGGAGCAGGAGAGCAGCAAGGGCAGGCAAGGACAGCCCTGGGGAGCAGGACTCCATCTCGTGGGGGAGCTCTGCAAACCTGCCTTGGTGCTTTTCCTTCTGGAAAACTCCGTGCAGCTCAAAACACAGATTTTACAGCCTCTTACACAACAGCCCTGCCGAGTTAGACGAGTGGCAGTGTCCCAGTGGAAGCTCTGCTGCTCCGAGTGATGTGAGTGACACAGATCAGAGCTGACACCGAGTGGCAGCTGTGCCCCTCGGCAGAGCCCCTTGGGATACAGCTCCTCTGCCTGGCCCTGGCTGCTGGAGCAGCCTCTGGAGCTCTCTTGCTCCAGTGCTGGGAGCAGCCTCGGAGCTCTCTCAGTCTGGGAGCAGCCTCTTGGAGCTCTCTCAGTGCTGGAGCAGCTCTCTGGAGCTCTCTTAGTGCGGCGGATTGAGCTCTGGAGCTCTTTCAGTGCTGGGATTGAGCTCTGGAGGTCACCCACTGCTGGGAGCAGCCTCTGGAGCTCTCTCAGTGCTGGAAATGGGCTCCGGAGCTCTCTCAGTGCTGGGATTGGGCTCTGGAGCTCTGTCAGTGCTGGAAATGGGCTCTGGAGCTCTCTCAGTGCTGGGATTGGGCTCTGGAGCTCTGTCAGTGCTGGGAGCAGCCTCTGGAGCTCTCTCAGTGCTGGAAATGGGCTCTGGAGCTCTGTCAGTGCTGGAAATGGGCTCTGGAGTTCTCACTGCCCTGCAGGGCTCACAAGGAACAAACCCCTGCCAAGGGAATAGAAGCCAGACAGTCATTCAGCCCAAACCATGTCACTTCCAGTGTCCTGCAAGACACCACAGGGCTCATAGGAGTTTCAGCCATTCCCAAAGCTGTGGTCAGCTACCTGAGATAGACAAGAAGGAGGTTTGAGGAGCAGTCTCATTAAACAACACAAAATTCCTGGTCAAACCTGCATTTTAGCATTTCTTGGGTAACTATGTAAAAAGCAAATCAACACACAGCAGCAGGAAAGGGCCAAACCTCCTCTTTTTGCAAGAAACCTCTTCTTGCGTCTTCCTCTTGCCTTTCTCTTCTTTTCTTCTTCTTTGCTTCTTTCTTCTCTCTTCTTCTTTCTCTTCTTCTTCTTCTTCTTCTTCTCTTCTCTTCCTCTTCCTCTTCTTTTTCTTCTTCTTCTTCTTCTTCTTCTTCTTTCTTCTTCTTCTTTTCCTCTTACCTCTTCCTCTTTCCTCTTCCTCTTCCTCCTCCTCCTTCTCCTCCTCTTCCTCCTCCTCCTCCTCCTCTCCTCCTCCTCCTCCTCTCTCTTCTTCATTCTTCTTGCTTCTTCCATCTTCTTCTTCCTCTTCTTCTTCCTCTCTTCTTCTTCCTCTTCTTCATTCCTCTTCCTTCTTCCTTCTCTCTTCTCTTCTTCTGTCTCTTCTTAACTCTGTGCTCTGTCCTGCATGGCTGAGCTTGTGGACTGCAGGGACAGCTGCCGCACAGGCCGCACTGAAAGCCATTTAGCTCCTTTATCTGCATGCCACTGCTTTTTATAGCAGTGTTTATGTAAAGCCTTCAGAAGTGAAATTGCAGCCAGATGGGCCCTTCCTCAGCAGCATCTTCCCCTGGTGTGGGGAAAGGCACAAMCCATGGACACTGCAACAGGCCAGAGCGAGCCTATTTCACACCCAGGAGGAAAAGTGTTAGAGACAGCGTTCAAATCGAGTGGTGGCGATGAAAACAGGGCTGCCCACATCCAGAGTTTGGTTATTGAGCTGGTTTTCCTCTGTGTTCAGCCCTGAAAACAGGGCTGCCCACATCCAGAGTTTGGCATCTGAGCTGGCTTTCCTCTGTGTCTCCTTCTCATAAACCAATTGGAATCATTCAGGTGGGAGCATAAAGCAGGCAGGATTTTGTGAGGTYCAAATATCCAGGTCAGGATTATTTCAGTGCAGAAAGCCATTGCATTGCTGAAGACCCACAAAGTCCCCTGGGCTGCTGTGACACAGGTGGGCTGAGCTGGTGTGGSCTCCCTGAATGACCTGGGCAGAGCAGGGGGTTCTCCTGAGGTGAGGTGAGAGGCTAAAATGGTGATTATTGTTGCTCAGAGGGCCTGGGAGCTGTGGAAGCAGCAGATTCTGCATACCAGGAATCAGCAGATTCTGCATACCAGGAATCAGCCAACTCAGCTGAGGCTGAAATTTGGAGAGGAGGAGATGGGCAAAGCAAGGGGCACCTGTCCCCTGGGCTGGAGATGGCATCAGAGGAGCAGGGTGAGGGTGGCCTGGGTAGGTGCCTGACTGCAGTGTCTGGGGGACAAAGGTGCTGTCACCAAAGGGGTAAATCCCCAGAAGYTGGCACCCCAAAGGTGAATCACGTGCTGGGACAGGTGTTGACACAGTGAGCACTCTGGGCTTGCTGCAGTCACGAATCCTCCCCCTCCTCTCCCTCTGATCCAGACGTGCCTGGCCACAGGCAGGGATGCCTCAGGCTCTGATCCTTTGTAAAATCCCTGTGTTTCTAGTCTGGCCTTAAGCATAAACAGGAAAAGCAACAGCAATCAGAGCAGCCACAGCACGACCCTGTCTCTGACAGGTCCCCGGTAGCAGATCCAGAGACAACAGCCCCATGCAGCCTCATGCAACAGCCCTGCCCTGCTGCCTTTCATCTGCTGCTCATCCTCAGCACAAAAAGTCCCTGTTTTGAGGAGTTCAGTTCATTCCCTGGAGAAGTAACCTCAGCCCACTGCTTATTGTCACCCCTCTGGCCATTCCCGCAGAGCAGCCTTGATCAGAAGGGCCACGAGAGCTGAACTCAGGTATTCAGGGAGGTCTGGGGAACCCAGGTGGTGCAGAGAAGCTCCTGAGCCCTTTATTCATAACAAACAGGGAGCCTGACAACTGCCAAACCTCCTCCTTTCAGCAACAGTGAGCTGCTATTGATGTTTATTCATAGAAATTATTACTGATACAAGCAAAGCTCCACTGCACACCGTGGCCCATCCGTTCTGATTTATAAATTCCAGTTGTCTGGCAAAGCAATGTCTGCAAATCTTCCCTATTGTTTGTGGGCAGAATCCCATAAAACCAGCAGAATGAGTTGTTCTGGACATTTTGCACAAACTTGTTACCAAATAAAACTTGTCTTCTGCTACGACAGGGCACATCACATTGCCATTCMATCTGAAACTTCAGGTGGGAATAAAAGAGATGTGGCAAATACTGGGGTTTCTGATGGAAATCCCTGCCAATGGCAACTGTGGAGGACTTGTAATATCCATCCTTAGGGACTATTCCTGACAGCTGATTTAACAATTCCAAAATAAGTGGGCATTTTCTGACAGTAAATTCTGGGARAAATACRTATTGCACCACACTGCCAGCTCCCCATTAACTCTCCTGCACTGGTGGATGTTTTATCTCACTTGTCATGAACTGGGGCTTCATGTGGATGTCACTGGGACRAAGATAGGGAACAAACAATTTMATTGGATGAAGTGTCCTCCACCTTTTGTTTAGACACTGCAGGGCCTCAGTGTTAGGGACAGGATGGAAATAAAGCAGAAGAGCTTTTCATTTTGAGCTCAGATCACTATTGGGTGGATTCATGACTGKGTCATACTCAGGGATCCAGGTGAAGGATCTGTGTATGGGGAGCCCCAGGCTCTCTGTGTGCTCAGCCCCTGCCCCTTGCTGGCTGGTTCACCTGCCAGGAATCCAGAGGACAGGGCTTGTTTCTCACAGCAGGGCCATTCTCACCTGAATCCTCCAGCCTTCACATCCCTCAGGTACAGTTAATGGCAGTTCCAGCTCTGGAGATCTTCCTTGAAGTGAAGATTACAAAAGCCCCAACAGGACCTCATGGCCCTCATTCCTCCCCTTCAGCTCAGGGTTTTCCTGCCAACATTTGATCTTAACTCACCCCAATATTGAATAAATCCATTGACAAAAACGATGTCTAGGTTAGGACTGACACTGCAAGAACAGCCGTTAAGAGCTGGAGTCAGACACTTGGCACTGACCCTGCTCTCCTCGA
>NDFG01000083.1:449649-463191 GCA_002167245.1 Sporophila hypoxantha
CCACAGAAACCCAAGAATGGAGCAGGAGCAGGGCACAGCAGCCAAGCAAGGAGAGTAGGGAGCAGAGACAGGCCCAAGACAGAAGCCCCAGTGCTGGCAGTGGCAAGAGACACCGAGGGATGACAGTGCCAGACCTGGGTAACAATTAAATCAGTAAAACACACACACACACTATTTCTGTCTCTCAGGCAACACACACATGATTAGTTTATGTAAATACCTAAYGCAGATTGGCAAAATAAGCACAGAGGCAGCTTCTTTTCCTGAATAAATATTTATCTTGGTGCTTATGCTGTTGGTGGGCTCTGCCATGACCAGCCACTGCCTGCAGGTTGGCTCTGGCTSAGGTCAGGCACTGCAGGATTCCCACAGTGAAACCATGGCTGCACAAGAGCTGTTCTGACCCACAGGCCACATCTCGCTGATAACTGAGAACTTGGAGATAAGAATTGGCATTTTCTGATGAAAACCAAATATCTCTGCAGCAAATATGATCATCCCTGTGCTGAACACCCTGTGGTGAACTCACAGCTGTTCCAGCCAAGTGAAATGCTGGMACTGGGTGAATGAGGAGATCCAAACCCTTGGAGGTGTGTAGGAGAAGTGTCTGTGTTTGATGTGCCTTGGCAGAATTCATCTTTTTGGCCTCAATTCAGCAGAACACTTAAGAACAGGCACAAGACTTGGAAGACATGTGAGCTCCAGTAAAACAGGGGTGTAGGCTTAAGTGGTTTTGCTGGACAAGGGTCTTTAAGCCACTGGCACTTGCTCTAATTCCTCATCTTTAATAAAACCCACCTGACTGTGCAACAGCACAAGAGCCAGGGCTGAGGAAAGGAAGCAGCCAGASTCTGGTAATTGACTGCCCAGTTTGGAATGTCAGAGCACGACAAATCAAAGCTTCACCCTTGGTGGGTTTGATTTAGATCCTCTCTGTCAGCAAAGCCTTMATTAGAGGCCACCTTCAGAAAAATCTGCATTGATAAAAAGGATGTGGAAGTGCAGCCCTGTGCTGCCTCTAATTGCTCCACACAACCCAGCCCAGGCTCCAGAATCCCTGCTCTGTCCTGCCTGAACGTGACATTCCCTGCAAGGACACAGGGCTGGGAGCACATCACAGGAGCTGCTGGAGCCACACAGTAAAATTTTATTTCTGTGCTAAAAGCAGTTGGATCCCTGGGCATCCATGCAGAGCTCTCTCTCTCCATTTTCTGTGGCAAAGCACAAACTCCAGGCTGTTCTTCAGCTCACTGTATTGTTCTGACAAATTTGGCTGAGGCTCCCTCAGCCTGGCCATTGCCAGCGAGCTCTGACCACAGAACATTTGCTGCCTCCTTCAGAAAAACCCATAGCCAAATCCTTCAACATCTTCTTTGCCTTTCCCTGGTGAGTCAGGACACCCACACAGAAGTGATGGAGGASGGAAAATGCTGCATTTCTTTTGCCATTTCTGCCTTGTGACTGTGCGGAGMACCAAGCCAAAATTTCCAGGTGTGCTGTGAGGTGGTGGGAGCAGCCAAGCTCCAAAGCTGCCAGGATGGTCCYCAGGGTGCAGAACATCCCCAGCTCAGGCTGGGCAGCCACCAATGCCACCTCCAACCCCCTTCAGCTTCTGTCCATGTCACCACAACCACAGCTGGCACAATGGGCTCATTGGGAAAATATTGATCCCATTTTCCACGGGTTTTGACAAATGCCAGTGACTGAAATGAGCTCTGATGTAAAAATGAATTTCCATCTGGAAAGTGAGAAGGAAAGGAAACCAGAGAGCAGCTGGAGAGCCATGTTAGAACAAAACCACATCATTTTTACCCTTGTTACATAATTCCTGAAGGCCTCTGTTCAGGAGCTCTAAGGCTGCACTCGTTGGAGGGTGTCCCTTACACACACACGTGTAAATGGGCAAAAGCTCATGTAGAGACTCTTCCTACAGTAAAAGACCCGGATTCCTCTATTTTTAAATATTGCACTGACTTGATCATAGGTTGGAAAGGTCAAATKAAACCTTTAGTACAACCTTTACCTCCAGCAYAGGYCAGGGATCTGCTCTGGTTCCTACAGTTCCTGCTGAAGCAAAGTATGTTCCAGCCAGTATTGATTTAAAGTCCATGAATAATGACAAATCTACTGTATCTCAAGGTAATTATCACTCATGGGTAATTTAGAATTTTAATTTTCAGAACCAGATGTTAAATAAATCTCGCCCGGGCTCCTGGCATGGGGGGAGGTTCTGCTCAGCTTCAGAGCTGTAATTTATGTGTCTGTGTTTCCTTGGAAGTTCACARTCCCAAAGAATGATTTGCAAAGCTCAGGCAAGGAGGGTGATATTGAGGAAACCTTGCATGTGTTTACCTGTGGCTTTAAAGAACCTGGATCAATGTTTAGKGAGAGGAATGGATGCAGCTCTTAACCAACAGAAAAGGGGTGAATGTGGCTGCTCGCTGAATTARCACACAAATTAGTAAATAATTAGAAATAATAGAAACAAACATAAATCATACAAGCTGTCAGGATAAAGAATATGATTGGCTGAAATTCTTCATGGAGCTCAGAGCACTCCAGCAGGATGGGCTGAGGAGTCCATCACTAAACAGTTTCCTCAGAGGGTCTCACCTGCACATCCCCTCCCTCCCACCTGCAGGCACTGAGCATTCCTGCCTGAGAGTGAGCCCCTCAGGCTGCTCCATGAAATGACTGAGGGAAAAGAAACTGAACCTTTTAGCTCACGCTGCCACAGTATGGCTCCCTGCAGCTCCATCCACACCCTCCTCTCCTCTTACATCAGTGTGAAAGCAGGACAACAACAAATTGAAAGGAAGGACAACAACAACAACAAACCACTGCTCCAACAGCGGCTCTGCACAGAGCCTACTCACTGTTGTAGCTTGTGGTGAGGAGCAAGCATGACAAGGCCACTGACACTTCAGAACTCTGTAAAATCTGATTTTCTGCCTGTTTCAGAAGAGTTCATCACATCGGGCAGAAGCTGCAGAGGTGTAATGCCTCCATTTGGTTGTCTGAAGTTACAGTGAATATTTCACCCCAACATCTGTATTTCACTGCAAACACTGTACCCCAACATCTGTATTTCATAGCAAACACTGTACCCCCAACATCTGTATTTCACAGTAAACACCATACCCCAACATCTGTATTTCACTGCATTGTGCCTCCAACATCTGTATTTCACTGCAAACACTGTTACCCCCAACATTTGTATTTTACAGTGAACATTGTACCCCCAACATCTGTACCTCACAGCAAACAGTTACCCCAACATCTGTATTTTACAGTGAACATTATACCTCAACATCTGTATTTCACAGCAAACACTGAAGCCCAGCATCTGTATTTCATACCAAATATGTACCACATATATACCACATATATACCACGTACATAATGTGTACCACAGCAGGGGGGAACCCCAGGGCTGCACTTTGGGGGTTCTTGGCCTGTTTCTGCTGTGTGAGAGCTGTGTGTCTCCAAGGGGATGGAAACACCTCTGTTCATGACTCCTCCTTTCTCCCTGCCTGTGTCCCTCCCTCTTGCAGAAAGCTGACCTGGCCGTGGCTCCTCTGACCATCACTCACGTCCGCGAGAAAGCCATCGACTTCTCCAAGCCCTTCATGACCCTGGGGTCAGCATCCTCTACAGGAAGCCCAACGGGACCAACCCCAGCGTGTTCTCCTTCTCAACCCTCTCTCTCCTGACATCTGGATGTACATCCTGCTGGCCTACCTGGGGGTCAGCTGTGTGCTCTTTGTCATAGCCAGGTAAGGGCTCCCTGCTGGCAGCTGCAGCATCAAGAGCTGTCCTGACCCACAGGCCACATCTCCCTRATAACTGAGAACTTGGAGATAAGAATTGGCATTTTCTGATGAAAACCCTTGTCACCCCTGAGATCCCCCTGCTCCATCCCCATGGGCTGGCTGGTTTCACTTTCACACACTCACAGCATGGAAGAATTTTAAGATTTCAGAAGTTTTGCASCYTTKCTGTCAGCACCTCCTGGTGTATGAAGAGATGTATTTCTGTGTCATTGTCCATTCATGCCCTCTGCTCACACCCTTCCCAGCCTCTGCTGGGACYTGAGCTCCCATCTCCCCCACCATTTCCCATTTCTGTCTCTGTAAAGCTCACACAAACCYTTCCCTATACCAAAAGAATGGAGATGCCTTTGCTACAGATCAGACATTGTGTCTGTTTACTAAATTAATATGCATCTAATTAGCATGTTTAAATCCTCTATGTTTAAAGGCAGAATTTGCATACATTTGCATGTCTTGTTAATTCCACAGGGCCTTTGATGAGACACAGTCCRGGGTTGCTCTCAATCCATGATCCCACCTTTTCAAATCAAAACAAAGCACTTTCCCCCTCCTGCAGGCAGGTGCCCTCCATGACCACACACAGCCCTCGATGGAATATTTTGCATAAACACCTCATCCAGGAAAGATTCCTCAGCCCACTCTGCAGTTTGATGCTCATTTCTCRTTATTTCCAGTTGCATTTATACCAGTGGGGATTTCAGAACCCTCCCTGTTCTGGTCTGGGGGTCCATGCAGACCCTTTTCCCCAAGGCCTGCTGTGCTGCACCTCCCTGGGAGCATCCATCAGAAACATTCCCCCCTCATCCACTGGCATTAGAGAGTCAAAGGAAAAAATCAGACACAGAGCTGGAGCAAACAGACTCCATTAACCCTGATGGTACAACAAAKCTACAATTTTCAGCATCCCTCAGTCCAGGGGGGCATTTAGAGCACATTTCCTGCATTCACTCTGTCATATCCTAATTACACAGAACAGCAGAGTGAGCTGGGCATGAGTGCTGTGAGCACCTGCAGTGCTCACATTAGGAGCTTGTTTTTTCCAGCTCCTAATGGCCAGATCCAGCCCACATTGTCCAGACCCCACTTTCAAAGCATGTTAAACATGCATGGTGAGGCAGGTACATCCTCTGGTGCCTCCTCTGCACAGGGGCAGAGCTGGACATTTGATTTCTGTCACTATTGTCTTGGGCACAGCTGAATGAAGCAACACAGAATCCAAGGTCTTCTCAGAAGTGAAGTTTATTGAATATCATATTCTTTTATAGACTGTTCTGAGAAAGCTGGACCTGACTGGTCCTCAATCAACACCCCTCACCTCGCTGGCTAATTAGGAACACCCTTCTTGTACACATCTTACAAGTAAACAACAAGTTCAAAACACCAACTGCAAAGATTAAAGATTATTTTAATTCTTTCTCTGAGCTTTCTCAAAGCTCCCCCAGAGCAATACCTGGGAAAGTTTATCTGACTTTGTCCCTGACCAGAATGTCAGCATTTAGTTTTCCTCTCAGAGGACATGGAGGGCCCTCCCTGATCCAGATCCTGCAATCATCCTCCTGCCTTGTCTTTGCCTTCCCTCCCCACCCAACCTGTCAGGGATAACCAGGTGCTCTCAGCAGCACAGGACTCTCCTCTGGGGATGTGCACCCAAGGTAACCATGAGAAGGAAAATCCTGTGGTGGCTGACAGACAGCCTTGTCTGTCTGTCCCTGCCATCCAGGCAGGGCACAGCTGAGTGGGCTTCGATGGCACAGCCTGCTCCTGTGGCCTGCAGGGACAATTCAAACACAATTTTACATTTTGGAGCTTATTTTTCCTAGCTCATAATGACCAAATCCAGCCCAAATTGTCCAGGTCCCAGTTTCAAAGCATGTTAAATGTGCAAATTGTATCTGCATGTGRAATGCTGCAGAAAGGGTGAAGGAAATGCTGGGGCAGGCCCTGATGTGAAGCCCCTCAGTCMCCACTTTGCACAAACAGGGATGTCTGTCCAAGCATGGCAGCATTGCCTCACTTTTAGCTGATTTTGAGGGATGAAAACATGAAGAACTGTGGCTTTGTCTCAGGTTTTATTCTGACATGAACCYCAGCATCTCACTCCATCACATCAATTACCATGTTGTAGAACAATTTTTTCCTATCAGGCTATTTTTTGGACTAAATTCAACACATAAAATATTGCAATTACAGTTCCTTTTTCACATTTTGCTCCTGACATTTCTTCTGTCATCCTATTTTTCAAATAACACCAAGTATGCAGGGTAATTAAAATTCTGCTGGAATGGTCTTTTAACACATAGAGATGGAAGGCAAGACATTTCACAAGGAAAATATTTATTGCATTCAGAAGTAATGGAAACAATATCTGCTTTTGACCCCAGCAAGGCCTCTGAAATCCAATTCTCAGCAGAAAACCACAATCAAAATAGAAAAGCCTTAATTCAGAGACATGACTCTTCTGAACTAGGCACCAGAGCCCTYTGCTCATGCCATAACCATAGGTCAATGCCACTTAAAACAGACTCAGGAACTATTTAGAGGCAGGCAAAGGATGGATTTGGTTCATCTGTCATTTTAATCAGCCTTTCTTCACTATTGATGGAGCTCCCAGCCCCCAGAGAGCCACCAACACTGGCTGTCCCCATGGCTCTAGGGGATGCTGTGTCTGGAGGCTCTGGTGCCAGGCTGGCACCTGTCCTTGGGCTCAAACAGCCTCCAAATTACACCAAACCCCTTTGGCTGCTTGGCAGGGTGGATTTAATCTTCATCCTAATTGCAGCGAGGTCTGGTGTGGCATTCACATTCTCTGGAAAAAATCCCTTCAGCCAGGATTGTTCTCCTGGGAAGCTGAGAGGCCTCAGAGAAAAGGAAAACAATTCTCTCATTTGCTTCTCCTCTGTTTTGCTCATGAGGAATGTGTTTGGAGATTGTTTACCCACAGGTGATTGTTTCATTGGGTTCTGCTGTGAGTTGTTTTGGCTCTTTGGCCAATCAGGGCCAAGCTGTGTCAGGACTCTGGAAAGAGTCAGGAGTTTTCATTATTATCTTTTTAGCATTCAGCAAGTATCCTTTCTGTATTCTTTAGTATAGTATAGTATAGTATTCTCTAATATAATATAGTATTCTAAAATAATAATATTTTAGAATACTATATTATATTATAATATATTATTATAATACTATATTATAAAAATAAAAATAAATTAGCCTTCTGGAGTCAAAAAATAAAATTAGCTCTTCATGGAGTCAGATTCATCATTCCTGCCTTCATCAGGACATTCCCTGCAAATACAATAGTCTGGGTCGTCCACTGAATATTTCTCTGGAGACACAATTTAGACTCAAAWGTATTTTGTGTTAGATCTTTTAAATTTCTTCCAAATGCTTCAATTTCCCGCCCAAAAAGCTGAAAGAAGCAGGAGAATGATGCTAGGTTTTGATGAAATATTTCTCAGAGCCCACAGTGCATGTGAGGATGAGGGAAGCCAGCCACAGAGGATCCTGAATTCCCCAATTGATTTGAGCTCTGGGGTCAATGAGCTCCTCTCCCTCCTTCCTTCGTTACCTCTTGCTTCCACTAATGGTTTCTCTGCTCTGGAGGCTGTGGCTGCTTTGCAGATTTCTGAATATTTCTCTGTCATTTGAGCTGCACCAGTAGGTTTTTGCTCAGACCTTGAAGTTCTCCAGCGTGTCATCTTGCCAGGCTCATTGATCTTACCCATTCYCTTTCTTTTTTCATAGTCTTTCATTGGCAGCCCAAGAAAGTTTTAATCTAATTCCTGAACTCTGGCTTTATCTGACAGAAGGGACCAAGACACCATCCTTTATCCACCTCTGGTGTGAATCTATAGCAAGTTCCAAGGAATAAGCAGCATGTAAAGCCAGGYCTGAGTTCAGCCTGGTTCTTGTTTCCTTGCTGATTTCCTCTCATTTAGAGAGCAGAGGAGGGCGAGCAGCAAGGAGAGCCCAACCTGGATGAACAAGCAGCAATGCCAGGGTGCAGCCTGAGCAGGTTCCACACCCCAAACCCAGCCCAGGGAACAGTCCCTGCTGCAGGAAGGTGAGAAAAACCAGAGAGGAAAGGAGAGCTCATTTCTCTTATACACATCTAGATGTGTATAAGAGACAGGRCCTRGGGTTCCACACCCCAAACCCAGCCCAGGGAACAGTCCCTGCTGCAGGAAGGTGAGAAAAACCAGAGAGGAAAGGAGAGCTCATTGCACTGTACCTTGGAGGTGAAAAACAGAAGCAAAAAGTGGCACAGCTGTGCCCAGGGTAACCTTTTCTAAAGCCACAGGAGCATGGGCTGTGTTTTGTCCATCCTCAGGGATGGTTTTCTCCCAGACCCCTCCCATGCTTGGCACTGCCAGGACCTCAGCTCAGCACTRCCACGTGCCCAGGGCAGCTTTCAGTGCCAGGAGGTTCCTGGCAGGGATCTGGGGCCCTTCTCCAAACAAATCCAAATGTCTGAGCGAGGCCACCCTGGAATGGAGCCACGAACCCTCTCCTTGGGTGGTGGCACATCTGGTGGGGAATTACAGAGGGAAGCATCTCCTGATAGAGGCTGTGGGCTGGGCTYTSAGAAGGGGCTGTTGTGAATCTCCAGGGATTCCAGAAGGAAGCGGAGATGATAATTAATGCCTGGTTCAAAAGCAATTATACCAATTATGTTTTAATTTAATCTCTGCAAAATTTGGGACTCTCAGAAAAAATGTAAATAAACAGCTCTAAAAATATTAACATCTCTCCTGTTTAGCATCCTCCCCAACGAGCTCWTTCCCAGCAGTGCTTGCCTGCCAATCTTGGGCAGCATTTGCAGAGATGTTCCTTGGAAATTCCCTCAGTCTTGCTTAAGAACTGCAGGGCTATCCATGGAAATTCATCCCCACGGGGAATAAGTTTGTCCACAGCAAACTGCCACCACATTCCAGTGTTCTGCCAGTGCCCTGACTGGGCCAAACTCCTGCTTGTCAGGATGGTGGAAGGTTMTACTTCTCAGTGTTCTAAATCCCACCCTGATTCCCAACTGCCTTGGTGGGAGAATCTCCTGAAATACCAGTTTGTCCCTGCTACTACTGCAGAATGACCAAGGCTTCTCCTTAGTCAACCAAAAATGCCATTTTTTCCCACATTTTCAAACTATTACATACACGAGGTTATGTGTCTGGACCCCATCCCATCCCATCCCACCATGACATGCTCTGGGTGCTGTTACAGGACACAGTAGTGAAAAGATGATCCAAAGTGACCAAAGGCTCTGGGGAAGCCATCTGAGACACCTCAGGAGGACTTGGCTTCCCAGGTCTCTGCTCTTCAGAATGCAGGACACATGTGTGGGTGGCTTGGGCTGAATTTGCCTTTTTCTCTATAAAGCTGTGCACCAGAGGGTCRGCAGCCCCTGCACAGCAGCACCAGAGGCACTGAGACTCCTTTTTCCAGCTCCTTTAGGGTCTTGTCCTGCCACATCCCAGCTAACTGATGCCTTAAGATTTTAGCCTTYATATTTTTCAAACCCTGTGCTGCCTTAGTCCATAACTCCATAGAGAAGTGTTGGTTAACTATCTTCACATTTTGGTCAGACAGAACAATGCCTCCAGACCTGAGATCCAAGGACACCCTAYAGCYTCAGGCCCTGAAAAATATAAGCTAAAGTGAAATGTGAGGAGCAAACTGGGGGTATTTTCCTTCATTATCTGAAGCCGTAATTAAGGATTAACCCCTGATATGCAAATGGACCAAACTCATAACTGTATGMAAAACTCATGACCATTTTGGGTGTAGCCTTGGAAAGCTTTGGCTGGCCAGGGTGTATCTATTGAAGGMCTTTAATAAATACCTACTCTTATTTTAATCCTGGCTAGTCTCTGTCCTAGGGAGCCCCTCAAGGCACCATCAGGAGCTCTGTTTCCCTGTGTGCTGCAGGTTCAGCCCATATGAGTGGTATGATGCCCACCCCTGCAACCCGGGCTCGGACATCGTGGAGAACAACTTCACCCTCCTGAACAGCTTCTGGTTCGGGATGGGAGCGCTGATGCAGCAAGGTAAGGGCCACCCACCTGCTCTCAGGGCTTTTTCAATTCAAAATTTGCTTTGGATGCAACCTCCCAGCACCTCCTGGCCCCTGCAGCTCCAAGGARGAGCACTGCCTTCATCTCCCTCAGCTGCTTCATCCCCCCACATCCCACAGACTCTGCAAATTCCTATTTCTGTTAATTCCAACCATTTCTTCCCAAACCGGTTGCGGGAAGGGGTTTGCTTTCTGGAGGGGCCCCCCTTTGGAGATTCTCTCCCAAATTTGCCCTAAACCAGGACAAAATTTGGCACCCAACCTGAGGCACTAGAAAAGGGTGAGGCTCCAGAACACCTACAGTATATTGATGACAACATTGTGTGGAGGAACACAGCTGCGGAATGTTGTTCAGTTTCAGGATCTCTGACCTGGCTCTCTCTCTGATCTAAATCAACTTTTCCAGCAGACAGGGTGCCCTGCCCTCTGCTCCATCCCCATTTTTCCCCTTCCCTGGTCACTCTGAGCAGTGTGAGATGCCCTGAAGCTCCCCCAGCCTGGAGGAGCTGCCCTGGGAGCCTGTGCCCAGCAGCCCCTCAGGAGAGCTGGCAGTGGCACTGGTGTGAGCCACCAGGGCCACAGGGAGCCCAGAAATGGGGCAGGGATGGGATTACACCCCTGTGTGTGTGAATGGAATAGAGAGATGCAATGAACAGAATAAATCTGTTCAGAAGGCAGCAGGGAGCAGCTCTGAATAAGGAACGAAATTCAGCTGCGATCTAATTGCAGAAAATCCAGGAATAGAAATAAGTGGAAAATGTCAAACATTTGTCACACTTTAATTTACCATGTATCAGTGGTTATATCCAGAGAGCAAAAGAAGCACAGCCTTGGCTCAGTGGCAGGCACAGAGCTGCTCTGAGCTCCACTGCTGCCTGTAATAGAGATTCCTCCTGGATCTCAGCTGCCCTCGTGGACAGTGACAGTTCCCAGCAAGGCGGTTTAGCAGCATGAATCATCCCTCTTATCAGATGCTGATAAATGAAAAGAGCTATATTCTTTTTAACTCAATTCTGCATCTGAGAAGAAAAATATTTCAAAGCCAGACTGATGTCACAGCATCCAATGCATCAAAGGGCCGGAGATGGAAGAGGGAAGAAGAAGGATCTTGAGGAGAACCAAAGCACCCTCAATATCCAGGACTCCTCCTCTTCCTGGTGTCTCCTTGCTGCACTCTGAAGGGAGGAAAACTACACCCCATGCTCTGCTTTGATGCCACACTGCCTAAAATTGCTTTGCAAAGCCCAATCTTTGTTGCACTTTCCAGGCTGATAAATCCTCTGAGCACAGCTGTTTCAAACCAAAGCTCTTGCCTGGCTTTAAAAGGTGTTTTGGGTGATTACAAAAATAGCACAACCCATTTAGCCCTTCATGTCTGCTCAATAAAAGTCATTCCAAACCCACTACACCTTTTATGCTGTAACATCTCCTGCTTCCCCATTTCTGACTGGCATTCAAAGCCCTGGACCCTGATAGTGCCTTTCTCTTGGTGTTTGATTTTTTTTAAACCTTGTGTATTTGAACACACTCCCCAGAGTGAGTCTTTTGAAAATAATCTGTATAAAAGCAAAGCCCTTTTTAAATGACAGAACAAAACACTCATAAAAGTTCATAAATAGCTTGCTATTTAAATCTCATAAAAGCAGCCCAGTTAATTACTTCAGTTTGGATGTTTCCTGTAAATTGGGCACTGTACCCAAGGTCAGTAATCAAGGAAGAGGGTTTTTCTGCAAATGCTACAAAAACCCCACTGATTTCCTTGCATGCAAGACGTCTGGATAATTTGCCTTAAAACCAGTTGGCTTTAATTGCGTGGCTGTAACWGTTTTGACAGTGAAATCTGATCGTACATATACATATTTATGTATATAAAATGTACGTATGGATACAAAAAATTGGGGTTTTCCCTCTATTTCCTCTGCCCTCCTTCCCCTGTCCCAGGCTCAGAGCTGATGCCCAAAGCCCTGTCTACTGATGTGCTTGCATGCAAAATGCCTGGATAATTTGCCTCAAAACCAGTTGGCTTTAATTGCATAGCTGTAACAGTTCTGACAGTGAAACCTGATTTTATATATATTTATGTATATAAAATGTACATATGGATACATAAGATGGGTTATTTCCCTCTATTTCCTCTGCCCTCCTTCCCCTGTCCCAGGCTCAGAGCTGATGCCCAAAGCCCTGACTACTGATGTCCTTGCATGCAAGATGTCTGGATAATTTGCCTCAAAACCAGTTGTGTGGCTGTAACATTTTTGACAGTGAAACCTGATCACATACATATAAAAATAGGTATATAAAATGTACATATAGGTACATAAGATGGGTTTGTTCCCTCTATTTCCTCTGCCCTCCTTCCCCTGTCCCCCCAGGCTCAGAATTGATGCCCAAAGCCCTGTCTACACGGATCATTGGTGGCATATGGTGGTTCTTCACCCTCATTATCATCTCGTCCTACACGGCCAACCTCGCCGCCTTCCTGACYGTGGAGAGGATGGAGTCCCCCATCGACTCGGCAGATGACTTGGCAAAGCAGACAAAAATAGAGTATGGAGCAGTGAAGGATGGAGCTACCATGACCTTCTTCAAGGTGAGACCAGGCAGAGGCTTTCTGCCTTCCAGGCAGAGATGCCAACGGGAGCCAGGACAAAGATCCAAAGACAGAAATCCTCCCAAGCCGCCCCTGCTGCTCCTTCTTGCTCAATTCAAACTGATCTTATACTTTTGCAGGCTCTACCCAATATTGGCTCAGACACCCTAAGATGTAGCATGTGCCAAAGGGCAGCTTTGTATTAAAGCCCTGCAGAAAGCCCTTACATTCCCTAAAGCACCTTCCCAATTTCCACATCTGACTTTCTGCTCCTTCTTGCAGCTCCTTTCAGTCTCACATCTTGCCCAGACTGAGGACTTGACACTCACCTGAGTCCCACCAAGGCTAAAAATCCCCCTCCCTGTTGTTAACTGAAGTCACAGGCACTAAATTAAACTGATCTTACACTTTTTGCAGACTCTACCCAATATTGGCTCAGACACCCAAAAACGTAGCATGTGCCAAAGTGCAGTTTGTATTAAAGCCCTGCAGAAACATCTTACATTCCCTAAAGCACCTTCCCAATTCCACATCTGACTTTTCTGCTCCTTCTTGCAGCTCCTTTCAGTCTCACATCTTGCCCAGACTGAGACTGACACTCACCTGAGTCCACCAAGGCTAAATCTGTTGTTAACTGAAGTCACAGGCACTAAATTAAACTGATCTTACACTTTTGCAGGCTCTACCCAATATTGGCTCAGACACCCAAAGAGTAGCTGTGCCAAAGTGCAGCTTGTATTAAAGCCCTGCAGAAACATCTTACATTCCTAAAGCACCTTCCCAATTTCCACATCTGCTTTCTGCTCCTTCTTGCAGCTCTTTCAGTCTCACATCTTGCCCAGACTGAGACTGACACTCACCTGAGTCCCACCAAGGCTAAATCCCCTCCCTGTTGTTAACTGAAGTCACAGGCACTAAATTAAACTGATATACTTTTGCAGGCTCTACCCAATATTGGCTCAGACACCCTAAAATGTAGCATGTGCCAAAGTGCAGCTTGTATTAAAGCCCTGCAGAAAGACCTTACATTCCCTAAAGCACCTTCCCAATTC
>NDFG01000083.1:473414-491290 GCA_002167245.1 Sporophila hypoxantha
CACATCTGACCCATCCAGCTTCTTCCTTGCCCCATGGAGCCCCCAGGCTGACCCAGCCAGCCTTCAGGGACAGAGGAGAGCCCAAATGAAACCCACAGCTGGACAGATGTTGSCAAGTGCCCTCCCTGACCTGTATTTTTTACTGCTGAAATATCTTTCTTGTCCTTCAGGTATTCATATCAATGTAATCCAGTTTTATTAACCTCTGAGATCCAGGGCAAGGTAACACTACCAGTGCATCACAATCCAATTGCATTAATTTCATCTATTTAAAGCATAATTAAATTCAGAAGTCAGTCAGATTCCACCACAGCTTCAAAAATAGAAAGAAACTGAGAGATGTAAAATGACCTTTAAAACCACTGCTGGCCTGTAAAAACCCAGTTTGAAAAGAGAGAGAATAAAGGGATAGAAATGAAGGGTGATTAAGGAATTATCACCCTGGCAAGGAAAGAGGCCCAAAGGAAGATCCCAGGCTTTGGCTCAGGAATGGGAGCTGGCTCCTCCTCACCTCTGGCTCCTTCCCCCTCCACCACCCTAATGCAGAAGGAAATACATGTGACTAGCACAGTTCAGCCTTTACCAAGCAGTTTGTGCCTGGTGCTGCAAGATCTGAGCAGGCACAGGGCGATGGCAGCTTGATGAGGCCTCAGCAGTTTAATTGGCAAGACTCATTAAAGGAAGGCAATATGCTGGATTTTAATAATAGAGGGAGCATTGTTCCCATGCAACTTCTCCTGGCTCTGATCTGGCTGAGAAGGCACTGTCCTCCCTGGATGTGTGTCCTGACTCTGACAGGCAGCACCAAGCTTGATAAAGAGCCACAGAGGGGGTGGTTTGGTCTTTAGTGATTCTGGGAATGCCCASTTTGCCTCCTGCCATGCAGCTGCTCCGTGCAGTTCTGTCCATGGCACAGGCAGATGTGTGGTGGTGTTTTCCAAAGCCAAATAACCCTGGAAGAGCCAGCAGGGAAAGGCAGGCTGTAACTGTGTGCTTTAACTGTGCCTTCCAATACGAGTTTTATATGGGAATAAAAGGAAACTGTCTCTTTTAACAATCATCAGGACACAGTATATTTATTGCTTCATATCATTATCCATCAGAATCATACTTCAGGCTTCTAACTGCCTTGGCATGGTTTATTGATGCAGAGTATTTTCCTTTCCCTTTTTATTAGCACTGTTGTATGGAGATGGATTCTCAGGAATGTCCCTCCTGACAAGCATTTCCATTACTGGAGCAGTGGGAGCTCCCACGTGGGGAGCTCTGCTCACTTGTCCTTCCTGTACAGAGGGATTTGGGACAGACAGGATTTCTCCCAGCTCCAGCAAGGTCTTTGTTCTCACCTGGCTCATTCCTGGGGTGGGTTTGGTTCAGCTGCTCTGTCAGTGCCACCTCCATGGGGACACCTGTCACACACAGAGCTCCAGGTGCCAGCTGAGCAYCCACCCTCCCTCAGATGGGTGGCACTGGAAGAACAGCACCTGGCTTCCCTGCCTTCCTCTGCCCTGCTCCAGGGGTTCCAGCAGAGACAGCCCACACCAGCCAGGGCTCCTGAAACACTCCTGCAGATCCTGAGCACCCCAGCAGCTCTGGACACCCTGTCAGTGCCTGGGCAGCCCTGAGCACACCATCCCAGCAGCTCTGAGCACACCATCCCAGCTCTGAGCACACCATCCCACCTCTGAACACACCATCCCAGCTCTGAGCACACCATCCCAGCTCTGAACACACCATCCCAGCTCTGAACACACCATCCCACCTCTGAACACACCATCCCAGCTCTGAACACACCATCCCAGCTCTGAGCACACCATCCAGCCTGACAACCACCGCTCTGAGCACACCATCCAAGCTCTGAGCACATCACCATCCAGCGAGCCCTGAATGCCACCTCCATGTACACACCATCCCAGCAGCTCTGAGCACACCATCCCAGCTCTAGACACCATCCATGCCACTCTGAGCACACCAATCCCAGCTCTGAGCACACCATCCAGCCCTGAAGCACACCTCAGCGTGAGCACATTCGCATCCCAGCTCTGAGGCATCATCCACCTAGCCACCATCCCAGCCTGAAGCACAATCCAGTGACACATCCCAGCTCTGAGCACACACCAGCTCTGACACCATCGCTCTGAAACACACCATCCAGCCTGAGCACATCCCTGAACACACCATCCCAGCTCTGAGCACACCATCCCAGCCCTGAGCAACCATACCAGCTCTGAACACACCACCCCAGCTGTGAGCACACCATCCCAGCTCTGAGCACACCATCCCAGCTCTGAGCACACCATCCCAGCCCTGAACACACCATCCCAGCCCTGAGCACACCATCCCAGCCCTGAGCACACCATCCCAGCTCTGAACACACCATCCCAGCCCTGAGCACACCATCCCAGCTCTGAACACACCATCCCAGCAGCTCTGGACACACTGTCACTGCTGGGACAAAAGGCTGATGGCAGCACACCCATGAGGATCTTACCTGCTCCATGGATTACCTATATATTTAGTACATTTTAGTATATTTAGTATATTATTTACCTATATATTTTAGTATATTTAGCTATACTTGGCCCAAATTACTGCCTGGCTCTCTGTGTGGCTGTTCCCCAAATTCATTYCCCTCACAGCAGAGTCTCACTCCTTCCTTTCTCCCTGTTGGATCAGCTGCAAGCTGCACACACCAGCCCTGAGCACCCCTGGGCCCTGCAGCCCCTCTGTCAGGGCCCATCCTGACCATGCTGGATCCCCCCAGGAGTGCAGGAGGAGAGCAGCACCGTGATCCTGAGAATGGACAACGGGAGGAAGAGGAAGAGGAAGAGGAAGAGGAAGAGGAAGAGGAGGAGGAGGAAGAGGAAGAGGAAGAGGAAGAGGAAGAGGAAGAGGAAGAGGAAGAGGAAGAGGAAGAGGAAGAGGAAGAGGAAGAGGAAGAGGAAGGCAGACACCTTGCACACTGTTCCATGAGATGGATCCCAAAGCACTGACCTGTGCTCAGGCCTGAGAGCTTGTGCAGAGCTCACCAGGGACACTGCAGAAGTTCCAAATGGAGGTTCTCAATGGAAGTTCCAAACAGAAGTTCCAAATGGAAGTTCCAAATGGAACCAAGACCCCTCTGGGATAGCCCCTCTGGGATGCTGCTCCCACAAAATTTGGCCCCATGCAGCCAAAGAAACCAAGAGAGGGAAGAGAGAGCTTTATTGGCACATTCTGACTTCAAGGAAAGAACTTTTGAGAAGCTCTTTACTCCCTGCCAATGCAGATTGAGTTACAGGAATAAACATGGATCAATTAATTTAGGAACAGCATCTAGAGTTCATTATAACTCATAAATCCTTCCCACCCTGCAGAGGATGCTGCCTCTYTGAATGGAAGGCCAGATCTCATGTGCAGTTTGGAGTCTGGCTGTGAGTGTGTGCACACAGATACTCATACAGAAATGTTAAATCCTCAAGACTAAGTATCTTCAGTTGGTGGAAATCAATTTATTTTTTTCATACAGGCTGGAATTGAAAATCTTAAGCCTGAAAGTTCCTTTCTTGCCAATTTGGCTGATAAAAAAGCGTATGTGTCTTGGCAAGATGCCTCGCAGGGGCTCCTCTAAACGATTCCATTAATTGATTTGGGTGGCTGGCCCTGCAGAACTGCTTATTAAAGGTGGCTCCTGAGCTGTGACTCTGAAGAATGAACTCGGAGGCGTTCTCGGCGTCGCTGCCTTCGCAGGGGCTGGCACTCTGCTTTCACACACACATCTCATTTAACTCTAACACGGGCTGATTAAGATGCAGAGCACAACAGAGCAGATTCTGGTGTTATTTATCCTGAATAAATCAAGGAGAAGCTCCGCTCGTGTGAGCAGGAGTGAGACTCGAGCCCGCTGTGTGCGCCGCTGGGACGGTGCTCACAGGGGTCTGAGGGTGAGGGAAGAGACGAGGATCTGACTCCATGTTTCAGAAGGCTTGATTTATTATTTTATGATATATATTAYATTAAAACTATACTAAAAGAATAGAAGAAAGGATTTCATCAGAAGGCTGGCTAAGAATAGAATAGGAAGGAATGATAACAAAGGTTTGTGGCTCAGACTCTCTGTCCGAGCCAGCTCACTGTGATTGGCCATTAATTASAAACATCCAACATGGGCCAATCACAGATCCACCTGCTGCATTCCACAGCAGCAGATAACCATTGTTTACACTTTGTTCCTGAGGCCTCTCAGCTTCTCAGGAGGAAAAATCTTAAGGAAAGGATTTTCCATAAAAGATGTCTGYGACAAGCCACGGCTGCAGCAGCAGCAGCCCTTGACAATTAGCAATGTCTCCAACATTCCCAACATCTCGGGGCTCCTGACACAGGAACTTCTCTGCCAGTGTCAGATCATTTATCTTAATGCTTCAGAGCACCCAAGCAGCTCCTCCTCATCTACCTTTGGCGGCAAAGTTGTCACTGAGGGGGACCTGGGGACATTCCAGAGGATATGGGGGCACAGGAGGGTCCCTTTACCCACAGCCAACTGAGATATGCTTCTTTTAAGAAGCCCATAAAAGTAAATAGTGAATCTCTTGAGAAKAAATTARYRYCCAGCCACAGCACWGYAAATACCAGATCAGACCAGGAACAAACCTCAGTTTTTAAAGTTAAACTATGGTAARATCAGGGGTGCAGCAAAATAAAATGTACACACAAATGAAGAACAYAGAMAAAAACATCAGCAAAATAAACACAATTTAAGGCATTCTTTATTACTAAATTACTACTAAGATGGTTTTGCTTATTTCTGTGCTGCAGTCCTGGCTGACAAAATCCAAATTCCCATCAATAAGCAACAGCTTTGCAGTGTGGCTCAAGTATTTGAGAGGAGGAAGRGGAGAAATGAACTTTTCCTTCAACTACAAAACATGTTCTGTGGCTTAACTGTGTGTGAGCTGGAGCAGGGCCACTCCTGCCCTCGCTGCTCCTGTGATTTGGGATTGATGACCAACATCACTCCCACAGCTGCTTCTGCATTTGTAGCAAACCATCAGCCTGTGAGGRCTGGGCTGGGAGTTACAGCTGGGGAATTTTCCCTTGGAAAAGCAGTTTTTTCATCAGGTTTTAGAGCCTGAAGCTGGGTGTGAGCTGCCCTGGCATCACMAATGGCCTGTCCTCCCTGCTGGAGGGACCCCCAGCTCCTCTGTGGGGTCTCAGCCCTGAGCCCAGATCTCTGTGCCAGCTCTCTTTAGGCACAAGGGAGCAGTGACAGCAGTGACAGCAGTGACAGCAGTGACAGCAGTGACAGCAGCTCCATCCTCCCTGCCAGCCCTTCCCAGGTGTGCCCCACCTGCAGCAATGCTCCACCCCTGGCAGGGCTGAGCTGGGCTCAAAGCAGCACAGCCACAAGTGACAAATCTGGGCTCCTCCTGGCTTCCCAAACACAATTAAGTCCTTTCAAGCTGGTCAGGGRTAGTGATTTAAGAGAAGAAGAGAAAAGTGKTTTTTCTCTTCCAGGGAGTCCTGTCTTGTGTAATTTCAGTTGCCTGAAGAGGTCYAGTGCCTCATGCAAGTCCCATTTGCTTCACTAAATGCAGCCTATTGATTTTTTGCCAGTTTATTTTGCTCTGTGCTCTAAACTGGGAGAGCACTGATGTTAAAAGCTCTGTGTCAACACTCAAGGAGCATTAAATGCAGAAAGAGAARAAGAGAGAGGGAGAGCCAAGGAACCCAGAAGCTTCTGATGTGAACTATATAAATGTTAAACAAGTCCTTATCAGCCAGCTGAGCACACGATTCATTTCAATTACCCATTGTAATGTACAGATATTTAATAATCCTTTTGGAGGCTACATTTCTTGCTGCTCTTTGAGGTTTGATAGATGCCACAAATCTACCTTACAGGCACTGGTCCAGATTTTCAGGCGAGGGAGATTATCCTGCCTCTTGAATGAAGTTTGCTCCAGCACATCCACTGCTGAGCATTCATCAAGTGGATTATAACGAGCACGAGGTTTATTGGAGAAGAAATGAATCCCTGGGTATTTCAGTCAGGAGAAGGGGCCCACAGGGTTAAAGGCAGARGAACAGCCTTTGTTTGAACAGCACTGCACTACCCAGCTTTGGGGTGATGAGCTTTTGTTTAACTTTGGCTAAACATGCTGGAATAAAGGAGGTGGATGGGCAAAGCATTTGGAARATGAAGCATTACAAGGGACTTTCAGCTACCTCACCATTATTTATTACCAGAAGAACCAGTGCTGGCACGTTTTGGGTGATACTGACAAAATGATGGGGAGCTGTGGCAGCAGCAGTTGGGCTGGGCTTGGGCTCCATCTCCTGCTTTCTCATGGAAGGACAGAGACCTGTGGAGAGATAAACGAGGCTGAAATCACAGCTCTGCAGCAGCCACTCSTCGTGCAGCAGCTGCTGAGAGGCCACCCTGATTCCAGACACAGCACAGGCACTWATCTGCCCCCTGACTTATCAGCCAGCTCCAGGCTCACCAAGCAGCACAGGGGAGGAAGAGGTTTGCCTGCCTAAGCTGCCTCTTATGAAATAAGAAGGCAAAAACGGATCAAGGAACAACAAGAAATGGGGCAGGAAAGAAGAACAGTGCATAAAGGAGCTGGCAGCAGTGGAAACACAAGTGTGAATATCCAAGTGTTGTCCCAGGGCTGGTCTGAGGGAGAAGCACTGACCCACAGGAGCACTGGGACCAGCAAAGGGGCAAGAGGACACTGCTCTGCCTGTCTGGGAAATCTTCCTGAACTAAAGCCACTTCTGACCAGCAGTCTGGTCTAGTGGAAGGTGTCCCTGCCCATGGCATGGTGGGGGGAACAGGATGAGCTTTAAGGTCTTTCCCAGCTCAAACCATTCTGTGATTCTGAGATTCTGTGACTTTCGTGATGACTGRCAGGGACAACTCAGAAAGTGCTCGTAGATAAATGGTACTTTTCAAATGTTATGGCAAGACATAAAATAACCATATTTCTTCTCACTCAACACATTTTCTGTGAGAAAAAAAAAAAACATTCACATGAATAGCAAGCTAGAAAACATATTCCATCCTTTGCAACAGAATGTCTGCTGATAGTGGAAGAATATCCATGTTTATTTTTAGCCGTAAGACAATCTTCTTGAATATCTCTGTGCTTCTGTTTACGTGGGTACRTTAAATCTGTTTGGCAGTTGCACATATCTCAGAGGAGACTTGTTTCCTTGCCATGCTTGAGGAAAGACAAAAATATCAGAGTGTGTGTAGAGAAAACCACATCCTCCAAAACTCTCTGTTCTTTCTGCATGCMGAAACATTACAGGGTAAACAAATCCTGGGTAGGAAGTGAACACATTTAAGCAGATCTGGGAGTCGAGGGGGCTGCAGGGCTTTGGGCAGGTTCAGTTCCACCTCAGAGCCTGAAGMACATGCACAGTGGGGTGTTTGCTGCCACCCTTGTGTCTCTTTAAGGCAACATAAATCTAAACAATGTTGGGCAGTGAAGGCATTTAAGACAAAGTCAAATTCATGGCTGCTCCATTGTGTGATCTGCTCTCAACTACTATTATTATTATTATTATTATTATTATTATTATTATTATTATTATTTACTGAAAAGATACCAGCTCTCAGCAAATGGAGAATTCATTCTTATTTTGGGGCTGGGGGGGTATCGTTTTTCCAGAAATCCAAAATCTCCACGTTTGAAAAAATGTGGGCATTCATGAGCAGCAAACCCACRGCACTGGTCAAGAACAACGAGGAGGGGATCCAGCGAACCCTGACAGCTGATTATGCTC
Source organism: Sporophila hypoxantha (assembly GCA_002167245.1). Classification (NCBI taxonomy): domain Eukaryota; kingdom Metazoa; phylum Chordata; class Aves; order Passeriformes; family Thraupidae; genus Sporophila; species Sporophila hypoxantha. The sequence continues at coordinate 481,188 of NDFG01000083.1, forward strand.
TGCTGATGGAGTCCACCACCATCGAGTACATCACCCAGAGGAACTGCAACCTCACYCAGATCGGGGGGCTCATCGACACCAAAGGCTATGGCATTGGGACACCCATGGGTAAGTGACAGTTCTGCAGGCGACCCCAGCAGGGGCTGGTCACCATCAAACACAACACAAGTGATTGTTGCATTGTGATTTCAGGGTTTCCCCCAGAACCTCGGTCCTCCCCTGATAATTCTCCCAGGTGTGTCAGTTCACCTCTCTTTCCCCTCCCAGCACTGTCTGTCAATCCTGGGAATTCCAGAAGGGACCGAGTGATTGGCAGATTCAAAGGATGCCTCTACCCCCGGGGGGCCATTGGGTGGCCATCCAGGTGTCCTTTGTCCCTTTGTCCTCCCTCCTGTCCCTGCTTGGTGGCTCCTGCCCCTTCCTGCCCCTCTCCCGGGGTTCAAAGCAGCAGCAACCATCGGGCTCAGGGAGTTCTTTAGGAGCTGGTGCTGCATTCAGAGGCCTGTGGGCCAGAATAAAGCTCTGGATCCAAACCTCCATCAGAACCGACTCCTTTCCTTCCCATCGCCTTAAAGCTTCTCTGCCAGAGGGAAACCTGAGGAGCAGCCCTGTTATGGGGGGAAGCTCCATCCCAGCACCACCAGAGCTCCTGCAGGCCTGGACTTGTCTGCAGTGCCCAGCTGCAGCACCCAGCCAGCCAAAAGTGTCTGTGGGGTGAAAACCACCACACATCCCACAGCCAAAGTGTCTGTGGGGTGAAACAAGACCAACACACCAGCCACCTAAAAGTGTCTCTGGGGTGAAACACCACAGTGCTGCTGTTTGGCTCAGCAGCAAGGGCCAGACAAGCTCAGGCAGGTTCTGTCTGGCTATATTGGTGAATATTCCAATAGATGATTAGGATAATCCACTCCCAGCAGCAAATTTCCAAATACCACTGTCTGCCCATTGAAGAGAGGTCTGAACTGCGCTGCTTAACACAGACACCTTCCCTGCTGGGTGGGATTTTTGTCCCCTTTTCCCTCTGTGTATAACACTGTCTCCACCCCCAGGGTCACCGTACAGGGACAAGATCACCATCGCCATCCTGCAGCTCCAGGAGGAGGACAAGCTCCACGTCATGAAGGAGAAGTGGTGGCGRGGGAATGGCTGCCCTGAGGATGAGAACAAGGAGGCCAGTGCTCTGGGTGTCCAGAACATCGGGGGCATCTTCATTGTCCTGGCAGCAGGCCTGGTGCTSTCTGTCTTCGTGGCCATGGTGGAGTTCATCTACAAGCTGCGCAAAACGGCGGAGCGYGAGCAGGTACTGACTGATTCCCTCTGATTCTCTGTGTCCCCTTAGCCCAGCTTTGCATGCTGACCCCAGAGACAGGCAGGGAGAGGGCAGAGGGATCCAGCCTGGCACCCCTAAAATGCCATCCCCAGAGGCTCACTGGGCTGTCCCTCTGACAGCCTCCACTCGGGGGAAAGTCGCGTCTGCTCTGATCAGTCTGCTGCTGCTGCAGCCAGACCAGGACACATTGGTAGGGTGGTTTAGAGCAAGCTGACAAAGAACTCATTAAAATATAGGCAGAAGTCCCTAGGAGGGGCCTTTCTCAGCTGTTACACCCTCTTGAAATYACCTTGCACGTTCCAGGTGTGACTATCMATGCCTTCTCCCCAGTCCCATTCAAAGAGGAACAAGTCAGGGCTCACCAGGAAGCCTCACACTGTCTCACWACTCAGCCACACTCACAGACACAGCCCATCATTGCTGATCAGTGTCCAGGAAACAACAGAACTGATTTTATGTCCTTCCCCTGCCCTGGGTGTCCCAGTGCAGTAAGTGGAACGTGCACTTGTGTGCATGACCAGAAATCAAAGTGAGCTGCCCTCCTGATGGATTGGACAGAGAAAGGAAAGCTGCCCRGTAGCAGGAGCTCCTCTAAAATCTCTAAATTCCTTAAAGTTTATGTCTCAGCATCATCCCCACTGTCCCAAACTAAAGTGGGAGAACAGTGGCTGACAGGCTATGGAACTTTACAGTTACACACTAACAAATTGCAGGATTTGAAAAAAAAGAGCTAAAATGCTAAGGCATCACCTCCACTGTCCCCAGTGAGAAAACAGTGGATGATGGGCTATGGAGCTTTCAGTTCCGCACTAACAAGTTGCAGGATTACAAATATCTGAAAATGATAAAAGCTGAAATGCTAAGGCATCACCTCCACTGTCCTAAATAAAATGGGAGAACAGTGGCTGATGGGCTATGGAGCTTTACAATTCCATACTAACGAATTGCAGGATTTTAAAAAATGAGCTAAAATGCTAAGGCATCACCTCCATTGTCCCCAATGAGAAAACAGTGGATGACGGGCTATAGAGCTTTCAGTTCCACATTAACAATTTGCAGGATTACAAATATCTGAAAATGATAAAAGCTGAAATGCTAAGGCATCACCCCCACTGTCCCCAATAAAATGGGAGAACAGTGGCTGATGGCTATGGAGCTTTACAATTCCACACTAACGAATTGCAGGATTTTAAAAAAAATGAGCTAAAATGCTAAGGCATCACCTCCACTGTCCCAAATAAAATGGGAGAAGAGTGGGCTGAGAGGTGCTTTACAGTTCCACACTAACAAAGTGCAGGATTACAAAATACCTTAAAAATTATAAAAGCTGAAATGCTAAGGCATCACCCTCACTGTCCTAAATAAAATGGGAGAACAGTGGCTGACAGGCTATGGAGCTTTACAGTTCCCACACTAACAAACTTCAGGATTACAAATACCTGAAAATTATAAAAGCTGAAATGCTAAGGCATCACCCCACTGTCCCCAGTAAAATGGGCGAACAGTGGCTGATGAGCTTTACAGTTCCACGCTAATGAATTGCAGGATTACAAAAAAAAAAGTATAAAAGCTGAAATGCTAAGGCATCACCCCACTGTCCCCAGTAAAATGGGCGAACAGTGGCTGATGAGCTTACAGTTCCACGCTAATGAATTGCAGGATTACAAAAAAAAAAAGTCTAAGAGCTGAAATGCTAAGGCATCACCCCCACTGTCCCAGCGCTCCTTCTGCAGCGCCATGGCCGACGAGATCCGGCTGTCTCTCACCTGCCAGCGCCGGGTCAAGCACAAGCCCCACCCCCCGTGATGGTGAAGACGGACGCCGTGATCAACATGCACACCTTCAACGACGCGGCTGCCCGGCAAGGACAGCATGACCTGCAACACCGGACTGGCACCTGTGTTCCCCTAGGGAATGGCACTGGCGGGGGTGGGAGGGAAGGAGTGGCGGCAGACACGGCTGGATGCACCCTGAACTAGGGAAGAATGGATTAAAAAATGAGAGGAAAAAAAAAAAAGAAAAAAAGAAAAAAAAAAGCCTGGTTTGTTCATTTGAGAACAAGGCCTTTGCAAGCCAGCTGCATCCATCACCGCAGAGGAGCCAGAACTTCCAAGCACGGACAGTAACGTGGGTCTTGGGGCTTTTTGCGTTTGTTTTGTTACTTTTCATTCCTTTTTTTTTTTTTTAATGCTTCGATCCTCCAGGCCTCGTGGAGTCCAACCACCACCCAGGAGTCTGATGTTTACACACTGCAAACAGGMGGAGGTGAAGCAGAATTGAGCCAACCCCGAGCGGGTGAGGAGGAGCCCCGAGCGTGGCTCCATCAGCACGGCAATAAACAGGAACACTCGGTCAGGTGTGAGCACCTGACCCACACCGACACACAGAGCACATTTTTGGAATGGGAGAGGCATCTGGGAAGCCCCAGGATGGGGGAGGCTGTGCTTGCCCCAGAGCAGCTGGCGGTGGCCCTCACCTCGCGGCTGTGCTGGCCGCAGCCCCCCGGAGCGGGACAGCCACGTGGCAGCGTGGTGGCACAAGGTGACACAAGTTCCTCAGCAGATCCAGGGCAGCTGACTGGGCAGGGGAAGGTGAGCCTGAAATGTACCCAAGCTCTGGGCCAGGGAGGGCACAGCGTGGCATGCACAGGACCTCCTGCACTTCCGAGTGACAGCACCCACACTCCCCGAGCCAAGCTCCAGCCCAGGGTGACACCGTGATCTCCAGGTCCTCAGCTCTGTCTCTGCTCTTCCTGCAAARCTCAGTTTCTCCTGCAGAGAAGCGTGGGAAGCAACCATGTCCACAGGCTCCAGCAGCAGCAGGAGGAGAGCTGCTTCCAAGAGCCAAAAGTACCGATTTCCATGAAATTCAGCAGTGCTGAACTGCAGCTCAACACTGGGAGGGACTGTGGGCCTGGTTTAGGACTAAGTGCTCTCCATGGCATCAAGGACCTGAAAGATGAATCTCAGCCAGAGCTGACCTGGGAGAAGCAGAGCCAAGCCTGGGATCCCTCCTGCTCTGACCACCAACTGCCACCCCTCAGGCAGCCTCTCCATGGGATTTAAGCAAACACACACTAAAATGTTTTTAGGAAATCTTCCATGAATTGTCTTCTTATTTTCAGGTTGCTTAACCCAGAAGGTTGGTCCTGCAGATGAATTTAGGCAGAATTACCAAAGACCCCTCTGCTGAMCTAAGGTAACACTCAAGTTACTTCCCTCAGCTCCATCCCTGCCAGGGGACTCGCAAGGCAGCCAGTGGGATTCATTCACAAARTTAAACAAATGGAAATTCCTCTGCCCACCATAACCCAGGATGTCACACATGTGATGTAAAGGTGCTTAAAAGCTCTGGTTTAACCACTGGTTGTGGAGAAAACAGCAACACCCTTCCCCTGCAGGGGTAAGAGGGACAGAGACCCTGCAGGACCCCACCTGTGTGGAGGGCAGGGAKGGAGCAGTGCCCAAGCCCTGGGCCATGGGTCAGAGGGTGCTGAGGCCACCACAGCCCTCCTGAGCTCACAGCCATTCTGGAAAGTTTATCCTTGCCCAAAGGAWCAAACCTGACTGATTTTGGATTTTCCCCCACCTCTTCCTCTCCATGCTCAGTTGGGAAGGTTGTCTCCAGCTGAGCACAATTAGCAGATTAGCTCAAGGGGGAAGAGCTGCTCCCCCACCCCACCATGGAACACAGTTTGTCCTTATTTTGCTTTTTCCATGATGTAAAGAAACAACAGAGTGACCCCAAGCAAAACCAGGCAATTTGTCATAGTTTGACTCAAGATATGCAAAGAATTTACATTCATTTTCACCTTTTCACAAAAACCATGAAAAATTAGGGATGAAAGTTGCCAATGCAATGGGCATCAGATTCTTACCAGTTTGCTGCACAAATACCTTGAGCAGAGGACAAACTGAAGTGTGGGGCAGCTTCCCAAAGCTAATGACATGCTTYCTGTATTCCTTTGCAAATCCTTAGGCTTGTCAGAGTAGTAGATTTTATGTTTTCCTTGCAGGTTTCTAAGCTCTAAAAAAAAAAAAGCAGAGATGCAAACAAAGCCTGAAACTGGCTTTAAATGTCCAGAGAGTAAAATACCACAGAAATCAGCATTCGTTTTGCTTCTTGGCAGATTTTTTTTAAAAATAAATAAATATTGCTAATACCACAAACCCCATTTATTTATTGACACCAGCCTGATTTGATTCTACTCACAAATGTAACAGGTGAGCATCTGGAATTACTGGTGTACAAACCCTTTTCCCTCCATCCCTGCACCCCTAAATCAGCCACGAACTGCAGCCAAATTCCCGCATCTACACCATGGCTTTGTGTTGATCACTTGGAACRCTTGACATCCAACAAGGGAATGTTCTGGATGTTCTGCAGCACCTAAAAAATGCAGAGGAGCTGCTGGGACCCCAGTCTGGTGCAGAGCCTTGCCCCTGGCCCCGCTCACTGTGACCTGAGGGGACGTGCAGGATGTCAGCCCCAGCCTTCCTGCGGGACCGGGGGCAGCTCAGCCAGGAGAGCTCCCGGAGCCTCCCCGTGTGCTCCAAAGCCATGTGTGGTCATGCCAGAGGAGGAGCAGCCAGCCCAGGGCCTCGCAGCCACGTCCTTGGAGGTTTGGGAAGGCACAGAGCCGATGGCAAAGCCTCAAAGCCCTCTGTGAGCACGKCCGTGACCTGGCTGGGACCGGCGACAACTCAGTCTGAAATCATCTGACTTCCAACGCTGTTCCTTCCTTCACTTGGGCAGAGGGACTGGAAAAYTGAGCAGGAAATACAGAAAAAAGCAGGTTTGGGTTATTAAACTGTATCTAAACTGTTGTCACCTCAGCTCACCATCCCCTTTAGCACTTGCTTTTTCCCTCCAACTCTCCTGTGAGACAGAGCAAGGACAGCCAGCACCTTCCCGGGGGTGGAATTTCTGTTTGGAGTCAACCAACAGCAGGTGCCAGGTCTGGTGTGGAGGGGACAGACCCACAGAGAGATGGACTATGCAAAGGGGAGCCAGCTCTGGGCACCCACTGCTCCACCTGGGTGCCAGCACAGAGGCTCTCCAGGAAGGTGACAGCAAAGGGACACCGTGGGTCCTGGTGGCTCTCCAGGAAGGTGACAGCAAAGGCGACATCGTGGGTCCTGGTGGCTCTCCAGGAAGGTGACAGCAAAGGGACACCGTGGGTCCTGGTGGCTTCACCCAGTGCTACCCCAGCACCCAGTGACCGTGGGGTGCAACAGCCCCCAGAGTGCTCGGGGCTGGCAGGGCAGGGGCATTCCCAGGCATTGGCATCATGAGCCCTCTGCTCTGTACCTTACTTTGACATGTTTCTCAAAAAAAAAAAAAGAAAATAAAAATTTAAAAAAAAATAAATAAACAGAAAAGAGTGGGAAAAAGGAAAAAATATTCTCCGTGACATTCAGGGGATTTTCCTTTGTGGACATGCAGAATTTCTATGAATATAGTTTTTTGTAAACATTTTGTAACAATTTTGGTTTCATAGTAACTGTGTTACTTGCTGATCATTCTAGGCTGATGTAAATACAATTTCCAAAAAATAAAAAAAAAAAAAGAAAAAATTCTGATTATTTTCCTTTTTAAGACACTGTGATATATCAAAGTGCACAGTTTGCTGTATGAAGTAATATGGTTTTAAATTTTAAATAAATAATTTCTAGAAAATAATGAAGYTTATGCCTGTTTATACTCAACATCTCCCTTCCTTCTTGCTCAGRTTCTGTCCCAAACTCCCACTGTTTAACAACATCCCAACTTTATCAGCCATTAAGCCAGTGATGATAAAACCAGTTCCCARCTGGACCCAAACACCTGGGAAATGCTGCTGGTGCTGCTCACCAAGGGGGTTGTGGCACCTTTGGGGCAGTGGTGATGGTCTCAGGAGAAGAAGGGAAGGTCCCAGTTTTGGCCAGAGGGAGGGGAGAGACAATGAGGCTCAGACAGGGCAGTTCTCCTGTCCTCACAGCTTGATATCAGACAGGTAATTAAACCTGGATATTCCATTAAGAGCCATCACAGGAGCTCTCTCTGCCGTGGTTTGCCTGGAGGCTGCCTCAGCTTTTCATCACAGAGAGGTGCAGGAGCCCCAACAAGGCCTCCAGGTTCATAAAGGCTCTGTTTGCCTCTTCCCTCCCATGTAAGTCAAAAATCTTATTAGCCCCATAAAAGCTGAGAGCACCCTAAAGGCCAGTGTTTATTAGTCTAAATCTTTATGGCTCTGCTTTGTTATATCCAGGCAGGGAGGAAACATCTGTGGTTCCTGGGATGGGAGCAGTGAGTGCAGYTGGAGCTGTGCCCTTTCTACAGAGATAAAACAAACCCCAAAAAGTGGAGGCACAGCCCCAGGGGTGGCTCTGGGCTTCTGTGGCACAGCCCACTCTGCACACTGAGAAATAAAGACAACTCCTTCCCATTTTTAAAGTATTTTTAAGGGTCACCCTCAAAAATCTTTCACATCTCTATTCGCTTGAGCCCCCAGAAAAGCAAAGCTTTGAGGCTGCTGCTGAGGGGGATCAGCAGAGCCAAGCCCAGCCTCACTTTTATGCTCTGAACTCTGATCAATATGCAAAGAACACAGCAAAAAAAAGAAGAAGGGAAAAAGGTAAAAGCAACGGATGCCTTTGCAAAGCTGCTTCTGCATCACTTAGCATGAGAGACCTTCTCAGGGAATGAAATCCCTTCCCTGGTGTGGAGGGAACGGGAGCTCCCAGCTGCGGGGACAGCAGGGGACAGCAGGGGCAGGAGGGGCTGACCCCGCACGACAAACCCCCGGCTGCGCCAGGAACACCAGGAATTGTCAACATAAATCGTTATCAGCATTAACGGCAGGCAGCAATTAACCTTGTCAGTCAGCAGCTCACCCTTTAGTGCCTGTGACCCACCGCCTGCAAGCTGTCAATCACCTCCCGATGAATAATGAATGAGACAACAGATTTCACTCATAAAACAGCAGTTCCCTTTCCCTTTAAGCATCAATTAATCCCTCTGGGCAAAATATGGAGAAAATCAGGTAATGGTGAGAGGTGTCTGCCCACCCTCCCACCTCCCAGTTCCAGCCATGCACCTTCAGACATTTTAGATTGTCAGCTCAGCTGAGAATAATTTTTAACCTGGATTTCTTCCAGCAAAATCCCATTTCAAAGCAGTAATTGTACATCTGTGAGCAGGTGTTTTGCTGACCCTGGGTGTCAGTGCTCTGATACATCCCTGTGCCCTCTCACAGGCAGCTGACATGGGCCACCACCACCCSTCTGTGCCCTCTTGCTCTCTGTGAGCACCAACTCCTGCCTTCTCCCCAAAYCAAGCCAGACAAAATCTCTGCCACTCAGGCAAGTTTGGATCTGAATGTTTTCAGAGGTAAATTGTACTTTATTTCCTTGATGGAAATTTGGGGATGGAACAGAGGGAATGATGGCAGCAGGAAATCCATYGTCTCCTCTAGTGCCTGCCAGAGTGGGTTGGGCAGGACAGTCCCTGCTTGGTATAAAAACTGTGTTTGCATCACCATTACAAAGCCCAAACAACCATGGAAATGGGGAGCAGCACCTGCATATAATAACTTTCCATTKAATGACACTCTTGTCTGTCCAGCACCAGGATCTTCCTGAGATTTTCACCAGTGGCATTATCTCATCCCAGCCCAGCTTACTGAGCATGACAGGTTGATCCCAGCTCATGCCACCTCCATCTCTGGCTCCACAGATGAGAAATTGAAGTGACTGGCAGCACAACCATGTTAGGAAAATTAATCCACAAACACCAGAGGTTTGTGTCCAAAAAGGAGACAGAGGAGTCCTGGAACTTTATTCCAAAGAGAGGATGCCCCTGTCGCCTCTCCCTGTTCCCTGTCCCTGTCCCTGTCCCCTGTCCCTGTCCCTGTCCCCTTCCCTGTCCCTGTCCCTGCCCCTGTCCTGTCCCGTCCTGTCCCTGTCCCTGTCCCCTGTCCCTGTCCCTGTCCCTGTCCCTGTCCTGTCCCCTTCTGTCCCTGTCCCTGTCCTGTCCCCTCCCTGTCCCTGTCCCCTTCCTGCCCCTGTCCCTGCCCTGTCCCTCTCCTGTCCCCTGTCCCTGTCCCTGTCCCTGCCCTGTCCCTGTCCCTGTCCCTCTCCCTGTCCCTGTCCCTGTCCCTTTCCCTGTCCCTGTCCCTGTCCCTTTCCCTGTCCCCTTCCCGTCCCTTTCCCTTTCCCTGTCCCTGCCCCTCCCCTGTCCCTGCCCCTGTCCCTGTCCCTGTCCCTGTCCCTGCCCCTGTCCCTGTCCCTTTCCTGTCCCTGTCCCTGTCCCTTTCCCTGCCCCCAGTGCAGCTGCATCCCTGGGATGTTCCCAGCAAGTCCTGAGAGGAATAGTGGATTTTTTCTTTCCAAACCAGCTGTGGGTCTGCTGGTAGATAAAACCAGCACTGGGAGATAACAGAAACAATGGGAAGGATTCCACTGATTGATAAGCGGAAAAAGATATTTGATTTTACAAATAAACTGTAGGTTTGCTGAGAAATGAAATTAGACTTTGAGAGATGAAAGAAATAATGGAGGAAAAACCCCTAAATTCTTCTGTAAGAATTAAAAATTAAAAAGGAGAGTTGTACATTAGAGGGAATCTCTGGTATCAGACATATCAGGAAGTCTGAACCTCTCAAGTCCTCCAGAAATGGGGAAAGAGAGAAGGGAAATGCAGCTGGGAAATTGGGATAAAAAGGAGGCTGCGTCCTCCAAAAATTTGAGACACCCCAGGGGAATGCCCCATGGCCTTTGCCTTTATTGGA